>JAUBNY010000992.1:1631038-1709919 GCA_032275445.1 Crypturellus soui | reverse complement strand
TTTCTTTTTCTTTTTCTTTTTCTTTTTCTTTTTCTTTTTCTTTTTCTTTTTCTTTTTCTTTTTCTTTTTTTTCTTCTTCTTTTTCTTTTTCTTCTTTTTCTTCTTCTTCTTCTTTTTCTTCTACTTTTTTCTTTATAAGGGAGAATTTGAAGTTTGTTCTAGTGTTTGGCACTTCTAGTAGAGTCTTTGCCATGGCAGAAGTTTCATCTTTCATATGCCCATGGCATTGCCTGTGAAAGGTGATTTTTAAAGTCATTTTATTTTCCTTCCTGGCAGGGATATCAAAGGAACAATCAGTGCCTGATTTGGAGCCAACAATTTATTTCCATTATAATAAACAGAAAACAATGGCATGCTGCCTTATTAGTTATTCACTTTCCAAGTCAACAAGCTTGGAGGATTGGGATGAGATCTAGCCAGAGATATGCTTTGATGTTTTCAGTGTGGAGAGCTGTTCTCCTGGCCAAAACATTGAACAACAGCAGTTCTGGGGGAAAAAAAGGAGGGAAGGAGGGATGGAGGGAGAGCAGAGGAAGGCCCTAAGGGCAGGGGCAGCTCCAGGAAGGGCTGGACGAACCGGGATGTGATAGCCGGGCACAGGATAATGTTGGAGTCAGGACTCCAGGAGTCTCATATGACGCATGACACATGCAAAGGGAAGCAGGCTCATCTGGTGTAAATAGCAGCAGCTGGGTTGATTTCAGTGCTGTTAATTTGATTTATGCCCGCCGAGGGTCTGGCTCGAGACGTGCTCAAGATCTGCTACTGTACAGAGCCACTTCTGCGGTGTTTGCGAGTGCGCTGAGGAGGCGGACGGCTCCACACCAACCCAGATGTGCGCAGGGGTTCGGGGTGCTCTGCCCTCTCTCCCACGAACAGGCTCTTGTCTATTAGTGCCGTTGCGTAAATACAGCTTTGCAGAGAGTCTGCCGGGGCAAAATGAGTTTCGTTATTTGACAGTGGACCTTTGTTGTTTCAGTGCAAATTTCACACGTGGATAATATTCTGTGAGGGAAAACCCCTCAGTGGAGAAGTATGAGGCGAAAGTGCTTTAAGGTGTTTTGTTCTTACAGAGGAGTAACAACATCTCACAAATGAGATTTGTAGGGAAAGGTAAATGTGGAAGGTAAATATCCAGTCTCTTTCTATACAGAAAATTCCGATTAACTTCTTTCTTGGCATCATATTACTGACAAATACCGAAAAAAAGAAAGACTCCCCATTGCCTTGAGCGTATATCATCTGCAATTCCAGAAGAGTCCGAGGATCTGCATTATTTAATGGAACAGAAAGCCTGAACACAGTGCAAAGCAATTGATCATGCCATGTTTATTAATCATGTCTCTTGTGGACAGGCTGCCCTGACCCTTTTAAATTCTTTTCTGATAAATATGCAAGCACATTAAAAATACATTTGTTCCCACAGAATTGATGCTGTAGACTGCCTGAGTGATTTATAACAGTACCCAAATGGATGGAGACAGCAGTAGATTGCTTCAGTAGGGGGCTGCCTGTGCTTTGCAGGGAGATACCTCCTGCTAACCTGTAGATGGACTTCGAAGGAGTTTGTGGGGGATTTTTTTTTTTCTTAAAGTGCAGCTGATTACAAACTTTTTTAAGGCCAAAAAAAGCATTTCCAGGCTTAAGGAAAGCCAGACAGGTTGCAACCTGCATCAGAAGAGGTGTTGCATGGCGATCATAGACCATTATCTATAAGGTAATCAGATACAGCATAGAAAAACAGAAATATATTTTGTTTTGCCTTTGTCTTCCTCCTCAGAGGAGAAAGAAGTGCCTCCTCTGAGCAGTGCAATTTAGCAATAGTTTTATGTGTATTGTCATAATACCTTTAAGTAGCCAAAGGCCCGTACAAGGACAGCAAAATTATGATTATGTTTATTTATTTGCTCCTTTAGTAAGCTCGCTGCTATTTACAAAGTTTAAATACTTATTTACAGTATGGATACTGTAGTAAGATTTAAATTATATAGTGGGTCTCCTAGTAGCACTTCATTTGTCCACCAGAATACGCGTGAC
Organism: Crypturellus soui; assembly: GCA_032275445.1. Classification (NCBI taxonomy): domain Eukaryota; kingdom Metazoa; phylum Chordata; class Aves; order Tinamiformes; family Tinamidae; genus Crypturellus; species Crypturellus soui. The sequence continues at coordinate 1,707,882 of JAUBNY010000992.1, read as the reverse complement.
AGGGATGGCTGTCAGAGAGCTTCGTGTTGGGTCTGAGCTTAAGATAGTTTCTTGGACTGGCACTTTTCAATAATATCTCCCTGTAGTAGCTGGCAGTGGAAGTAATAACGCTCACTACACCGGTCAGTTTTCAGTGCAGAGCAGCACTTCAAATCTTGCACAAGCCGTTTCCTCTCCTTTGAACCCTCTTTCGCATTGCCAGATGCTCAGTCACAGCCGGGCCCTCATTCTTCCAGTCCCCTCCATAAATTGAAGCAAATTTCCACCAAGAGCTTCCTTGGGGGCAAAAGGAAATTAGAAAGAGAATAGACCTGGAGTCCTCCAGTGCAGCTACAAGGGCTCCTGTCAGACCCTGCGGCCAACTTCTCTTTCCTGTGCTTTGTTCCAACATGATCAGTCTTTTCCCTAGCCTAGAAATTCTGGCTCCTTGCTTTCTTCTGGCTGGTTTCCCTCCGCAAGAGAGGCCTGTGATACCTACCCTTATCCCCTTAACCCAGTAACCCAAATGCCTCGCAAAAAGATGCTTCTTGCCTGTCTGTGCTTTCATTATTGCCTTACAGACAGTAAGATGTGATTCTGAAATCGTTTCGACAGAGGTATGAGCTTCTCCTCCCTCCTTCTCCTAAGTGATGGTTCTCTCCGAGCTGAACTCTTCATTTTACCCCATCATCTCTCCCTTTCTGTTGTCCCCTATTCGTTTCTCAAGCCAACAGTCTGTGTATTTGTTGCCACAATGATGTCTCAGAGCATGTGATGCTCCAGCATGAAGTTCTTTCAGGTCAGTGATGGCTGGGACCTCCCCTCTGTCAAGTCGGTCTGAGGATCATCCAGTAAGTGCTTATGGTGAGGAAGATGCAGCTAGAGCCATCACAGGGCATAAAAGAGGAAATATCTAGTTGAATTAATCCTCAGAAATATGAGGATGAGAAATGAGATTGGTATCTCATAAGGGAATAGGTGTCATCTCAACAATATTCACCTTTTCATTTGACCTTGCAATGAATTCAATGCATTTACCTACGACGTACAAAGGCCTTCGCTGAGGTAGGTGTCTTGCCTTAAAACCATGCGAGGGAGATGAATGCAGGCAAAAAACGAATGAATGCAGGCACGAAACTAACTCGGAGGGCTTGGTGAGGTGCTCAGAGTCACACACAGGGTCTGCTGTGGAAATAGGAACTGAGCACAGGCCTCGTGAATCTTTATTTGCTGCACATCCCCTAGTGCAGAGCCAAATGACGCTCCTGTGAAACCTCACTGAACGTTGTATCTACACAGGGGAAATGAGAGAGATGTTCCCTGTGCTGTTTTCAGTTGTGTCAGGACTCCTTGAACTCTTCTGTTTTATCTAACAGCCAAACAAGGTTTCTCGAGCCTGCAGCCGGCATTATTTGGTGAGGGCATGGGGGTGAAAAGCCCAGCATCCAACAGAGATTCCTTAGAGTATCTTTAAGATCTTGGATCACATAAAACAGCCCCCTCTCATAAAAGGAAAAAAAAAAATAGAAAGAAGAAGAAGAAAAAAGCACACAAACTTACCATTGTTGAGTGTTTCCTTAATAGAATCAGAAACAAATTTGTGACCTTGTGGCCCAGAGGTGGGAACACAATCTATAAACTTGCCCAGACATAGAAATGCATTCTGCCTGTCAGTAGGAGTTTGCCGTTGAACATGTATATAAAAAAAGCTGGTGTTACATTAGACCAACATTTTTTAAATGCCGCAGCTCACTTTATATGCTGTAAACCTTGTTAACGTTGCTAACAAGAAAGTTAAAAACTCAAGGCTATAAAAATAGGAATGCCACTGCTAACTAAATAAATATATGTGAGAATCATGTATTCTGATTCAAGTTCTGGAATGGCTCATGTGTCAAGGGAGGGAGAAAAGAGAAAAAAAGAACAACTTAAGTTGTTGTTGAAGTTAGAAAAGCTCCATATAGTCAGCAAAATTGTCCCCTTTTCAGTTTAATTTAATTTCAGATGGTTCTTGACAGCTCAGATCTCTAGCACGGATGAAGCAGTCAGTCAGCTCTGGGCGTGCAGGCCCCAGCGATCACGCCAGGAGAGAAGATCCGAGATGGCTGCGAGATGGCAGGAAGGGAAGGGGGCTTCTTTCTATCTGACTCAACAACAGACCGTTAACGTGGCAGTGCTGGGGAAAACGTTTCCTCCAAAACAGGCCACCTACAAATCCTGGCCTCTGCTGTTGGCTCTGGATCCAAGCTCACAGGCGCAGTTTGCGGCTGTTGCTTGCAGTCTGGGGTGAGCAGGGAATCTTCTCAGTCCAGACTCTACCGAGGCCCAGAGCCGGGAGCTCCGAGGGTTGATTTTTGGCATTTATCCGTTGAATGCAAGTATTTGGAATTCTTTATCAATGCAGCTTTTTAACTCCACAATGCAAGAGTAGAGACCTATTCCCAATGTCAGACCTGCTGATGCTGGAGTTACGTGGCCTTGCCCTGGAGTTTTGTTAACCCTGGTGATTCCTTTTGTGTCTTCTGGCCTTTGCTTATGAAAAACAACCTTTCGCTTTCCCTAACGTATTTCCTTTGGGAAATTGCCAGTGAAAGATCTTAGAAGATATAATAATTGCTCACAAAATGGATCTTCATTTAAAATTTAGACGACACACAAAAAAAAGATATCTTTTTCTTTGCTTTTCAGAGGAAAACTGCCAAGATGGCAAAATCACTCCTAGTTGGAAACTCTTTTCCTCTAACATGATCCAGATGAATGCAAACTCGTATTTGTTTTGAAGGAGTTTACCTCGCTCCATACTGGCTTCGTGTGTCCTGGAACCAGTTCCAGTAATTTCTTTCTGCATTGTTGCTGACTGTCTCGATTTCGAGATACGTCCTTTGGGGAATGTGTGGATTGTGTCATGTTCCCTGTTGCCTTGAGCAAAAACACGAGCAGCTGAAGAGCACACAACTGCGCTCGCCTGTCCGTTCTGACATCTTTGTGCTTTCTGAACAGGATAAGGGACACTTGCAAGATTTATCAGGTCCTTCAGTGAAGATACATATGTCTGAAAGGAAGCATCTATCTGTCAACCCCTTGTTTTGATGCTGAAGAGATACTATATTGGAGTTGTGGCTATGCCTGGTGAAGTGCAAATTGGTTGCGTTTGAACATATACACCAGGTGCGTCTTTCAAAGCATTCTTGGTGAGATTTGTTTGCTCATAAATGCAATATTTGCATGATAACAAAATTTTAAAGATTTTATCTGAAGCCAGAGTTGTCAGGAAGAAATAATAATCTTCTTAAAGCCCCGAATGTGGACCTAAGGCACATGCCTAGCTTGCTGTGGGAAGAGGACAAGGTCCTCCGATGGCCCCACTTCCCATTGCCTCACTGAAAGGAACAAGACAACCTGTGTGAAATCCAGGGAGAAGAAGAGACTTCTGCTCCAACCCATCAGAAGGGTCAAGACGTTGCTTGGCTCTACAAGTGGACGTGGCTGATCATAAATATAGCCTGTACCTATCAGGCCTGTGTAAAATACAGCAAAGTTGGCTGTGTATAAAGACTTTACACATTCAGGGAAAGGGTGTGCTCAGTGTGTGACTTTATACTGGTGTGGCTTGATCTATCTGATTAATAAAACAAGAGTAAATATAAAGAGGCCCATTAATTAGAGTGGTTCAGCTGGGAACAAGAGAACCTTGTTTATTCAGTGTGTTGGGAACATACAATGCAAGTAATGAACCTGTTTGTATTTCATCCCATGCTTGCCATAACAGTACCTATGAACTTGTAACTCAGACCAAGATGATTTCTAGGACATGTGGACTCTAAATGTAAATTTAGAGGGGAAATATGCATGGATAAAAGTGGGGTAAAGAAAGAAAAAAATTTTAAAAAGTTATTTCCACCTTCTTGTGAGAACAGACCTTGGCTTTTTCTAAGAAAAAGTTATGTATGAGCCATCCTCCATGAGTGTGTGGAGTGTGATGAGTGACAGTCATGAAACAAACTCGTTTTTAAATATTGTGAAAATGATGATTTTTCAAGGGTGAAAAATGGAGAAGGAGAGTGTGTGATTCCTATTATGCTTCTAGGCCTAGAGGAAGGTGGTCAGAGGGCACGAGAAGGGTGTCATGAACATGGGTGTCAAAGGGAAACCCACCCTGTGAACTTGGAAAGGATTGTCAGGATTTTCCATTTGAGCAAAAAGAAGCAGAAAAGCCAAATGAAGACTAGGAGGGCAGCATCTAATCATAAGGGCTCTTCTCTAAAGTTGTATTAATTTATCCCCCCTTCTCTTCTTCTACTGCCATGTTTCTTTAAGCCATTTCTTTTCTGTGATGAGGGCAACCACTTTATCTATTTTGTGTCTGGACATCTTTGCTGTTCTCCCTCATTCAGGCCATTTGGTATTTTTGGTGAGATGAAGCCTCTTGTCCTTAAGGGCTAAAAGTGCTGAGTTTCTTGTAGTTTCTTCTAGCCAAGAGAAAGAGCTTTTTCTGCTTTGAAGAGGATTTTGCACCAAAACTTAGCAGTGTTTAAGGAGAGGGGGGAAGAGAGAGGGAAATAAAAAAGGGGGGAGGAGGAAAAAAAACACACTACAGATGTGTTTTCTGCTCAATCCTTGATTGATGTGGGTCAGAAATGAGGGATAATTAACAATTTCTAATCAAGCATTAATAATGTAAGTAGTGGGAGTGCCAGTATATCAGGAATTTATCCTAAAGGAGGAGTTAGGAGGGTAGGTAAAAGAGGAGTGTGAGCAATATCTTCTTTCATTGTATGGCTGGTTAAAACCAAGCCTGTTTAGCTCTTTAAAACTTCAATCAAGCTTTAAAAATATTTAGTGTATATAGAACATCCAATTATTTGTAAGACTCAATATAATACACCTACAAGAGAAAAAATGATGGAATTTTATGAACAATATTTCATTTTCAATAGCTATTTGGTGAGAATAACTTTCCTTTTTACTTTTCATGTCAGTACTGACTATGACTTATATCTACTATAATTCCTGGATAATGTGCTGAGATGCTGGCTGTGTTGGAAGACCACAGTCAAAATTGCACTGAAATGTAATGCAGCATGGGAATTATCTTAATCAGAATTTCACCACTGAAGTCTAGGAACCATTTTAGAGGGTCATGTTGCATCTTGTCAAGGGCTTTCACAAATTAAAAATCTATTTATATATGAATTTTAAATCAAAGCACAAGCATTCTGTGCTTTGATTTAAAGCACTTACATTTCTCTCTCCACCGCAAACGTGGACTGTGTTCAGCATTCTCATTTGAATGTGCACCAGCAGAACTCCTGGGAAAGAAGCTTTTTCAGCACTCTAAAAGGTTCTTGCTGCTACATTTCTGGCATGAGGAACCAGGTGAGATGTGAGGATGGTGAAGGGGCAAGTTGCTGCCGTTTTAATTGCTGCTTGAGGAAACCAAGGCAGGTCAGGGACACAAGAATTTAGTTCTGGTTGATTTATTTCTCAGGAAAGCTAAAATCACTTGTTCTGTCTTTTCCTCCCCGCAAAGCAAGATGGTTTGTAAGCGCTGCTGAAGGCTAAGTGGGGCTGCGCATTGCAGGAGCCCGTGAAATGTCTTTGCTTACAAAGCCAAGATGCATCATTTCCCTTGGAGACTCTGAACGGCGGCACCTTGAATGTTCTGCAGGTGTCTTGGGTAACAATCCCATGAACTGCTCATTTTAGTGCTTGTTACCTGCAGGTAGCAAGGGAAAGGGCAGAGTGTGCCTGTCCCTGTAGCTCAGGAGCCCTTTGTGGGGTGTATGAATCTCTTCTGCCTTGGGTCCCACTCAGTCCTGAAAACTATGTAGTTTTTGGGTCACTGTTTCTTTACTGTACCGTGTGTGTGTGAGTATGATCCAGATCTTTTCTAGAGGATTTTACAATCATTATTCAAAATTTACAGATATAGAGACCTTCCTTTGGCTTATAGGCAGCAATGAATGAATTGTTATTCCAGAATCTCAAGATACTGGGTCTCCTACCTTGATTCCTTCTTCTTTTCAAATATTTGTATCTTATGTTATTTGATGGCCAGCTGGTTGTAGCCTGGAGGTTTATGCTGGGCTACAGTTTACATAACTTTTCCACTCTGATTCAATTCTAAGAACAGCAGTGACCCTCTTCTCAACAGCAGATGTAGTGTTGGTACCAAATTCAGCATCTATGGACAAAACAACAGTCAGGAAAAACACGACTACATTGAAAATTTTCATTTCTCCATCAGCAGGGTGCCCTGCAGAGTTTAGTACTTAGAAAGGAAGTCACTTCCATCTATAATGAGAAAAAAGTCACCCATAAATAGAGAAGTTCACCCCTGAAAAGCTTATGAAGTTCCTGAGTCTACCTGCTGATAGGGCTTTCTTACATATTGTCAGAGCTCCTCAGACTTGGTACCTTTGCTCACTGTGACATGAGCTAAGAATTAACTGAACAGCCTTTCTGATGCTGTGGATGCTAGGAAAGCTAACTGGAATTCCAAGATACATTCTTAGTAATAACATATATTAGCACATGAATGTGCTGTGACACTGCTCAGCAGAAGGGCTGTTTGGTGTAGAAGGAGAGGTGAGTCTAATTTCTTCTTTTTTAATGCCTCTGGCAAATGTTCATGACTGGCTGACTGTGACTGGGTAAGATTTGTTATTTGTAGAGCAGTGGCTGCCTGGAGAAATGCTGTAACAGGGAGCTTAGCCTGTGTGTCTACAAGCAGCCTTTATTAATTGCAGCAGAGTGGGTGGAAAATGCATTAACTTCATATATTACTGCTGGGGGGGTCGGTGGCATTCACCCTCCCAAGGTTGCTGCATATTTCTAAAGCTGTAGCAATGCGACATTAGAAGCACTTCATCCTCTTTTTGCTTGTTTTATCTTGGGACACTTGGCACGGCATGTGCTGCGCTCATTCCCTGCGTCTTGCTGGCCAAGGCAAGGGATGGCAAAGCCCTGGCATCAACCTCGAGGCCCTTCAGGATGCTGTTGAGCAGTGGGATAGAGCTTTTCTGTACTTGCTCAACTATACTTTTCTGGTTTCAGGAAAGAAAAGAAGGAAGAAAATATATATATATAGTTAAAAGAAAACATTCTTCACAGAATATTCTCATTCTCTTTCCACCTTTCATCATCTTGCCCAGGATGTCCTCCTGGTGCTCACAGTGACCGGGCAATACGGATATAGGTGCTGAGGGCAACATCACACCCTGCTGGGTCTGAAGGCAAAAATGTCCCCTGCTCTCCCATCACAATTCAGCCAAGCTGGTGTGTTAAGTATAGCTGAGTTCCTCCTGTGGGCAAGGTCACACATTTTTATTCATTATCTTAAAAAAAAAAAAGGTGTGAAGAGGAGAGAGCTGAGGAGGAAGAGGTAGGGAAGAGGGCAGATAGCACCAGAAATGCAAAACATAAAGTTAAAGAAGCTTTGCCCTTGTGTTTTTAGTAATTTTCTACACTATAGCAATTTTTTAGCCAGTACCTTCCCTGCAAGTGTAGGTAGCTGTTGGGTTTTGAGGGGTAAATTACAACTTTTGTGTTTAGGTAAGCTGAAAAGATTTCTAGAGTTTCTTTCTTGGGAGAGAAACCTGAACATGCTGATTTCAAGCTTCTAAGTCCTAGAAGAGAATTCCCAAATTATTAATTTTGAAATATCCCATCTTCCACATTGCTGCCATGAGGGATTGGCACATGAAGTAAGTGAAACTTTCAGACCAAAAGCGTGCACATTCTGTGCGACTTGGAAATCGATCCTTGTTCTGTAGTGTTGGACTCTGACATGAGCTGATAATTCTGGTAAAGAAACTCTGCTTCAGCCAGTATGGGAAGGGTTTGCAGAGCATTAGTTTGAGCTTGAGACCCCAAATAAGCTCTGGGTTTCCTTCATTCACTTCATAATGGTGCTATGGGTTTCTTTTACATATAAATAAAGCGGGAGGGGTTGTGGGCAAGAGGAAGTTTGCTTTGGGCCTTATCTTCCGAGGCTTAATCAGGAATTTTGTCTCAGAAGATTGTGCAGGTTCCCTTGCAAGTTTTATTTGCTCTGTTTTACGAGTGCATGTGATGACCTGTTTGTCTTCATACGGGCTGTTTACATCATGATTGCAGAGATAAGTGGAACACAGTGCTGCTGAATTCCTGGATCCCGTCATTGCAGAGTAAGTCAGGAACTGCACTGAAGGAAATAAATTTGAAAGGGGAAGTGATCTAAAATGCATCCTTTCTAATACAGGAATATTACAATTTCAAGCCACATTTTGCATTATGAGCTTACAATATTGCATCAGCTTATGAAAACTGAACTGAAATTGAGAATTACTCTAGAAGTACTAACTGAAACAAGATGGCTCAATTTTAAATATTTATGCTTTCTGTCTTGTTGGGCTTCAGAGCTTCAGAAATTTTATTTCATGAAATTGAGAATTGACTTTTTTTTTTTTTAATAGCTTTTATTATCTCTGATCTCCAGTTCTGGAAAAGGAAACTTGGCAAACCAAATCTCAGATCAGGAAGGGTTGGCATTGGCAAACTTGCTCTGCCAAAGGAAAACACAGAAGGTAAAACACAGTGTTGTATCCAGAAGATGCTGCCCTCGGTCACTCTGGAGAAGCTCCTCTGTGCTCATCCAGGTCACGGCAGCGTAACTGGATGTGCAGCGCTTGGGCCAAAGCGGCAATTACTAGGAGCTTTTATGGGCGAGCATTAAAAACTGCCAATATAAAATGTTCTTGTTGTATCAAAGCATCAGTGGGTGGAGTATTTCCTCTGTGTTTTCACAGATAAAGTATTTGTTTCTTGGGGTGACTCACTCTGAGATTAGTACTAAGAGCTGAGCCAAGGTGAAAGGGTTTGTTCTGCCTTTTCTCATTCATCTGCTAAACATTTAGTTTCTGTATAGCTTAGAGTAGCCAGTGCTGTGCTTGCAGTGCTGTATTCTACTTTTTGGTCATCTTTTTTCTTTTTTTTTCAGCTTCAGTGACACCTAATGCTCTGATAAGTGATGTCCAGCAATAGCATCTGGAGGTGACGTGTGTCTTAGGTACCCTTGGAAGAGCAGGTTGAACTGCAGCTCCCACTTCATCTTCCTTCATGGGCTTTTGTCCCTGCCCCAAAAGGTAACAGGGAAGAGTATCGACAAGGTGAGATGTATATCTGATACTCAACTTGCATATCGTTATTGCAAACGAAAGGAAGAACAGTACTAGGAGTTAAATGATGTAGAGTCTGGAAGATTTTTGCTCTCTCATGCATTTGAAGCAATGGGCAAGAAAACTGCTAGTATGAGAATTCTCCTCACCTGCAATGTACAGCTCTGGAGAGAAGAGCCAGACTGAAACCAGTAAATAATTTTACTGCTTGGAAAGGAGGTTAACTTGATTAACATAATAGAGAGAGAGGCTATTACAGCTAGCATGGGTCAATCTATAGACAAAGCTTCAAAAGGAATTAATCTTATACGAAAGGCATGCCTAAATCTTAGCATTTAAATAACTCTGCCATGTTTATACTTATGTGGGTTTTTTCATTAAAGGTTGCCAATGTGTTTTGCATGGCCTGGGAATTACTTTCGCAAGACTGTTATAGTCTAGCTGAGAGGAGGGGGAAAAAAAAGTGCTTCCAGTGTGAATTTTGTCTTTTTTAGACTTACACAGAAAATGTCTGGAGAAATTATTAGCAGTATATAGCCATGTTTGGTGATTTGGGCTGATTAAGGCTTAATAATTCACATTCTTTGTAATGTATTTGCTATACATTAAGCACACACAAAAGTAGAACAGCTGACGTGGCTGGAAGCCATTTGGATCCCACCTCTGGAGCTGGGGTAAGGATCTGTACCTAATCCCCTGCGTTGGAAATGGAAAACATACGACTCCGAATGGAGACTTGGGGCAGCGGCGCCCTGGTCACTGCAGGAAGCTGGTGCATTTGTGGTGCTGCAGGGAGCAAGCCCAGGCTGCTTTGGACTTCTTGCTCTATATCTGAATCATCCTTCAGGATTACATGACCTGCCCTAAATACAGGGAGTGTAAAACACCAAACAAGCAGACCCCAGGATTAGCAACGGCCAAGCTCCATGTAAAAACTCCCAGTAAATTAGTCTTGCCACAGCTAAACCACATGTAAAAGCAAGCTGTGAAACGCTCAACGTCGCCAAGCCACATGTAAAAACATGCTGAAAACCACCCTCCACATAGCCAAATTCTATATAAATTGGTGATGGAGAGCAGTCAAAGTCTGAATGTTTACTGGTATAACTCAAAGCCACCAAGAAGCTGGTCACACAGGTCACTCTGTCCCACCCGAATGTCCAAGGGGCTCCATCAAGGATGCACCAGAGATCTACTAGTCCTCAGGTAGGAAAAGTGGCTCCAGTAGGAATAAATCCAGCATGATGGATTCTGTGTTAACTTGTTCCATGTTTGAAAGTAGTGAGCAAAAGAAGCTCAGAAATAGCAAGGGAATTTTGTTGTCTAATCTGGTCAGAATTCGTACTGCTGAGTTATTCCCACTAGTACATCCTGTTAAGCTTACTGATGACATGAGGATAGTAAGCCAGTCAATTCACCTGGCTCTCATGATTAATCTTCCTTGATAGACATGTAGGAATGAGATACAATTAGTAACCCCACTTTCAGTTGGCCTATCTTCTTTTTTTTTTTTTTTTTTTTTTTGAAGAGAAAAATGTAAGAATTTAGTTTCCAGCTTGCCTGGAAGTAATAGTGACCATCAGCTGAAACTTAGATGGCCTTCAGTTGCGCATATCTCATGTGTTATCATCACTGCAGTTATTGCTAAAATAGTACTGGGGCTTCTACAGCCTCGTTATTTCAGTACTTCTCAAAGCCCCTTAAAATGGGGCTCCATATCGTTATCTTCATTATACAGATGTGGAAACACTAGCGGGGTAACATGCCCAGCAGGTCAGCAGCAGTCCTTGGAGCAGAACCCACATTTATAGCTACTGGGTGTTATTTTCAGTTATCTGTTGTAGTAGGAAGTCCTGGTAATGACTGTTTCTTGCTAGATTAACAGAACACTGGTAAATGGACGTGTTTCCTCGTACCATGTTTGTTATGTTGGTCTGAGACAAATATGAGATATGAAGGATTGGTAAAAGCTGCTTAAAGAAGCTGTCAGAAATCTGTTTAAGGGTGTGTTCAACCAACAAGTTGTAGTTTTGCCTTACTTTTGCACCGATTTGTTCAAACATGTTTAATGTGCCATTGGGGAGTTTGGAAACTATATCTGCAAGATAATGCAGGATTCTTGGCCTTTGACAGGCAATGCAGTTGCTGAAACTGTGGGGAAACAACCTCCCTCTGGTGTAATGCAAGAAGAGAAACTTCCCATTCTCAATAGGAGAAATTTCAGTATATGTCAAAGGAGGATTTACCTCAGAGACCCCTGCTCAGACTCAGCTTGTGTGGGCCTTCATGTATTTCAGACCTGCCTATAAAAATTAAAGTACTTGATTAATCAACTTTTTTTTTTTTCCTGTTCTAGGCATCTAAGCTGAGAAGTCTGTGGGGTTGTCACTACCATGACTTAACACATTCTCTTAAGTTCTCTAAGAGGTTCAGGAACAGGTCTTCCAACACGTGTAGCTCTGTCCTCTATGTGGCTGATGTTTTAGCTGTTGCCTTTTAACTGAGCCCTGAGGATATGTGGTGTTCTTGGGAGGAGAGATGAGCGCTGGAGAGCTTTGTAGGACTGTGCTGGATTGGGAGCAGCTGAATCGTCTTACTGCAGCTTGGATTCATCCTACAAGTGATTTGTGCTTGTGAGTGGCTGCTGGGGGCTGGTGAGCCTGGACTTCATAGCAGGTTCGGGTCTGTGAGTGGTTGTTCCCATCTGATGTTTAAGCTTTTGTCTTCAGGTCCTTAATGCAGTGACCAATACGACAGCAGCCGCTTTGTCAGGTGAGGACCTGGGTGTCCAGGAGGGGCAGTGCCATCCCAAAGGAGAAGAGGACATGACTGATGGAGTCAGCTCTCTACAGGCATCTCTTCAGCTCCGGCAGAAGCTGGTGCACTCCGTGTCCTGAGTATATAGCTATCGTTAATAGATAAACCACAGACTCTTAAAGAAGAACATAAATTCCCTGCAGTATGTTAAAACATTCAATATTGCCCCTAAGAAGTACCACGTGGTGCATTTATGGCCATGTGATGGTCGCCTCTAACATGCAGCGTACTGGACCAGAACTCTTTTTGCCAGGAAAGTACTGAAGATAATAGTAAAAATGTCCCTAGTAATGCATGCCATAGGACAGCATCGGGTCTCAGTAGTGATCTTACAAAGTTCAGTGATGTTTCAGGCATTTAGCGCAGCAGGAAGGCTGTTTAGATGGAAGAAAAGAGACCAGAGCAACAAAAAAGGGAGGACCTACTGTTACTGATAATGGAGATCCAGGGTAAAATCTTGAATAGGACCTTTGCCATCGATGTTTAAGAGCAAGAATAAACGAGTAGATGGTCAGGAAGAAAAAAGGACAAGAATGTTTTCATGCAGTATATGGAGGATTGGCTTTTGCTACCTAGGATTATGCATTTATATTCTGTTCATTGCTTCTATGCTATGCTGCTGCTCCCCGATGTTATATCCCCATGTATAGTATTACATCTCATTATCTGATGTACTTGAACAAAATATGTGAACTTAAGAACATAAAACCAAAGCCCACATTGGCTCATGCCAAATCTTATCTCTTTAAGCTAGAAGGTTAATCATGCACACAATTTGGAAGTCTGTGCACACACACCACAGTGTGGTTAAAAAATATTCCCTCTGTCTCTGTGAAAATTATACTTATAATCAGCTTTTAACTAGCTCCACAAACAACAACTCCAAACGTATGTATGTGTTCTTGTTTATAAAGCTAGAGGCTCTGCAGATCTTGAGGTAGATTGATATCTCTCTAAGTAGTTGTCACTTCAATGCTGCCTCAAATTACTGTGGATAGAATTAGTTTTTCCCACTTGGAATTCAGTGGGAAAATCTTTCCTGGATCTCAGCAAGCACCCTAAGCCAGGACTAATTTGGCAAGGTCAGGATGAAAACTTCTCTCCGTGCTTGCTTGAGGTAAGGCACAGCTCAAAACTTGCTTTGTCCAGCTGTCAAATCTAGAAACGGGAATTTAGTTTGGCCACAAAGATGTGGAGATTGATTGACTAGAGAAATATCCATTGGAACAAAATTTATCCATCGGGAACTGGGTCTTTAGATCCATCCTTCTAGGTTTTCCAGCAACCATCCCTGCCAAAAATAGAGCAAACACCAGTTCTTTCACAAGGCCCCTTGGTATCTAGTAAGATGAAGTTTGGCAGCTCCAGCTTCTGGATTCAAGCTGAGTCTTCTCCTGCCTTGCGCCCCAATGCAGGCAGAAATGAGCTCAGAAATTTGTCTTCAATGGGAGCTAAGAAAGAAAACTGAGCTACTGTACTGCCTGCATGAGGTCATGAGAGAAACCAATGAGGATTTAGGGCATCAGATCCAGGTAACTGAGGGGTTTGGAGCTGCTAAGTCTGGGAAGAGCAAGGCCACTTCTGCCCTGCTCACTTTTAGCAGTCAGAAAGAGCACGGGCTCCTCTTCTGTGCTTGGGCAGGATTTGTACACAGGAAATCACATCTTCTGTGTTGTGAGCTGGAAAGATACGAGGCAGGGATGAAATAATATAGGAAATCCCATGGAAACCTTTATGTGGGCCATTTTCTAGCCAGCTGCAGGAGGCGTTCAGGCTGAGAGTGATTTCCCATTTCCAACCAGCTCCTTCCTAAAACCTACAAGCTCCAGCATAATTCAGACCTCTGTTAAGATTGGTGGAGAGACTTGCTGAATTTGTCCCATTTTGAATCAGGCACTAGCAAAAGTTGCAAAGCCCTTGGCCAGTATCCCCTGCTCCTGACAGATTAAAGTATCCTAACCCCAGCAATGACCTTGATGCAGAGAATTTCTTTCACCCTGAGACCCCAGGTTCTCAGTCAGTAATTAATCCTGAGGATGTGCCCTTTGCCTTCATCCTCATTTCTTGGGCAATCTGACCTATTTGGGTCAAATAACCTCAAAATACTTAGCACTCGGGAAAATCAGATAGATTTGCTTCAAGAAGGAAAGATGCTGAAATGAGAAGAAAAAAAAAGGCTTCTTTAATGTACTAACTTTACCTCATTTCTTTTTTAAATGTTTTCCATTGTTTCATACTGGATTATCCCATTTCCAGAAGTATGTAATAACCTCATTCCTACTCTTGAATGCCTTTCCCTAGGTCTATAATTGCATTTTGGACACTTCTAAAAACAGTTGGATCCAGGCAACCAGCTCTTTGGAGAGTTCTTGTTTTGTGTGCCTTGCCACATGTGTTCTGGGAAGATCAGCATGGGACCCAGGATAGGTAGGGGAAGGCTTGGAAGTAGTACTTCATCCTGGTATTTTAATAGTATTCTCTATTTTTTTTTCTTTTTTTCTTTCTTTTTTTTTCAGAAGTAAAAAGGTAATAGAAAAGTTTCCATCAAACAAGGCAGCTAATCAGAACAAAGTACTGTTTTCTTTCTGCTGTTCTGTTTCTTTTGGGATGGAGTATAGTTGCTGATATGTGTGCTAGTCTTCTAATCCCTTAATGGGGGCACAGGCTTTTGAAGAGTCCCTCTCAGAGGTGCCATTACCAAATATATGCTTCTAATTTAACTTCTCAAGCCATATTACAGTAGCCTGAAGCAATTGTAGGTGTTGGGTTTGTGAGAAAAGCCCACTGCTGATGTTTATCAGATGACCTTTTAAAGGGTAATGTGGGGGTTATCCACTGGCATGATTAAGACCATATGTAGGTCACTTTTCCCAGGCACTTCTTACTGCTTTTCCAAATCCCATCTATTTCTACCCATACTCAGTCAGGTACCTTTCATCTCTGGCATGTTTGTGGGCATTACAATATTGGACTCAGCTGAAAATATTTACTCCTTAAGAGTTGTTCCCATTTGAAAATTTAAGAAAGCTCGTGTGTGTAAATATATAGTGTTGAGTCATTGCTATGGCAGATACAGAAACATTGCAAATGAATAGGGGAGTCTGTTCTTTCTGTTTTGCTTCTTCCCCGCTCAGTTGTCCTGTAGCAAGTACCTGAAGAAGGCCCTGTCCCTCCAGAAGACGGGCAGTAAAAGTGCTGAGCGCATTTGTTCTTTTGGACCACCAGATGCCCCAGGCCTGGCAGATGCTGAGTGCTTGGGGCGCCCATAGGCAGTGTAATTCCTTGACTATTTAGTCATCTTGTTCTATTTATACTTTTTCTAAAGGTAACCATTCCTTGAAGCATCTTTCTTTTACCCAAGATATGCTTGGGGTATGTTAGCAATAAAATGTTGATTATGCCAACATGCTGCTTAGCAGACAATTACCGTTTTCCAATGATACCTAGACTGATCCTCTCATGGACTGAACTTGTTTCCTAGGAAAATGGATGAGGGACTTCCTCCAAAATTGCGATTGTGAAATTGTTTTTAGCCTTTTTAACTGCCTTGGAAGTTCAGTATTTTGCCTGGCTAGGAAACAGTATTATTATACTAAATGGCCTGTCCTTTTGTTGCTTTTTAGGTGTATGTCTATGAACATAAGATCTTTGTGTTAGTGGTTTGCTGCACCATTAAGAAGAGATGAAGAAAGAAATGCCTCGGGCGGTTTTGCTGCAAAGCAGAGCTGGATGCAGGCGGGGATGTAAACCCAGTACGGTGCTCAGGTGGTGCAAGGCAGTAGGTCCTAAGGCAGGCATTGCTCGTAGTCACTCTGAGTCTTTTCTGAATAGGAAATGTTGCAAACGCATCAAGTCTTGGAGTGTAAAGACTAGACTTTAACCGACCTTTTCAGTGGATCGTGAATATTCAAGTAGGTAGTTGTGACCTAGTGGTTTAAGTTTGTAGCATTAATTCCTGCTCGTCTAAAATATGAGTCTGATTGCAAAGCAATTTACTGCAAAGGTGCCCAGCGTTGCTGGCTTTGCTCAGCCAGTACTTTGCCCCCTCAGCCTGCAAGCCCGGCAGGAGATGCAGCTTTGACTTCATCAGCCCACAAAAATGGGGAGCTTGAGGATTTTTCCAAGACTCTGTGGCAGATCAATAACCATGGAGGCCAACAGCTCCATGAACAACCACTTCAACAGTTCTCAATTTCCATCTCAGTCACAATAGCTACTTATTTTAGAAAGCATTGCAAAGGTAGAGTGCTTTGCAGAAGCACATTTATGATTCTCCTTTAGTCCAAATATATGAATTATGCCCAAACAGCATGGGAATAGGCTGTCCATAAATTCTGGTAGTAACAGCCATGAATAATATCATACAACCACTTTTACTGTGCTCTCTGCTTTAGTTCCCCAGTAGCTTGCAAAAGCAATCAGCATGAAGTTTAGGGTGGGATTTATCAAGGGGATTTGGGCTTCTTAATGTGGAAGGCAGCTTTGAAAAACTCACTTTTAGGAAACAACAGCTAATAATAATGATAATAAAGATAAGCTGATTTCTATCTACCCACCTAAAATATTTATATAATAAATTAGTTAATTGTATTTTATCTCCTCCTGATGGGTGGGTTGCTAGCTCTTGCATTGCAGCAGACCCAGGGGAGCTCTCAGGCAGTCTGATGCCAAGAAAATGTGTTATTTCATATTCTGTTATTTGCTTTGGGTTTAACGTGGTGAGAGAAAATTCCCCTGCAATCAGCCATAAGTGGTTTTGCAGTGAGAAAGCCTTTCACTGCTTGAACATATCTCGCTGAAGGTTTAAAAAACAAATCTTAACTAAATAAGAAATATCAGATAATTTGCCATCTATCTAGGTAGAAATGTGTGAAGAGGAGAAAAAAAAAAAAAAAGAGGTACAAAATTTAATTCCAAAATTTCTAATAGGGAATGAAAACAGCCAGTGGGAAGGAGGAGCAAGAGCCCGGTGTGTCCGCAGCAGCCCGTGCCCATCGTTTCCCAGTGCTTCCATCAGGAGCCGGGTGTCGGGGCGCACTCAGCTTCCCTCGGGGCTTCCCGCTGGGAATGGGATGGAAGAGGAGCGGAGGCTGCAGCGGCTCCGGAGGGCGCGCGGAGCTGGAGCCCTGGCGCCTCTGTCGTGGCCATCGCCACCCACCAGCCGTTCCCGGAGATAAGGCCGAGCTGGCGGGAGAGGAAAGCTTTGATATTCCCCTGCCGCGCCGCGTTGCTCCTCCGTAACAGCAACGCTGTGAACTTTCGCAGCACCTTCTCATACCGGGGGCCGAGTTCTCCACAAACACCCGCTCCTGAGGCCTGGCACTGCCAGCTTGAGGAAGGAGGCTTTACTGTATTGCTCCTCCAGCCCGGGGGCTCCAAAAAGCACCAGGTTCTTGCACTAAAAACTTGCTTTGCATGCAGGAACATGTATGTGTGTGTATAAGTGTACATATATATATATATATATGCATACATCCCCCCATGCACACCCCCAAACACTTACAAACTGCTCATCTCCTCTTTGAAAACCAGACCCTTTGGAGTCCCAGTGAGAATTTTTTTTCTGACAAAGCAAGTTTTTCTGCAAACAGCACAAGTTTCAGTCAGAAATGTTTCATACGGGAGGTCTTCCTGTTGTACGTAACCATGTTATTGGCTAGCGTTCGATTTTACATGGAAAGGAGAGATGGTTTTGTTTGCCATCAGAACCATTTTCTGTCGTGCCATTGTATGTGGCAGCAAAGCAGGACAGTGCTCCTGGCACTTATGGAGAAGAGTGAAATAGGTAGGTGAGTAAAAGGAGAGATGCTAGAGATCCCAGATCGCAGCTGGTTTTGCCCTATGGAGCAGGCAACAGGATTAAATCTCCTGCCAGCTTTCTCTGTGAAACCAGCACAGCAAGGACCAGTTTCTGGAGCATCCAGAAAAGCACCCGAAGCAGAAAGCATTTGAGGCTTTGCATTGCTCTGCATCAGACTGAGCATTGGAGTCCTGCTCAGTGAGAGCAACAACCCAGTGATGCTTTCAGCTCTCATTTCTCCCTTTGCCTGTTTATATTTAGGGCACACTAACCGTGCTGGTTGCTCCTGGGAAATGCAGTTACCAGCTGCTCCTATGTCTGAGGAATGCCAAAGCCTGTGGTCATTCACATCTCATGCACACAGCTCGTGTGCTTGTTGCAGTGAACCCGATCTCTTAAAATTGAAGACTAAACTTCAAATGTGCACTTGCTTATCCAAGCCAGATTTCTAGTCTTTTTGAGATTGGCTCACTGAAAGTTATAAGCGTAGAGCATCAAAAAGAGGGAATTCAGAGTGATGGGGCTGAGCTAGGACTTAAGTGTATCCTCTCTTCAAGGGAGGCTGGGCTAGCATGGAAAAGAGGAGACGGGCTGGTGATTTGTAGAGCTTCCTTTAATGTGTGCCCATGGGAAAGGAGAAAGACACCAAAGAGTGATAGCAAACAGTATTAAAACTGTTTAAACTGTCTTTGAACTGAAATACCCAAAGAACTGCTGGAAAGGTGTGCCCTCCAAATCACTTTCCTGACTTTTCCTTTGATTCAACAGCTACGTTTCTCGCAGCTCATGTCTCAGAGCAGTGCCTAACCAGATAAGAATAACACTGGGCAAAAGGTATGTATGCGAGATGCTAATCTTCTTTTTTATGTATATAGGCATGCAATCACATAGCAGATAATAGTCTATTTTTGAAAAGACAGTCTCCAGCTCTACAGCAAAGTAAATGTCAACCTTACTGTTGTCATGAAGCTATGGCCAGTGCACTGTCTAGCTTTAGTTTTCTCTCTATTGCAAAAACAAAAAAAAAGAAAAAAAATTAAAACCCAAAACCTTAATTAAGATGAAGGATACCCAAGGATGGGTAAATCAGCTTTTCCTCAGAGCTTCCTTGCCACTGCATCAACAGGGTGGCTGATGGCGAAAAGACAAGTCATTTTTCCCTTGCTAGTGAAATAAATAGAAGTGTGTCAGGGAGAGGGATCAGTAAGAGAGTGGGAAGTTGTGTTGAGCTGCTTAAAAGAAGGGATGAAGGGAGAAGCTGATAGTTCAGAATAAACTCTGCAGTACTTTGGATAACCGTGTGTCACACGAGCAGTGTTGGCTGTGTTGGGTATACACACTCCCAGATAAAACGAGTGCAGAGAGGATTTCTCATGACAGATGCTTAAGCGAGGCAGGTGCTTTCATGATTTTTAGAAACTTGATAAAGATTTTAAAATAACATCCATATTTCACATAACGAGCATCTGAGTACAGTGCCTGGACAGCCCCTAAGTGTGCACAGACATATCTGTTGTTATAGACATAAGTGTGTACCTTTATATTCTGCTGCATAGAGAGGTATACAGCACACACAAATAGCATGTATGTAATTGCATGAAAGCAGTATACAAGTATTTACCTTAAATCTGACCTAGCATCTTTCCGAAGCCCAAATTACTTGTTAGGAGCAAAAAGTGCTATCTGCAGGCATAAATAAAAAATTAAAAAAAGGAAATATTTCCCTCCAGCGACAATGAAGTACGTTGTTGAAGTAGTTCAAGAGGAGCTCGTGTGGGCACCAGAAGCAGGATGGCTGTGCTGA
Source organism: Crypturellus soui (assembly GCA_032275445.1). Taxonomy (NCBI): domain Eukaryota; kingdom Metazoa; phylum Chordata; class Aves; order Tinamiformes; family Tinamidae; genus Crypturellus; species Crypturellus soui. The sequence continues at coordinate 1,688,324 of JAUBNY010000992.1, read as the reverse complement.
GGAACCCCTTTTCTTACATGAAGTGTGTCCCATTCTTCAAATCACAAATGTGACATTGCTGCCCCTGGGACATGGGCCAGCTCTTTGAAAAGCCGTGCTCAGGAGATGGAGCAGGGCAGTTTGCCACAACAGCTTCTCCGTCTTGCTGCCCGGCTCACAGCTGCTAGCAGCTACAGATGGCCAACGCTTCTGCCTTAAACATTGGTCTTGCGAAACACAGACTTTTATATAAAAAGTATTTGCTGCTGCAAAATTTCCTTTGGATTTAATTTTTCATTGTGCCTCAACTATTAGAAAATGTTTTGAAATTTCAGATGTTTTTTCTTTTTTGGTCCCCTTTCTTCTGTCTTGCACTCTGCTTCTGAATATAGTAGCAAGTGCGCTCAGATTGGAGGATTCTGGGGTTTTTCGTTCTTTTTTTGTACTTAATTATTTAGAACTTCCCCTGTGCAGATAGACTGTATTCAGACTTTGACCAAGAGAGGCTCTTACTCTCCCAACACAACTCACTGGGAAATAAGTGCACAGCAACAAATTGGACACATCCAAGTCAGCTTCTTTTCATTTACCTGTCCTGTGAAGCTTACAAAGTTACAAATGGAAGTAAATATAACATGAACAAAAGCTAAGTACTATTTAAAATTTGGGCATTTTTTTTTTTTTTACTCATCATTCAATGGCAGAGGGAAATAACTAGAGGGAAAGACTCTTAATAATTTTTTGCAAATACTTTGGGCAAAAGAATATGATCTGTCCCAGTTTGAATTCTTTAAAATATAAACCACTTGAAAATGCAAGGATTCCCTAAAAGGCTCCACTAATTCTCTCCATGCCTTGGACATGCAAGGGGTCTTGACAGGCTTGGGCTGAAAAACAGAGTTTCAGGTTCACAGGAAATATTGTCTTTTCACAGCTGGGTTGCACCCTGCGTCAGACTAAGATGAAGAGCTTCCACGTTCCCTGTGAACTGGGAATTCTAAGAATATTTTATTATCGATACACCAGAACGTGTTGTTTCTAAAACAAAGTATGTTTCCTGGGAGTTCCAGATTCCCAGGCCCGCTGCAGTCCTCAAGGAGTCGAAATATAAATGTTTTGCTGTTAAATGTAATTGAGAAGTACCAATCTGGGTTGTTTTTGCTCCAGTTCCTTGCCAAGTTGAGTGACAATATAAAACACTGAAGATGATGAGCTCATTCAGCAAAGTAAATCAGGAGTTTGCAGTTTAGTTTTGCTCTCTCAAAAAATGCTGGTTCACCTGTCCTGGAGGGTCTGGACTTTTCTCCTTCCCACTTAAAGAAGTGAAGAGATTTGTTTTTCAAGACAGTATTAGATTTTTGATCAACTATGAGACTTGCCCTTGAAATTTCTCATGCTCTTGCTTCTCAGGAGGGTTCACTGTTACAAAGTGACACAGAATATTTCAGGCCTTGTCTCTACAGACTGGGAGAAAATAGGGTTTCTGCCACGAGCAAGAAGTTAGTGATATTAATGTAAAGACTTTGCATTGGAGAAAGTGCTTATGCCTGGTGACATTTGTTCCAATTCGGCTTCAGAAAGAGCATCAGCTCTAAAGATCAGGCTTCCATATGGGTCTCACCATGACCCTCATGGCCCGGAGTACCAAGGAAGCTGGTTTTGCATCTCAGCATCCGAGCGGTGCCTGGACCCGTTCCATGGCGAGGGCCGCGCCGGCGGAAACACGGAACAATCGGCAGGGAAACACGGCCCAAAATAACCCACCGGCCTCGGCCAAGAAAGGTCAAAGCTGGAAAGCCGCAGAGGGGGGCGAGCGAGCGGACGAGGGAGCTCAGTCCCCCTGCGGTCCCAAAGAATTCCTTTCTATGAGCAAAACAATGCGGGAGAACAATGCGATCCTCGGAGCGCTTTCGAGGCGGCACATGGATTTTTTTTTTTTTTTCCTCCTTATAGAAAGTAAAATTGGAACTGCTTCCATAAACAATAGGCATTGGCCGCAGAAGAAAGCGCGAGATTTGCAGGGATTTAAAAATAACCCCGAGTAAGGAGCATATTGGCAAAGGGTTCTGTTTTTTTTTTTTCTTAGAACAGTAGAGAATGCAGTGCATCCTCAACACTTGAGGGAGAAAGAGGCGAAGAAAGCAGATTGGGAGACATAATGTGGTAAACCTGGAATATGCCAGATTTTGTTGTAGAAGCCGGTGCGTGATGCTAGGTTACCTCATGGTGGAAAGAGAGGGATGGATCACTTTGCCAGCTCTTTGCCCAAACATTTTAAATCTTTCAAAATATTGTTCTCCAGCAGACCACTTTATTCCAACTCATTATGCTGATGTGTCTTATGTACCAGATCAGTTTGGTGCTCGAAGCTGCCCACAAGTGAATGTTCACAGATTTCAGGCAAAAATCCCTTTTTGCATAACAAACACGCACAGCACTCATATAAATGATAAGGATAACTAATGCACCAACCCCAGCGGCTTTAACTTTTTAAAGACGCGTTCATCTATGCTTCATCTATGGCTAGGAAAGTTATGTTTGTGATGCCATGCTATTCCTGATCTCTAATCAGCCTTTTTTTCCTCCTGGTTATTACAGGAACTCGAATGGACATGCTTTATGAGCATCGCAGGCCTGCTGCGCTGTGTGCACCAGAAGGTCTGGCAGGTCGTCAGGATATGTGCTGAGAGCTGGGAGGAGGTAGTCATCAAGAGAGCCTAAAGTTTGTTTCTGAAGCCTCCAGAAAGGAAAGAGGTCCCTGCTTGGAGCTAAATGAGAGCAAGCAGATAGAGAGGTCTTGCTGTTATGGCTTGGTCGCCTTTGGTGATTAACTGTACGAGCAGAGAACAGAGCAATGTAACAGGAGACAAAGAAGTCTAAATGTGAGAGGTGACCCAGGGCACCTTGCCAGATTATCACTGCTAGATCTGGATGTATTTAGCGTTTTATATGTCATGATGGAGACCTTTAAGGAATAAATTCCCTCTTTGGTGCATTTGAGTGACAGCGCTGGCACTTCATATGCTGTCGTCATATACCCCTTACTCCTTTCCCCATTATTTTTCTCCTTTCCTCTCTATTGTGTGCATGACTCTCACCAAAACAGCAGTTCGGGCAAGCTGCTTATCCCTGGCAGCTTGCAGGGATATCCCAGTATCCAGACAAGCTCTTACAAAAGTTGAGGTCTTTATGCATCAGGATTGTTAGACAGGACACCTCAAAAATGTATGCTGTAAAGACCTAAGGACACAACGGAGGTGGCCTTGAGAACGGCAGTGATTCTCAAGGATCTATCTGCAGTGCCAATGTGCAGTCAAGCTAAATACTTATAGGTTCTTGCCCGTCATGTAATGAAATGCTTCAGATTATATATATATATATATAAAGAGAGAGAGAGAAATCAAATAGTAGTGAAAACCTCAGGAGGAAGAAGGCATCTGCCTGGACAAGCTCTTACCAGGAATGGTACAAAGAATCCTTGTTTACGAAAACTTTTGAGTCTGTAGCCAGTTCAAAGAGACCATGCAGTCCTCATTAGGGGAGCAAGAGAACTCCTGAAAAGCCCTCATTTTAGGTAATTAAAGGCAATATCTTTGCGTGCTGTGATGTGGCAGACATCGGTATGTTTCCACATTTTTTTGTATCTACTGATGGTAGGAGAGTTATGGTAGTTCTTGCATTTAGTTACCTACGGCCTCTGTTGCTACATCAACCTTTCCTTGAGAACCAGCTCAGAGAACTGCTGAGGATGGATGAAGCTGGGAGACTAGGGGCTACCATCCATCAAACACGGGGTTGGTGGTTCCTGCTGCTGTGCGTCCCCCTCAGCCCTGGTGCCTGCTTGGTGACGGCTGATCGCTGATTCTGGTGAAAACTGAGTTATGTACAGCCGGATTGCCAAATTGCTAGCTTAGATCCCACTGAAGCACCGTTTTTGCTGCTGCTCTGAGGCCTTCCCTCCCCCCACCTTGTAAAACCTCTGTGGGAGATTCCTTGCAAATTAATTCCGCATTTTTTATTCCCGAAGACTATCGGTTGTCATGCATGGCCATTTACAGCCTCTCCCATGCTCTGCAAGCTTCATATTACTCCCAAATGGTCATTTTCACCTGGATCTGGCCTGTGCTTTGGCGTAAGGAAACACCTAAATCGGGAGCCTGTAGATGCCTATTCCCGGTGTTGTATCTTTTCAAGGTCCGTTTGTGCTCTGCTTCGCAAGCGCACAGAACAGCACTGGTCTTTATTAAAAGCAATAGCACTCTCATAGTTTTTATCAGAAAACACCGGTGTGGAGAAGGTGATTCCTAAATATATCTGCGAGCCGCTGCAGAGCACCTCCCTGCAGGCCAAGGGCTGAGCCCGCAGCTCTAGGCGAGCGATCACCTTTTGGAGGCAACAACCAGCACTTCCGAGGAGCAGCTGTTTCGGGCGGCTCGGGAGCGATGAGAAGAACGTGGATAGAGCTTGGCCCGTGTGCCAGGAGCTGTGCTTCGATATAAAGCTGGCCAATTGCCCCTTCGTTTGGGGAAAAAAAATCTGTATTGTGTTCCAAACCCGATTGCTTCTTTCACTGCTTTTTATTATTTTTCTAGCAAAAAAAGCTGTAGTTAAGCTACGCTCATCTGGGGAGAGGTGTACCCTTACGCCTTGTAAAATGCAGAGGGCCTGTGTCAGTGCCTGCAAACGCAAGCGGATCGGGACGCGGGAGCTCCGGGATTGGCGCTGCGGCTCTCGGCACCGCTCGTGCCGCAGCCATGGGTGTGCGGAGCCCCAGCGCGGCAAACGCTGTACAGCCCGGTCTGCTGTTGCCATCTGCTGGATAGATAAACCCTCACGGAGTAAAGACTGGCGAGAAAAGAGGGGTCTTGCTTCATGTGTATGTGCCTAGAATTTATTTCTGCATTATAAATATACATAAGTACCCTGCATATATTTATATTAAATATATGTAGTGTATTATAGATATGTTATGCATACTTTACGCCTGTATATTATAAATATATTACATATATTTTAATATAAATATATTACATATATTTATTTCTAAATCATCATACCTGGCAAAGTATGTCTGCAGTACTCTTGTCCAGCATTTTCAGAGGTGTTGGATAGAATTTTCCTCTTCCTTGGATATATTTTACACACACGGTAAGAGTCTTTTCAAGCGTTGTTCTTTTTCTTAAAGACTCTAGTCATCTTGCCAAAGGTGAAAGTGCGCAATATTGTGGGACAGGCTAAATCTCATCTCGTTTGCAACACTCAGAGCCCTCAGATAGGTTGCCACTTGCCGCTGGCGTTTTTAGCACTGTGTCATCGGGCCCCGGTCTGATGTACAAGGTGTAATTGCCACAGTGCTAAATCCTTGCTGGTAGCTCATCCCCTCCGGCTTGCAGACCTGAGCTGGCAGTGGCAGGACGGCCTTAGCAAATGCCTCTGCTGTCGACAGGGCTTTAAAATCTTGTCCCTGTCCTCAAAGCCAGCGGGGTGTGAATCCACCCACCGCACAGCTGAGAAGAACAGGATCCGTGTCTGCCCGTTCTTCAGGCTCTGGTTTTACCACACATAAATGCCCTTGCAATGTGTCTTTGGGTTCCAGCTCAAGAGACACTCGCAGTTTGGACCCTTGGAGGAGGTGATGTGGCCTCTCCTGGCTGTCACTGCCATGGAGGGGCTGCTCTCTTTGTCCCCAACTCTGCGACATACTTGTATGCAATCGCAGAGCCTCAGCAACCTTTCTGTGTCTTGCCCTCCTTCTGATTCCCACTCCCTTCTTTTCTGCTGCTCCTTTTCCTATGGGTATCACACACTGCATCAATAGTTATTTGATCCTTCCACAAAAGCTGATGAATAGGTTCATGCTGCTTGGTTGAGAAGAACCTCCTGTAACCTGCTTTTACCCTCCGTATAAGGACTATTTTAATCAATTATCTAGTCAAGGAGTTGTTGAACTACCTCTTCAGGGCAGATGTGTTTCTCTTCAGATGCCCATCTTAATGTAGCTAAGATGCTTAGGGGACTCTTAGAAGTACCAGCCTGTCTGTTGCTTTCCTGCTCCTACTTTGTGCTGGAATAGCATCGTGTTTAAATGGATTCTGACAGGCTTTCAAACACCAGCTCTCCAAGCAGGCCGTTTTCTGCTGGTTAAAGGTTCAAGAAGGCTTTCAAGGCCAGCACAAGGGACTTAGAAGTGTAAGTGGGAAGTGGCCTGCCAGCTCCGGTGAGTGGGAAGTCTCTCTGGAGCCGCTCTTCAATCTTGGTGCTGCTGTGTTTGCTAAATAAGAGGCCACCTAAACATGTGCTTAAAGCTGACTGAGTGCCTGCTTTGGTACATCAGAATGACGCCGCAGTGATGTCGGGGTAGCAAGCTACAGGAGCAAATTAATGCTGGACAGACTTTGGGAGGATGAGTTCTTTCCAATGTACTGTTGTCTATGCTGATTTATTCACAGGGATTTTTGTCCTGTAGGTAAAGCTCACCTGGCATTTTGATTCCTCTGCAGCAAGTGTGACTCTTCTTTTGCATAAGCAACAGCAGTAAATTCATAGGTGAGGATTTTAGGCGTGAAATAAAATACCTTTTCCGCTGTCCAAGATTTAGCTATTTCTTCAAGCAGACTGTAACGGAGAGACTGCAGAGCTAAATAAAAAGATCAGATAAGTTGTTCAGAGGGTCTGCACTTTAAGCATGCTCTTCTCATTGCCTGGGATCCTTCCATCCTTGTTGTGATGGATAAGAGCCTCTGCGTGCCTGATTTCCAGCAAATCTACCTATCTGCAGCCTTCCTACTGACTAGTTGTTTCGGTTTTCTCAAGACAATTTCTGAAGCGATACGTTCTCTACAAGAGATAGGCATTGCCTAAAAGGTGAGTATGATAAAGGAAAATGATTCTAGCCTTCTTTCCCCGCTTGTCTCCCCAGTTCCTCAAGCAAAATCCTGCTTCCCAGACTGGCAGTGCTGCCCAGCTAAATGAAAGAGCTGCAGACCCTGCATTTCCTGGGGTTCTCAGTTTCTTTAGACTCTTGCACTAGAAATCTTGGTGGTTGAAGTGTGCAGGCGTAAAACAAGCTGGCAACGGGTCAGTAAACAGCTGTAAGGCTGCATTTCCTTCTGGAATATGATCCCAAATCCACTGACTGCATGAAAACGCCATGGCATTGTCCAAGAGGACCCGGGTTCATGGGCGATAAGCAGTATCCAGCTAAAAGAATATCTCTCATGCTTCTCTTTCTTGTTTTTTTTTTTTTTAAATATTCAAAGAATTTATTTTGTATTTTATGTTACTGAATCTCTGTATTTACATGCTTTATCTGGAATCTCAGGCTGGAATCTCACTTTCAGGTCCAGTTTCCCTGTCTCCAGCACTACACCCAGTGTCTGGGGTTCTTATTATGTACGTGAACACAGATCAGATAGGGAATCTGCATTATGCCATATGAATATAATTTTCCATGGAGTCTGCCGCCACTAAAAAGTGCAGGGACAAGTCAGCTTTTTATTTTACCCTCTGTCTTTCCTTAGTCTCCAATATATGGGCCACTTTCTTCCTTTGCTCAGGTGGTAACTTTGAGGGCCATAGTATCACCCATTTAATCTTCTCATTGGTGACAAAATCAGCCTGTTACAAGGTACCTGTGGAAAGCGGAGCATCATGTTGTACAGCAAAGTTAATCCTTTCAGCCGTGTTTTTACTATTTGTCCTTTACATTTGCCTGGTCTCGTATTTTCCCTACGATCTTGCTGAGGTCTGATGGAGCCAGCCAGTGCCCAGTGCAAGGAATGGCAGTGGATTCGTGTTCTACCTTAATTTGGCCTTAGCCACTCTGCCTTCGAAGCTATCATTTCCTTTGCTGATATTTTGTAGCATGCCCTTAGCACTGGAAAATTATTATGATTTGCACCTCTACAAAGCAAAGATCAAAAACAGAAAGGCCAGTGCACCCATCTCCCCGGAGTGACAGCGCGCAGATCAGGAGGAGCCTCTCCCTGCGCGGGTGGATGGCTGCACACCAAAAATATCAGGTAAGTCCGGAAAAGAGAAGGAAAAAACCCCACAACATTAAAAAAGAATTTGGCTAACCTATTTTTCACCCCTCTTAAGCCCCAAAAACCCCCTTGGTGCTTTGGGGGGGACGGCAGCTCCCGCTGCGCCCTGGCTGTCCCCATCCCGCGTGGCGGATGTGCTGCCCGCAGCATTCCAAAGTGACATTCCAAGTGCAGAGCACCGGGATGCAGACACGCCGCAGGGCGCCCAACGGGGCCACGGGGCTGGGGGTCTGCAGTTGTGTCCCCTTGTCGCGAGGTGGCGGGGACGCGGCGCCGCGGCGGGCGTCCTGCTCCAAGCGTCACCGCTTGCCTCTTCATCTGAAAATACTGGGGTCTGGGAGCTATCAGCAACTCCCCCGCCGTTCGCTTTGAAGCCGTCCTTGGGATCGCGCAAAGGCAGGGTAATTAGTGGTTTCAAAGCATCGATGCTTTTTACCTGTGTGCACTGGGAAGAAAAGCAAGTGCTTTATGTTCTCCTGCCGGTGCCGGAGAGCCAGGCAGGGCTGTGCTGTGTCGAGGCATCGTCTCCTGCTCAGCACCCGCTGCTGCTGCTTTCTTGGGAAACACCCCCAAAAGCAGTGAGTGCTTCTGTCCCAAGGTGAAGAAGAGAGTGAAATTTTTGTCATTGTTCATTATATGTTTTAGTATGATATTCTGCCAGCACTGAGAAAATGAAATTTCTTTGCTAATAAGTTACTAATAACTGACAGGTAAATGTTCAGTTTATCACTGGAGTCCATGCTGATCATAGTCTCCTGATACCTGCTTGCCTGGCAGTCTTCAGAGACAGGGTATTTTCAGGGTTTTACTCTGAGGTACCTGCAGGGAGAGATTAACCCACTGTCATCCCATGGGAAACGTCCCTCTTGTGCAGCGGAGGTGACAACAATGAACCGCTGGCCGCAAATCCAGCTGTGCACAAAGAGCATCCTGCTCCCTACGGAGTAACCAGACCACAGAGAAGCAGGGGAATTTATACAGGAGAAGAAAACAAGCAGAAAATACATCCAAGCAGAGCAGATAATGTACTAGAAAATAATTGTGTCTTGAGCCACTGTTCACTGCAAAGCATTTCACTTGCTGGGCACGGTGCAGTGGCCCAAAACAGCGGGTTTTGTGGGTCAGATGCCTCTTCTTCCTGCTTCATGCGGAACCTCTGATGTTCAGGTTTTCTCTTTAAGCTGAGGTTTAAATTTCAGTTTGTGTGAGCAAGGAGTGATTAGGAGCTTTGCATCAGAGATGCACAGGACCAAGCAGGCATAAACCTCTGCATCCTTCTGATGCATGGTGATGACCTAAATGATGAGCTTTTGATGAAGCCTCCTTTGAAATTCAAGGGAGGCTCTTGGTTTCAAATGATGGAGGAGAATTCAGCAGGGGATCTACCTGCTGCAGGGTTTTGCTAAGACCAAAAATGTCATAAGACATTGGGCATCGATCCGCTGGCCGAAGTGGAAAAAGAGAGAAAAAGATAAAAATAAGCAAGGTGGGTAAACCTCAAGGTGAAATGCCTTCACCCTAGCAGGTCAAAGTGTGTCATTTCAAGTGCCAGGAGGGGAGCTCCTCCTTTGATGTTTTGTGCTTTTTTCCTGACCAGGGAATCTGGTGTGAGCTTGGCCACTGTTTCAGCCCAGGTAAATTGACATTTCTGAAGAGATACAACATCATCCTGAAAAGTTCCATTCATCTTTAATACAGTTTTATAATACGCAGGGGAGTAATGCAGAAAAACAAGGGCTGTTGGACTGGGTATCAGAGTTTAATATGGGCTTTCCCAACTGGGAAAGTTTTCAAGGGGGTCCCCCGGGTCAAAATCAGGTATTTAACACAAAAATGAACTTCCTTGAGAAAACCCACCCCAGCTGTGGGTTTGCTGCTGGGGAACAGCCTTCAGATCCCAGAATGGGCTCATGAAAGTGATTCCAATCCCCGGAAAATATAAATTTGGGCAGAACAATTCACCGCACCTCCCGAAAGAAGATCAAAGGAATTGTCAGGAAAAAGCAAAGATCTGCAAATTTCCCCATGTCCTGTGATGTCTTCTTTTGTTTCTTAGTTTTGAGCATGAAGAACGTCCTCAAATCACAGCTTTCTGACCAGCCCGAACATACTGATGCATTTATTTCTGCCCACAGGCCGGAGAAAAATTTCTATTTTACCAAATTCTCTGCAGCCAAACTTGAAGTCTGAGATCTTAAATCTATGTGGGAGCCTGGGTGATTTATCCCTCTGAAACGCTGTGCTCAGCTATCACCACGTGCAGTTGTTTCTGGTTCCTGCGAGCTTCCCTGGCTGCTCATAGCAGTAGGGACTGAAAAACAGGCTCCATGGGAGAAAAACCATCAAAGAATCCTCTGTAAACGGGGACGAAGGAAAAAAAATGGACACACGCAGGCTAGGAGTGATGCAGGGCCAGGCCCACATCCAAATTTTGCAGAGAGATTTTCCACTAGAGGACAGAGACGGAATAGGGTGAGAGCCACAGCGAAGTCAGTAATGTGGTTTGCCTTAGTGCTGTTGACATAAAACTTTTTTTGCCACACACATCTCCCACCTGCAATTTTGTACAATTTTGCCAGGAATTCCTCTGGCAAGTTTAGTGACCCAGACAGAGGGACTGAGCTGCAGGCATGGATTTCTATGGGGCAATTTAACACAGACAGCACCGTAAAATCACAGGGAAAGTGTCATATCTGGCCAGTGTGTGTATATACTGCTTTGGGAAGGAATTTATTGCTCTTTTATTTTTTCCCTTTGACAGCAAAGGCTTAGCCCATGGCTCTATTTTCTCACTGCCAAAGCTATGTTAAAATCCTTGAGGGGTCAGGTAAAAACAGCAATACCAGTGCAGTTCATCTTTAAATACGGGCTGTCGGCTCTTCTCAGTTACATAAGGATTGAAAAAGCATCTCTAACAGCAGGCTGCTGTTTTTAACTTATTCATATTACAAAAATGGGCCAGAAAAAAGAAAGGCTCAGAAAATACAAATGCACTTCTTGTGCAAGATCATGTTGCCAAGTTCCAGCCTACAGCTATTTGCAGCTGAGAAATAAAGCTCTAACTGTACGGTTTATAATGAGAAAACTGACAGACCTTCAATTTTAGGCACTCTCGTTCACCATAGACCAAATGCATTAGTACATCTAGTCCATTTACAGAAGGCATTTCCCAGGTCATTTTCTTTCACGTTTTAAAGGAGAAAATGTGCGTTCGTGGCACCGGCTCCCCGGACCTTCGCCTTTATTGAACATGTTGCGCAGCGGCATGATGCAGGCTGTGCCCTGGCCGGGCTCAGTGCTGTGGGCTGAAGTGAAGAGGTGATAGACCCAAAGGCGAGGAGCAAGCTCTGAAATAAAGCTCAGTCCAGAGCAGACTGGCCCAGACACAGTAAAAGACGATTTCCCCTTCCCAAATTTGCTAAGCCCTCCTGAGATCCCATTGTAGCATGCAAAAATCTATGCGCCCTCTCTGCCCCTCTCTCCCCCTGCAGCCACGTGTTCTACAAACCACTTGCTTCAGAAGAAGTCTGTATTTGATGCAAGGAAAATCACATCAGCCTCAGGTCGGCAAAATACTTGCCTCATAACATGAAGGATACAGAAGGGCCAGCAAAGTTGCTTTATTTTGTCCTTAATCTTTAAGTTGTAGATATGATGCAGTGCTTCAGAAAAGGAGCCTGGTCTTGCTAAGCTTGTTTTACAGCATGGAAAAGTGAGATATGGAGAGGTAAAGCTATTTGCCCCCAAAATCTCTCCTTGGCTGCACCAGAGTTGTCCCCATTCCCTTGAGGTCTGAGGCTGCTCCTCTGTTGATGTGCTATTGCCTTTTGTAGCAGGGAAAACCTTGAACATTCCTACATGTAGGAAGTACAAGAATTGATTTACAAGCAGCTGGTTGCTATTTTTTTGTCACTTTTTTTTTCCTTTTTACAATAGACTTTTAAAAAAGGCAATTGCCAAACAGATCTAAGCAAAGCAGAGTTATCTCAAAGCAGTTTCAAGTTCACTGTCCTTCTAAGCTTATCTGGGCTTGTGCATACCTTTATCTTCATAATTATGCATGCTTTTGATGTAAAAGGTGAAATTGAGCAGTTTGACTGAATTCTGTATGGAGATTTGGGATTTGTTTGAATGACTCACCCGATCTCCCAATGACTCACCCATCTCTCCCAATGGTTTGGGACGATATTTTGCAAGGAGTGAGGGAAAGGGGAAGGCAGAAATAGTGATTCTGCTGTGGCTGAGACGCTCACTAATGCATCGTGATGTGCTGATACTGTCATCGGCATCGGTGGCAGTGCAAGTGAACAAGCGTATAGAAAATAAGCACCGAGGTATTAATACTTGTGCCAGAGTTCGTTGCACAAATGACTTAATCTGTCACTGAAATACAGGCCTGGAAATGCTGCCCACATCAAACGAAACGCACACTTTGATGGGTTTGGGAGGCTCTTTTTCCTTCAGAAAGCAGCATGTGGTATGCGAGCGAGTGACATGCGAGTAATTCAAAGTAGAGTTTAGCATCCCTGCTGTGAGGCTGAATGACAACATAATACAGTTATTAAGGGGGAAAAAAAAAAAAGGTCTCCGTCTGGGTCTTCTGTTCTTTATACTTTGCAACAACAACAAGCAGTAACAAAAGGACTTGCATCGAGCAGCCTTGAGTTTCCACTGCAGTTCTCAATAAGAAGTGAAAGGCAAGGATTGGAAGATGTTCAGGTGCAGCTGGGCTTGCTGCGTTTATCCTGCCAAACTTTTAGAAATGTGTTCTAAGTTAAAAAGAAAAAAAAACAAGTTTTTGTTTATTCAGTCTTCTTAAATGCCCGCTTGTAAGAACTGAAATAGGTGGTTTTTTTTTCAACAGACTTCCCATTTAAAACTTAATTTGTAAATTAGATTTGAATTAATGTGGTATCTCCGCTTTTGCTGCAATTGCCTCTTTACTGGAGTAACTGGGAGCAGCGCTGGGAAAGCACCGGCACTTGCACAAGGGCAGGCAGCCCTATGTCTACGCGATTGCAGCCGACATATGGGCTCGGTCCTCCAGGTTTTCCCAGAGAACATGCTGGCTTGTGGTATTTCTTGCCTAACCAGAAACAGTAATGGGAACATCATGAGGAAAAGCTGTTCAGATAAGTGTTTGCCAAACGTCTAGTTTTATGGCTTCTTGGAGCAGGCTGCTCTGTATTCTTCTTTGTGAATTATGTTTCTCCCTATAAAGATAGTTTGGTTAAAGCAAATGAAATTGCATTCCAATTCGGCCCTACGCATGCACGCCTGGAACAAGATGTCAGTCCTCTTAGAATACGATAGGGTTTAATTTCTCATCAGCTTTACTGAGAAGATCCCTTTTTTTATATGGTTTCATCAGAATTGGCTAGTGGCTGCATGCTGACAAAAGTCATAACCCGCTTGACAGCACGGTGTGGGGCTCCAAGCCACAACTATTTGAAGAAAACAGCCCCAAACTGCTAGACATGCGTCTGGAAACACCAAGGCCCACGTTCGGCTACACTAATCCCATAACTGTGTGCAATAGCGGCAGCAACTCCTGAAGAGAACAGCTCTGTGAGCAGCTAAACATGGAAATCGAGGGTTCAGGTGTGTCTATTTACTAGACACATTGACTTGCACTTGGCCTTGGTGATCTCTTTCCCCTCTGTGACTGCTGGCACCAGCTTAACCTCAAATCGAGGTGGACAGGAGGCTGAGCGAGGTGAGGGAGAGCTTCCCCAAATCCAATGAGACCAGAAATGTACTTGCATTTAAGTATTTATCTGTATTTTAACGTGAATTCCTTTCTCAAAAGGAAAATAAAAGTTTCACTCTGACTTTTCTAATCTGGATTCTCAGAAATGGTTCACATTGCTTTCAAGGTGAGACATCGTGGACTCTGATTTCAGAAAACGCTTAGTAACTGGAGCTGTTCACTGCTGTGAAACTTCCCCCTTTCCAAGGCCTTCCGAGCAGTGCTGATGTATTGCCAGCAGCTGAGTCCTGGGCTCTGTAACGCTGATTCAGCTTCTTGTTGGAGCCCAGATGTTGCGGGACGAGGAGGACGTAATGGTGCAGAACGTACCCAGCTTGCTTTTAAACAGCCCTTATATTGAGGAAATGAACCAAGCAACTGCTGTGTAATTCCACCCCAGCACGCAGTAAATGTCACACCGGCACTAGGTAATCATTACCTCGTTGTGGCTGTTGCGTACCCCATGGCATTATCGAGAGATGGAAGCATTGCAAGAAATATTTGGCAAATTCAAGTACCATTGCCATGTTTACAAGGCAGAGGCCAGTACGGGCTGCTTTTCTGGTGTGTGTACGTGGTGGCACCATGGTCAGCATTGAGCTGCAAGAGCCCGGCTTGCGCGAGGATGTGGCTCCACGGGGTCGCTGCTGCTGCGCTCCCCTCTCATCTGCTTAAACCTAGGAGAGCGAGTGCCATTCCACAGCCTTGCAGCTCGCAGAGTGTTCTCTCTGCTGCTCCTCTCAAGAGTGTTGACAAAATCTGACGGGTTTGGATTTAAACCAGGACGCTTATACAATGTTTAGGTAACTAAAGTAAGTAGCGCTGCTCTTCAGCTGTACTTCTGTTGTTGTTTTGTGTGATTTTTTTTTTAACATTCTTATTTTATCCCAGCATTATAATACCCATAATTAACGTCAGAGCTCTGCTTATTTCTTTTTTTTTTTTTATGCATAACCAGAAGCTGTTAATTAGGCAACTGTAGCAGAACAGCAGTTGAAAGTGTAGGAGGGAAGCGAAAGGATCAGTATGCATCATTTGTGCATCTCATCTGGGCACCTTTCAATAAATAGATGGAAGAAAAGACAACTGTCTGAAAAGGGCATGGTAATTTGGTTTCCAGAGGATGTGTTTAGCTCTATTAAGTAGATGGATTTTTTTTCTCTGTACTCTTAGGAATGCCGCAGTAACGACTGTCCTCCTTTCTCAGGGCTGTTAATCATACGGAATATCGTAACGCCTAAGGCAGAGGAGGAACACGGTGTCCTGCTGGCAGCTGCTACAGCCCCTGTCCTGATGCGCAAGGCGGGCGGCGGGAGAGGGCAAACGAATTTAATGCAACTCCTGCTGCTAGAAAGCAGTGAGAAAACGTCTGGTGCTGGATGGTACCTGGTGACTGAGGCCCACTGGGGCAGCGGGGAGAGATCTCACTGAAACTGATATTTTTACAAAAGCAAAAACCACCCTTTGGTGGTAATGTATGACTGATAGCAGCCATAAACTGACGTCTAAGTTTTCAAGTTGTTTTAAAGGGGTGTAAAAACCCTTGGAAAAGTTGAAACGTCCTATTCTGGCCCTTTCAGGGCACAGTGTTTCAGCCTGTTCCTCTTAAAGCAATATTTTGGGCTAAACTGAATTATCTGACAAAGAGAAAGCTACACTGAAGCCATATATTTTGAGTTAAACAAAGCATTTTGTTCATTTTTTTTTAAGAAAAACAAATATGGTAAAACATGAAAAAAAAACAAACAAACACAACCAAAGAAACCTGTCTCCCTTTGTTCCCCCTTGCTTTCATTTGGAGCTGATTGGAAACATTTTTTTTCCCCTCTGCCTTCTCTCTCTCTCTGTATTTGCTTCGTTCAGGAGACTTCACAGCTATTAATTTTCATAGTTCTGTTTCCCTCAGGGGCCCTGAGTGCCCCTTGAGCAGGAATCGGTCCCTGTCCATTGCGTCAACCGAAGCAGAGGGACCTGGAGCCTCCTAGGGCTGCTGGTGGGTGCTCGTGCCCTGCCTGGGAGCAGCTCTTGGTGACGGGAGCTCCCATCTCCCCAGGTCTTCATTTCTGCATCTTCATTTCATCCCCGTGGGCGTGTGTGCGTGAGCAGAATGTACCTTGCTTTGGAGAGGAACAGATTTCATTTTCCCTTTAGTTTAGTGCAGTCTTTAGTTGCAAACTAAAATCTCTCATGAGATTGATGATTGATGATTCAGAAGAAAACAAAACCATTGGCTTCAAATTACCCAACAGCCGTGTTGGAGAAAGCTTTTGCCCATAACACAGTAATGGATGACACAGACTCTTTAAAGAAAGTACCAGAATCATATGTGTTTTCTCCACTGTTGTGGTGGGTTTGCAATGGGAGTTTAGAGACTCGCTAATGAAGCATAATTGATCTGATGGAATATGTGGAAAAAGTGTTGGGGAAAAATTGCTTGGCTGACAGGAAATAGGGCTTTGGAAACTGGGTTAATAATACTTGATTGCAGTCAGGGGTGTTTTGAAATCTCACTTCTGTGTGTAAAATGCTCTGCAGTTCCTCAGATGAAAGCATGCGATTATCAATAAAAGGATACTGAGAATATTATCCTTCAGCAATGTGCCATCAGAAGCATCTCTGCTGGTTGTTATTATCGGTTTGTCTTGCGATGGCAAGAGCTGGTACCAGTAACAGTGGGTGGTGCCCTTGGCCAGCTGGTACCCTCTTTTCCTCCTTCTCCCGAGCTGTTGACATGGCAGGTTTGGTTGGATCCTGTTACAGGTTGTCTCTGCTGGTGGCTGCAGAGCTGGAGCAGGATAAGTTGCCTCCTTTGAGTTGCCTTGTTTGAACCTCTTGACGTGCCCAGCAGGAACCAGGTAACAGCCAAAACAGAGCTGACATTGGTGCAGACAGGTTGACTGTTCATAGTCCCCCGGATAAGAGCTGTTTTTCCCCGGATGCATCTGCTCAGCACTTCGCTTCCCCAGCCAGGCACTAGTCTGGAGAGGAGGAAACTGTGCAGGGGCCAAGGGTGGCTCCAGACTTGGCAACAACTCAGTGATCTTCAGTTCGGTTTAGCTGTGCATATTTTCCTTTTGGGACAAAAGCAAAGCAGCTCGTTGTGATTCCTGCCAAGGAAGGCAAAGTCCATACCTTCATGTGGCCAATTGCCCTGTACTTCTGTGGCCAATTCCTCACGTGGTGCAGCTGCACCTGGTCTGACAAGCTTGGATGCTCTTGTTTGCAGTGTGGGAGCAAATGTTCCCTCCTTAGACATCTTCATTATCGTTGCTGTCCTGTGTAAACCTTGGAAAGGCGCTGCAGCAAGTGATCTGCCCTCTGCTCTATTCCCGACACGTGGAAGTGATTTGGGAAGCGCAGTGTTTTCCTAGGACTCGGAGCCTGCTGTTTCTGGAAGGAGGGCTCGCCTCCACGCGCACAACCGCGTCTGCTCTGGGTGGGCTCATGTGTGTAAGCGATGCTGCTTGCATGCGAATATACCCAGACTCCCTGCCACCAGTTATTTTTTCCCCCCCGGAAAATGTTTATCTTTTATCTTTAAAATAAAGCGTGTGCACAATTTATGTGTCAATATACAGTGCTGTTCTACGAGTTTCTTTGTAGCAGTGCCCAGGGGTTTCTGCCAAGATTTGGACTCTGCTATTCTGGGCTCTGCTCTAAACCAAGGCTTGTGCCAGACAGCGTCTAGGCAGCCAGAGGGTAAGAAAAAAAAGATCTGAGTTTTAAAGGGCAATCCGTAAAGTCACTCAGCAAATGTTGGCTTAACCCATGAGTGATCCCAGGTATTAATTCTCAGAGGTAATAGTGGGCATAGTAAATGATCCAGTCTCTAAAGGAAGCAGATCCCTAATCCCAAGTCTGTGTCTACTGCACACAAATGGTGCAGTGAGAAGAAAACGCCCCGTTTTGGAGAGGGAAGGAGATGCTTATGCTTCCCGGGGCCACTGAGAGTTTCGGTCTGTCTTAATTGAGCATTAACAAAGTCTGTCGCTGGCTCTCCCCTGTAGAGCGTTTCAGTCCATCATCTCCCTTTCGTGCGCACTGCAGGACCCCAGCTACACCAAGGGTGTCCAGAGTCAGTTTGTTGACCTCAGCTGGTTCCTTTTGGGCACTGTTGAGTATAGCAAAGCCCTTGTGTGAGCACAGCCTGGATGGTTACTGTGGGGTGAGTCCCCCTGTGTGCAAAGATCCATCAAAATAAAGTTTTTATGCAGCGGGCTGCCCACATACATAGGGCCATCTGAGCCCAGACATCAACTTACTGCACCTCCCTTCAGATAAATGGACCTCTAATTTGGTTTTTCGGTGCTTGGCTCAGGAAGAGCATCCTCCTCCCCAGAGAGCACGGCTGGATGAGGATTAAATGAAGTGCAGACTATTCCCAGGAGCATTGAAGTGAGGTGTGGGTCACTTTGGACTGGGCAGTTAAGTGCAGGCTTGGAGCTGGAAAAACAAGTAGAAGGGAAACAAACCTCAGAGGCTCAGTGACCCCCAAATCTTCTTTTGGAGAGCGCAGGAGCAGGCAAGGGCCAAAATGTGTGTTTTCGTGTAGCCTTTCAGACAAGTCCTCGTTCTCAGCTGCTGGAGTGAGCACATAAATCACCCCTGCCTTAGACAGCCTGTCACTGCTTTCTGCATCCCCTATTTGTAACGTGTCTTGGTGATCCTCAGAGCTGTATGCAATCAAACTCTGCTTGATTTTTGCATGGTCAGCAGCAGATGATGGCACCGTGTGTATGATAGCCAACCTGCCTCCATTTGCAGTTTTGTTCGAAACTGAAGCCAAAATCCCTCCCATTATTCTGTTTCATTCTCCCTATTACTTAATGCTCTATTGAAAGTCTCAGTTCCTAAAGGCTTATTGAAGCAATTCAGAAGCGCCCCAAACTGCTAATGCAATCAGCAATAAAAATAATTCCAAAAAAACAATTACTTCATTAATGTGAAATGAAGTGCAAATTACACGGGAGCAAATTTGCTTACGGGTACAAAGCTGGGGCAGGAACATTAATGGCAGTCAGCAACATTTATGGCCGTGTCCTCTTCTGGCCAGGGACAGGGAGCTTTATTTCTCAAATGGGACCCGGTAAGCAGAAACGCTGTTGACTTCTTGTCTGCTTCCACCTTCCCCTTTTCCTGCTTGCTTTTCCCTCTCCCACAACTCCTGCTTTGACTGAACAGAGATGAGTGCAATTTCTCTTTAACAAGTGACTTTTATCTGGTGCCCGAGTTGTGGCCTAACAAGTATTTCACTACCCAAGTTGTAATAACAGTTCTACCCTTTCTTTCTAATATCCTTATAAATGATGACACAAAGTTCGCTCCAGACACGGTTCTGGGTTCGCTCAGGGCTCGAGGCATCCAAGAGGTTCAGATGGGAAGATACACTAATTAGCAGTGCTCTCGTGCACTGCTTTCAGCAGCAAATTGTTTGCTTTTTTTCCCCCCAAAAATATAGTAAGAGCGTAACTTGCTTCCAACAGTGCCTGATGCAGCTGCATATACTGCTTTCCCCTAAAACTGCCCTGAGTCTTGGGAGCTGCTGTTGGCAGGGTGACATATGGAGAAGTGGTGCCAAGAACAGATTTTTTCCTCCCAGATATTGTCTTGCTGACCGTTTCGCTGCCGACTGGGGAGCGGGTGCGTGCGGAGGTGTTAGAAAGCTGCCGGTTCCCTTCGCACCGTGGTTACAGTCAGGAATTCGTATGCACTGGGCTTTTGTAATATTTTATAGCGAGGTTTGGGGGAATTTTCCTTCGGGAAATTCTTTGGCTGAGGGGAACAGAAGAGGAAATTGCCTTTTGGGTAGATCCTTGCATATTTTTGCAGAGGAGACCCAGAATCCTGTTGCCCTCAGCAGGTGCAGGGTCCGGAATGCTGGCGGCGGCAGTCGGTGCTAAAGTAACATATTGGAGAAAGTAGCCCCTTCCACGCACGATGGAAAATCCCCTTGTTTCACCTAGTTTGCTTTTCTTTTTAATTCTCCCAGCAGAGCGCACACGTGCGTAGGACCATTGCAGTCAGACCCTAGTTCCTGGCTAGCCTGATTTTCACCCCATTTTCACTCTGTTTGCTCTTGTAGCCCTTGGCCGCCACACTCCTCCTTGCTCTCCTTTGTGCTTGGCAGCCCGTTTGTCATCTAGAAATTCCTTCCCGGGGGCACAGCAGGTTGGACTGGACACAGCGTGTGGGACCATCTGCTTGGAGGAGGCCGGTGGTTCATGATGCCCTTGGACTGGTGGGATGGGAGCCTGGGCTGGGAAGCAGCAGGTGGAGCTGGGATGAGCCAGGAGCCAAGTTCCCGGCTGGATGTGGTGCCACGGGTTCAGCTCTGGCTTGAGTTGAGCACCGAGAAACCAGGTGCCTCGGGGAGGAAGGTTTAGCGTGGAAACAAGCAGTGCTCGGGGATGCTCATCCCGTTGTTGCCATCACCTGGCCAGGCACTGTGGTCACACCAGACCAGATTATTGTGCAATAATCACTCCTCCTTTGGGAGAAACCTTTCTCCCCCTGTATTGCATCCCGTTCAGCCCTGCGCTATGTTAGACCCTGCACCGGCCTGGGGACATATCTGGCCATAAAGACCTGCCAGCACGAGCACTTCTCCACTGCTAGAAATGCCTCATTGACTGGGACAGGACAACAGGCCTTGGGGCAGGCGCTGCCAAGCAGCCAAACATGTTGTTCTACAAAATCAGCCATAAAATATGAAGCCGTTTAGATTTTTACTGCTCAGCTGTGATCTCCACTTTGTGCTGTTTGTCCTTTGGAACTGGGTAGCAATTGACTCTCTCCCTGGTCTGCAGCGGTTCTTTTGTGCTGGCAGCAGCTCTAATTATGCACCAATTAACCTTAATTAAACCAATTTCTGTGTAACTGCACATGCAGACAATGCTCTGAACAAACAGCCTGACAAATATTGTCACTTAAAAGGCATAAAAACATGTCAAATCCCTAATTGGAAAGTCAGGTTCTCGACTGCTGTGTATTTATAGTGCTTTGTTCTTAAAATGATAGATTAGGCAGGAGTAGTGGCCAAACACCCTGAGTGCTCCCAAAACCTTGCCTGGAATTAATTAGCTTGGGCTGCTCAGATTATTCCCGTAGGAAAAGAGGATATATGGAATAGGATACTTTATCGTGGCAACCGGCGGGCTGGTCTAGAGGGCACGCAGGGCAGGAAAGCTCTAGGTCTGGGGTGACATGGGGCATCCTGCTGGGTTATTTCGCTCTCTTCCTGACTCCTGCCCACCTGTGGCTGCAGAGGAGCCTCCAGAGGCCAGGGCTGCCCTTGTACCACTGCGCAAGGGAGCTTCGGTCCCATCGGAAAGGCACTTTTCACGCCGTAGGCGAGAGTGCAGCCAATAGATGGTGCTCTGACATTCGCTTTCTCTGCATTTCTCCATGAAATGCCACACAGGCTTTCTGGATTTTTTTTTTTTGTGGTGCGAGTCCTTCAGATCCTTTAATATGTATTGACTTTCTGGTAGCTCGGTCTTATGCTGCTGGATGTGCCCCTTTCTGTAGTTAATCAAACAAACAGGCTCTTGGCGTAGTACTTTGTGGTGAAATATTCTGCCTTGTGAATACTGCAATTAAAAGCAGACCTAGTTAAGCATGTAAACCTTGCCCATATAAATTAGGTGCCAGCATGTTCCTTTGGACACTCGCTCATGCTTGTGGCAAACGTAAGGGAAGGATGGAGCGATCTCCATCCCTGTGCGAGGAATGCGCCACGAGGAGTCGTTGATCGGGGCATGAGGATAAGGGCGGATAACAGTGATGGAGAAGCCACTGAGCAGCTCCGTTTTGTGAAGTGGTTAGACCTCGTTGTAGACCTCACTGAAGTGGAGGGGAGCTCTTCTCTGCGCTGGGATAGCTCTGGGGATTGTGCCTGGAGCAAGTGGCCATAAAGGAGTCAAGATGCAGATTAAAAAGCCTCTTAGAAGAATCCCTAAGGCAGCTCCTTGCTGGTTGTGCTCAGCACCTGGCAGGAGCAGTGGGGAACTCGGGAGCGTGCAATAAATGTGGAAATATAGCAGGTGTGGTGGGAGGAAAAGGCTGTCTTACATCTAGCCCCTTGCAGCCTACAGCAGGCAAAATGGAAGGTGTTGCAACTAGGAACAGAGTAGGGGCGAATGGGCAAAGGGGGTCTCATCTTGAAGAACAGAAAAATGAACAAAAATTGTTTTGCAAATGGGACAACACAGGCAAATGTGTTTTGGCAACTGGAAAAGCACATAGAAGCCTAGGTTTAAAAAAAAAAAAAAAAAAGGCAGGGATTTAAATTGTTCTGGATTTTTAAGATAGTGCTGCTCACAGATTTGCCTGCAGAACCAAGGTGTTTCCCTCCAGGAGTATATTATTTTCCTTCGCAGTTGTTCATCAGCTTGCACTCTGCGTCAAGGAGTCCCCACCACGTGCAGGCCGGGCTCCGAGGAGGTCCCGCTGGCTGCTCCGAACGTGGCTCTTGCGCCCACAGATGCGGAGCGCGCCCTGGAGAGGCACCTCAAGGCCGGGAAGAGCACTTGAGGGCTCCAAATTGCATTTCGTTAAATGCAAAAACTTGGCACCTGGATCCCGCTCAGAGGAGCAGAGGCAGATGGCCTGGAGCTCCATGGACACAGGCGTGAGGGGAAGGTGCTGCTGAAGAGCAGGGGAGGGAGGCTGTTGGGCTGAGCAGGAAGCCACCGAGAACCAGCCTACAAAATGACGAGCGCTGAGCTACTCCTGATCTCTGTTTTTATTGAAAAGGACTTTTTTTTAAGCCCCTCTTTCTGGGAATTAAAAGCTTAGGTTCAGAGCTGGGACCCTGCACTTAGACTGCACACTCCATCGCTCCAGTCTGTCTAAAAGTGAGGACCTGGAGGTGTCTGCCAGGAGTAGGATTCTCTTTTCCTTACATACGGACCGACTTTTTCTGGATCAGGCCCAGGAATCACCTGTCAACCAGCGTTTGGGTTCCAAGACGTCTTTGGCTTGAGAGGAGCTGGTGTCGCCAGAAGGTGACGGTGACCAGGCTCTGGGGCATGGGAATGACTCCCGCCTCTTCTTGGAGCGGGACCCGGGTGCAACCACAAACAGGAGGAGCAGGAAGATCAAGCCGCTGTGATCAAATGGTTGGGGCTTTCCCCGGGCAGAGTTTGGTCTGTGCTTCTTGCACCCTTCGTTTTTGTTTTACCCTACAATGTCAATGAGTGGTGGTAGCCCCTCATGGGAGACCTGTGTGCACCCCGGGAACGGACTGTGTCCTAGTAATCCCGTGCTGCATGCAGGAAGCACCCAGCCTTGGCTGCACGTATAAAAACTGCATTTTGTCTCTTTTCCCAGGGCAAGCTTTTGGGCACCAGGAAACTGCCTGGTAACAGTGAGAAAAACAGCAGTGTCATTTGTAGCAGCTTTGGGCAAATTGGCTCATGCTACATTCAGATAGCCACAGGGGCTAGTCCCCAAACCTTTGCAAGCTGAGGCTCATAAGGTACAGGGAGGAGGCTCCAGAAGCCTGTTTTAACCAGAGATTGACTGCCAGCTGGTTAGGACCCTGGGAAAAAGCCTGAACAGTGAATTCCTCTCCCAAATTTATACAGCCCTCACAGAGCGGAGAGGAGTGATGATCCCCTGGCTTGTGCTGAGCCCTGGAATCTCTGCCTTCATTTCCATGTCTTGGAACGGGCTGTTGGGGTCACCTTGAGCAAGATACTTAATCCTGCTGTGTTTCCATTCCCCAAGTGAAAGACAGAAATAACGGCCCTGCCTTCCTTGCGGCAGAGCAAGTGCATTAAGGACTGCGAGGGGACGGGAGCCCTGGAAGCGCCTAGATGGAGGAGATTCATTTGAATACATTTGTTGCACATTACTCACTCAGCCCCGAGTTTAATCTTCTCCTCTCCGTCGTTGTAATCTAAATTTCCTTGAGCTCTCTCACTAGAGCCCTGTCCCAGTTTAATCCCTGCCTCGTTTGAGTGATTTCTCCAATTTCTCTGCTAGCAAATGGCGAGGCTTGCCTTAGCCCCATCTCTCCCTTAAGTCTGGCGCAGGAGAGTTGCCAGTGCTCCCTTTCCGGGGCACAGCAGCAGTTAATTGCGCAGCTTCTCCCAGCAATTTATTTTCTGCTTTTCCAGGCTGCTGACTCCCATTTTACGGTGTTTTGAGACCTCCTGAGCCTTCTCGCATTGGGGAGGTCTGCTTTGCCTGGGAGTGGAGACAGCCCGCGCTTCCTGCCACCTCCGCACGCAGGAGCCGGAGCCCTCCTGCTTTCCGCAGCCCTGGAAATCCAGCAGGGATGAGCAGCCGGCACGGCTGCGCTTTGCCCTGCTTTGTTTCTGCTGCTGGGGCTGAGGTTCTGCTTCAATCCGCCCTTGCAAAAGGTGACTGTTACCTACCCTGAGCGTCGTGGCTGCGTTTGCAGCAGCCGCAGAGAGGCTCCTGCCCTCCCTCGTCAGATGCCATGCGGGAAGGTGTTCTGGCTGGTTCGTGCCCGTATTTCCAGCAGGATTATTTGTTACTCTATTAACAAACAAGTCCTATCCTATATAAACAGAAGCGTGCAAGAGGCATATAATTCCCAGTGTATTAGCTTGGTTCACATGATGTTGTCAAGAATTGATTGTAATGCTTAGCGGCATTAGCGGTACCTTCCTATCATAACAATGATATTTACTGTCAGGAAGCCTATTTGTGCAGCAGTTGTGTTGCACCATAAGTAATTGTATTACTTATATTCAATTTGTATCATTACATAGAGCATAAGTATGCCTGCTGCATGGTATCATACCTCATTAATGCCCTAGGCAAAAGAATATCACATAAATACCCTTCTTGGCACTTTTCATTTGAAAAAAATATTCTACCGATTATTAAGCTGTAGATCAAAAATGACACATCCCAACTATTAAGAACATGGAATGAAAAATCTCCACTATGTTAATAGAGTAAGAGCCCCAATTAAAATTCATTGCTCTGAAAATGATCACTCTGGTTTAAGGTTTAAGGAGGTGCTGCCAAGTTTGGTAAGCACGAGCAATGACAACCCTTGTTTTCCTTTGCCTCCGCACGAATTCCCTGTAATGTGACATGCCTTCATCGTGACAAAGCAACTCTGTGAGTTTTAGAAGGAGGGGAAGGTCCCGTTATTTATTATTTAGGGTGAAGGCCCTGCACGCCGAGGGGTGCAAGGTAACCCATGCCTCTGATGAGGACGGTGCTTAAGGGCACATCGTGCTGGACAACATACTGGGCCGAGGGAGGCATTTTCAGGTAATGCTTCCAAAGAAGCTGCCATAAGCATGGGAAATAGTTGCATATACAGTGTCAAAGGATACATGTATTTTCTTCTCCTGCAAGACAGATATCAAGAACATAAAGCATGATCCATCTCTAAGTTTGCTATAATACAGTTTAAAAATGGCCAATATTTCACTGTATTCCTCCCATCACTCCCTAAAGCAAATAGTAATTGAGAGGTAGCTGAAGTAGCTCTTTTACCTGGTATGTGTCCACGTGAAATTGCCTGCTGCTGCTGACTCAGACAGATGGAGATTTGAGGGAAAAGAACAAAATGCCACAGGGCTTTATTGGATGAGCCTCGAAAGATCTCTGCAAGCTTCTATCACAGGGTTTCAGAAACTAACGCTTGTTAACTTAAATGTGGTTTTGTTCAGGGTTTTAACCCTGCTTTATTTCCCGTGTTCAGATGACACATTTGCTCATCCTCAGAGCAGTTAGCACTCCTCTAGCAAAGCGTGACTCCGCACAAGTAAGGGCAGAAACTTGCTGCATTTACCTCAAAATACGGAAGTTTGTGACGATCACTGCGTGTTTCAAGAGAAGTACCCTTCTATACCTTCTTTTGGTTACATCGTGCAAATTCAGTGCTGGCTGTTGCTCTTGTATAATGAAAAGTAAGAAAAAGTCATGAATATTTCAACATTTGTTTCGCCACTGGTCAGAAATGGTAATTTGAGCCCTAGATTGTATAGATTTAGAAGAAAGATCTAGAAAACGGACAAAGACAGAAAGAAACACTTCAGAGAGGATGTTTCCCTGTCAGTGTGGGTATGTAGTTAAGTTTCCTAAAGGAACAGGAATTTGGGATTATCTATCTAGGTGACATATTGGGTCTGTGCTGCTGAAGCAGTTCTTGATTTGCAATGCATTACATTTATCACTATTTTATTTATTTTAGCTCCTGGAGTATTTTTTTTTTTGTCTTGGAGAAAGATTGAACCTTTCCCTTGGGACCCAAGTACTGCTTGCTCTCTTATATGCAATTGATTGTCCTATGAGAGCCCTCAGGGCTCAAATTTAAAAGGAACTTATTTTTTATAACCATTTTGAACTGATAAGTCACATGCCAGCTTCAACCTTTCCTGAATATTTTGAGCCCATGTTATTTTGCAAGTGGGAAATGTCATTGCCCATGGTGACAGGTTATTAGCACCTTGCAGACATTTTTGTTTCAGTCCTGAGGAGTTGGGGATTTTGCTCTTTTTTTCACATGCTCCTTTTCACGCTTTGTGCGCTCTTTTTTCTCTCTTTTTTTTTTTTTCTTTCTTAGTGATGGAAGCTCTATCCCAGTATTTGCTCAAATCTCAAGCTTACAAAAATGTTTTGAGTTTCCAAGCAGAGAAATAGTTTCATTAAAAAGAAAGAAAAAAGAAAATTTCCAACTGGCTTCTTTTCTCCGGCTTATTCCTCTAAGAAGAGGAGAGGGAGAGATCCTGCCATCAGCAGATGAAATCTCTTTTTTAGAGGAGTCTCAGTTTCCTGCAGAATGGATGGCAGATAACTCACCAGCAGATCCCTGCCCTGCACTGACAAAAAGGCTTTTAATTTACAGGCGTGTTGGCTTGGCTCTGCTTAACAATATTAGAGTGATGACTCCCATCATGCTCAATGCACTTCCGAGCTCTATTTATAAACTTAGAAAAGGGGACGGAGCTGGCAGCGCATGGATGCCTATGGATGAACAGTAAGGAGGGAAAAACAGTGCAGGCTTCTTAAATAGTCCCTCATTTAATAGCAACAAAATTTTGCCCTGAGGTGCTACCGTCCATCAAGGAAATTTCATGGTATACCTGAGAATTATGTCCTCCGACAAGAAAAAAGTAAAATCACCCTCTCCATAGACAGGAAAGCAAAGGCAGAAAGAGGGCGAGAGACCTGTTCTGAGGAGCTGAAGAAAGATCACATCACTATTTTAAGTAACAATTTGATTGCAAGTCTGATAATTTTGAGGCCTGATTAGCGACTAATGCAATTGAAAAGGAAAAACG
The DNA here is from genome assembly GCA_032275445.1 of Crypturellus soui. Lineage (NCBI taxonomy): Eukaryota > Metazoa > Chordata > Aves > Tinamiformes > Tinamidae > Crypturellus > Crypturellus soui. The sequence goes on along the minus strand of JAUBNY010000992.1, from coordinate 1,661,277 downwards.
TCGATTTTGCCATTTGTACCCTGTGGGTAATATTTTGCTTATTTTTCTATAGATCTGTTTACTTACAGTAAAAATAATCAAAGAAAGTCCTTTTTGTCTGGCGATATCCTCTGAAGTTCACTGGCGCTTTCCCTGAGCCCCAGAGCTCTGGGCAGGGCAGGATGGACTTTTGTTCGAGACAGCAGGGTAGTGCTGAACACATATGTTGGAAAAATAGACATTTTTTAGGCTTATTTCCTGGAGAGAAAAAAAAAAAAAGCCAATTGTTTCTTATAAGATTGTCCTGCCTTCCTGCCTGCCAGGTCTTCCTTAATAACTCCTCAATCTGCTGGCTGATTTTTAGCCACTTTTGCTGGAAGTGTCGATGTTTCAGCGGTAGTTACAGTCGTACGAGTTCCGTGTATTTCAGCTGCAAAGGGAGCAGAGATACAATGGTACCTCCTGGAAGGAAAACTGAGCAAAACTCAGCAGTGCAGCCCCTCTGGCATTGCTAAAAATGCAGAAACGAACCCTTTAAACAGCACCCGCTCCAGCCTTCTGCCCCATGATGGAGTAAGTGGAAATATAGAGTTGGGGAAATGTGTGGAAGGAGAAATAATCCTAAAGCTGTTCTGAGAGGGTGGCTTTGTCCTGCCCCCACGAGAAGGGGTTGGAGATACAGCCGTCCTCACTTCAATGGCCCATCCTGGTTTAGAGCAGCCGGTGAGCCAGGTTCAAGCTGCTGCCTCCTGCTGAGGTTCTCCCCGCAGTTAAGGCCATCGCTTTATTCCTTCCGTCATATTAAAGCTAAGAACTTGCCAGTGCTGCAAGGGAGTCGCATTAGGAGGAGGCACAAATACGAGTAGACCCGTTCTGGCTGAAACTGAAGGCTCCATTGCCCGTTTCCCCAGGGTACCTGTTCAAACACCAATGAAATCATCCCGGTGCAGCGGGCTCATCGGGCCTTGCTGTAAGACGGATTCCTAAGAGGACGACACGGATGGAGTTACTGCTGCTGCCTACACAAGAAACCGTCAGGCAGGAAATAAGGACACAAAAAACAGGTTTCTGCAGGAGTAAAGCAGAGGCGGTTTGGTGGCTGACGCAGGATGATGCAAGCATGAGCCGTGAGGAGGAACGTGTGTGATGCACCTGAATCACCTTCCTCCCAGCACCATTCATCTTAGCTTAAACATTAAGAAAAAAAAAATTAGTCATTTTGCCGTTGCTGTTTTCCACTGCTGTAATTCCTTCCCTGTGGAGATCTGGACACACTCCTGGAGCACCAGCTGGGTGCTCCCTCTAGCTTGGTAAAGCAGATCCCTACCTGCCTCTCTCTGGGGAGCTTGACAGACCCTACTGCTGCTGCCCCATGTCTGCAGAGGGGATGTGTGGGCTTCCCTCGCCAGTCCTTTCCTTGCCAGCTTCTGCAGGACAGCGAAGGAGAGCAAGGGCTATGAAGCTCATTGGTGGCTAAGTGCAAGTGCTGTCTTCTCCTCTCCACGCTTTCTAGTTGTTGGATGTATTCAAAGCAACGTAAAATATCCAGATCCCTGGTGCCAGCTCTGCCTTCTTTTGCCCCTCAGTGCCTCCTCCTGCATAAGAGCAGTTTTGATGAACCAGCTATTCCAGTGCTTTGGGCCACCCTGAATGGTGTTTTGGAGAGGAGGAGCAGGATGAGGATGGGGCACAGACTGCTCTCCTGGTTCTTCCCACTGATATACCTGCAAAACAAGAGGGACCTCCTGAACCAGTTTAGCTGCCCTGATGAGGCGGTCTAGGCCTGGCTGGGTGCAGAAGGCAATAAGGAAGCTGGAGCTCTCTTACATAGTCAATAGGATAAAACCTCTGCCCAGTGAAATATCTGATTGCCGAAGGGTGGAGATTGCCTGGGAGGCCTAAAACAACATGTTAATTGTGTTCCTGGCAGAAGCTGAGTGACTCAGGCTCGGAGCAGCCGGTGTAACGAGGCAGAGAATCGAATGCTTATTTGCACCTGCTGTGGATTTGGCCCATTGCAATGGTAATGGAAAAGATGAAAAAGTGTTTTTCTGCACTTGTCTCCTCCCCGCAGCTTATGAATGCTTCATGTACACTGAACAGCTGCAAAGCACGTTTGTACCTGCCAGGAGCAGGAGCAAATTCCTGAGCTTAGTGTTTTATGAATGCCAAATTACCCTGAACTAGGGAAATCTGCAGCAGATACAGAGAAGAGCAGAGCAGGCAAAAAAGACCATGAGGCTTGAGGGTGACCTACCAGATCTAGTAGTAATAAACACTGAAGCCAGGTCAGATCATTCTCCAGCTCATTTCTTATGTCTTAGCTTTCCTGCTATTGCATCCAGTCACACTGGTGACAAGGTAATGGGATGTAGATGGAGGGAAGGCTGCATCTCTGAAGGCTCTGCTTTATCTATTGCACAGAGAATAAAACATGTATCTTAACCGGGGCAAGCAGAAGTTAATTGGAGCAACACTGTAAAAATGCACCGTTCTGCTTGCGGACTGTAACTCACATCAAGTGCTCTCTCCCGCGGTCACCGCGAGGCGTGTGCTGTGCTAAGCAGGTTATGTTATAATGCTTACTCTGGAAGGGGGAGCGCTTGACAAAGGATTTTCATCATGAAATGAATTTTTCATCTCTGCTGAATGTATCCAGTGACAAGAGGAATATAATCATCTGTGGTATCAACTGTCTGTCTCTGCTGCTGGCAATCTGACTCATGTCTTTCATGTGTGATACTTTCTCCCCTGCTTTTTCCTCTCAGGAGGAAGGAATACGTGTGTGATGAAGTCTTTTATTTTGGTCAATACAGTTTTTCTTTGGGTTTTAAATAGTTCATTATCACCTTGGCTGGGGAGCCCTAACTTTTGCTGTAGAGCTAGAAACGTGGATGTGCAGGACCACACTAACTTGCAGCTGCCCTGCAAATAGCTGAATTCCTTCCCAGTAGGACTGCAAGGTGAGAAGGGTGTCATTTCAGCTGAAAAGATTACCATCTCTTTTGGATAATGATGTATTTTTGGCTAAAGCTGTATTTTGGGGAGACCAATACAGTTTTTTGGCAGAAGGTAGATGAGGCCGTGCCATCCATGTCTGTGTTTAGATTGCAGCAATGTGTGGAGCTGCGCGCTATGGGAAGACGAGGGGAAGGTGGGGACCAGGTTGGTTCTGTCACAGTTCAGCCTGGGACCGGGCTGAGTGACCGGGGACACCTCCTCCACCTCCTGCAAATGGGCAACTGGTGACTGCTTCTAGGCTCGTGCAGAGTTTAACTGATTACAAAGTCTTGTGCTCCCAAAAGTGGCAGCAAAGTTCTCGTGCTTTGGGCAGACTTGGGATGGCACAAACGTGGCTGTGCCATCTCCTGCTTTCCTAAATATGTAACAGCAGAGTCCACAAGCCACCTTCCTCTGCTGGGTTAGGGCAGAGGAGCTATCATCTGTTTTGAAAGCAGCAAAGAATCCAAAAACCATGAGGCTGCTGATATCCTGCCGCAGTCGGTGCTTTTTGGGGAGTGAAGATGGTCCCTGAAGGGCAGGTCTGCTCTAGCCAGGCAAAACAACCCAGCACTTGCATCTTCCTTCGCTCATCCCTAAAACAGCAGCTGTTACCCAAAGGCAAACACAGTGTCTCCCTTTGGGTGCCCAGCTGAAATAAACTGTGGAGCAGCGCCGTGCTCTGGGGATGCCCATCGATCCCGTTTCTTGCCTCCTGGACCTCCTCTGAGGTCCCTCTCAGCCTGGCAAATGTCAAGCTAATTCGCAACATCTTTGCTTCTTAACAAGCTAAGCGTGCGGCTTCTCGATGGCAATTTAATGAGAGCAGGCTGAGCAGCAAAGCTGACGAAGCAGTGACCTTTCCTCTGTGGCGAGCCGGATCGAGGCCATCCCAAGCTGCTGAGATTAATGAACATGTTGGTTTCAGCCAACAGTAAATGGGCATTATTTATATCATAGCAGGATTTTTACTGGGATGCAAACTTCCTGGCACTGAACCCTTTGCTTCAAGAGAAGCCTTGAGCTGAGCCAGCACAAAGAATTATTGAATTACCTGCAGGTCCTAAGGTGGACAGGCCCCTGAGGACACGGCTAGAGCAATATATCTGTGTCTCCTGCTGGCCACTTAATGTGATTTAGCAAGCAACACGTTGAGGAGGAATAAAGTGCTCCGTGTTTATGTCTGTCTGCAATATAGGGTAATCTACATAGGCTTTAACCAAAAAGAAAATTATAGAGCTAAACGAACAAAGAAGAGCTCTTAATGCCAGGAATTCTGAGCCATCTACATCCTGAACACTACAATCTCCCTACTGTAAGACTTTTTTGTCATTGTTTGTAGATTGCCTGAGTTTAGCCTTTTGACCTGCAGTTTCCACTGCTCTTTTATTTTGTTTCTAAAAGAATGGGTGTTTTTCTTACTTCTATCTTCTTTTGTTTTCTTTTTTTTTCCCCTTCTTCTTTAATCTGACAAATCATGCTATAACCCCCGAAGCAAAAAATCTGCATAAATTTTGTTTGATGCTCCGAGGTACCTCTGGGAGACTCCTCTGGTGGTTTCCAAGCTCCCTTGTTAGCAGTCAGGATAGCTGCAAGAAGAAGAAATACCTTGAACCCAAGGGGTGGAAGCAGAGAGGCATCCTGTGGGTTTTTTTTTTTTCTTTATTTTTGCCAATTTAGTCCATGAGGGCAACACTGAAGACAAGAAGTGAGATGAGAAGCAAGGAGCTGCGGTGCAGTGCCAAGGTGTGAAGACAGAAGAGGGAAAGCAACACAGAAAGTGATCTCCATATGCTGAGTTAAACTGGAAAAATAGCACCGAGACAGAAGTGCTGGAGCTGCTCGGGGATGGGACACAATTTTACAGAGCATCCCTCTAATAGCTGCTAGTGTCGGGGCTCTGTGGGCACTGATGGTGAGTCCTCGCTGCTGTGTGTGCAAGGGGACAGACTGATCTGCTTGAGCAACGGGCATCTGTGCCAGAAAAGAGGCGGCTGCTGGTCCAGACCCTGTTCTAGTGGGGTCAGAATTTACTAGTAGATCAAATCACACTTTATTTACTGCAGATTGTTCAAACCTTGTTGGGAGATGGCAGGAGATCGGTCTTGAGGATCAGGACAGTACTCTTTGGTCTATTCCCTGTGAGCAGGCAGTAGTTATCTCCTCTTTTGGACACGCTTGCCTTTAGGCTTGTGGGTTTTTTTTTTTTTTTTTTTTTCTAAAAGGAAAAAAAAAGTCCCCAAGCATCGAAGTTAATGAAATTACTAATGTATTTAAGAAACAAAATTGATGACATGGGGTCAAATGAGTGGGCATGCAGTGTCCCAGTGGATAAGGAGGGCAGGCGGGGGGTGATGCTCTGACACGCTCCTTTCTATGTAATTTCTATCCACAGAGACTGCTCTGGTATTTCTTAGAGGCACTGAAGTGTGTCTTGTACAGTGCTGCGTGCTCAAAATGCCTAATTAAATGCAAGGTCCGTGGGTTTGCAGCAATGATCTATGGTGGGGTGTGCGAGTCATGCTGTGTGTCCATTCCTAACAGGTTTGAGTTTTCTAAATGAAATCATTTGTTTCATACGTTATAAAGCAAGTAATTTAGGTGTAGCAGGTCTTTTCCAGGAACAGCAGTTTCTGTGTCAGGAGTTTGATTTTTTTTCTTTTTTTTTTTCTTTTTTTTTTTGAGGCAGTTCTCCCAAAGGTTAATCCATTCTCTTTTAGAGAGCTAATCCTTCCCTCCGAACTGAACTGACGTGAGATCCCTTACCACCTTCCTATTACAACCTATTACCCAGACACATGATTCTGGTCAGGAAAAATTGGCTTCCATCAGCTAGAAGTGATTCATTTTTGATGCCACCAGGGTCCATGCTGCGTCTGAGCAGCTTTGACCCAAGGCTTCAGCGAGGCAGCAGGAATTAAAGGACATGTCTCACTCGGATACCAGGATCCTTACTGCTACAGCATAAATAATCTCTTACCAGTCTATTAAAGGAGTTGCTTTCAGAGCATCCTGCTGCTGTTCTAATCCCAACACGTACGGGGCACCGATCCAAGGGCTGGTGGCACTTTTGGCAGAACGCCACCGCCTCCAAGTCGGGACTGGATGGAAGAAGGGAAATGCCAAAGGAGAGGCCGGTGGACCTGAGCAGTCGTGCTCTCCTGGTGACCACTTAATGCCCCTTGGAGGTGGAAGGCCCTGTGGGTGGTGGGAGAGGAAAGAAGGTGTTTGGCAGCTCTTCAGGTGTCAATATGATCTGGGAGCTGCTGCCTAAGGGTGCTCGGTACACAAATACAGCAGGATAAAACCCTGCTGACCAGTTTCTTTGCTTTAGCGATACGCATCTGAAGTGAGCAAGAAGTCCTGAATCAATTAAAAAGCTTTATTTAGAAAGCTGAGGGAGAGGAGAAGCAGCAAGTGTTCCGCAGAAGAGAGAAAGGTTAAGACAGAGCCGTTGTGAAGCACAGAAAATTGCACAGAACCTTTGAAGATATAAATGCAGTGCTAGGTCAGCGTTTTAATTATCCATCCTACTTTCAGCATTGTGCTTGGATAAAAAAGCTCCCTCAATAGGATGTCCTGGGTAAACAGGAGAGGGGAGTTTTCATCTCTGCGAGTGCGTTAAACATAGAAGCCTGTTTTCACCTTCTGGAGCAGGCCTGGCCAGCAGCCGGAGCCCGCTGCACCGTGCAGAGCGCAGGCCTGGGCGCCTGAGTGCCCAAGGGGAAGCCCGATACTGCCTATGCTGGTGCATTTCTTCACTTGAGGCTTTTTTCCCCCCTCAAAGCAATAGCGCACCCCATTTCCGCTGCTTTTCTTTTTTTCTTTTTTCCTTCCTTTCTCCGCCGCAACGTTTTTTGCACTCTTCCCTGCCAAGGCCTCCTGGTCTCTTGGCATCAGGAGCTGTGAACGAGGCAGGGCTCCCGTGACAGATTGGGTTAAGTTATTGCTGCGTGCAAAAAGCAAAGGTCACACGAGGCTCGTGGGCTTCTAAAATCGGCAGTGAAACTCTTCTTCCCCTCACCTTGCAAAACGCCCTTGGGTTTCCAGTTCAATAAAAGAAGGCAGGAATATTTTCCAGTAATGGGGCACTGTACAGGATCTTCAGGAAAAAACACTTTACCTCTGAGAGGGACCAAACATCACGCTGTAAAAGTTGTCCCCCATGCAGCCTTTCATATGTAAAAGCAAGGACAAATCCTGCATGCTTCTGTCTTGGGCAATTGGATGTGCTGCTTCAAAACCTGAACCTGCCATTGCCCGGATTTTAGTGGTAGGAATCAGCTGAAAACGCAGCGCATGGAGCAGGGCTTTCAAGGTCAGTAGCCACAGTTCTGGACTGTCATTTTTCTGATTGCAGGATGGGGCGGTTTGGCTTTTAATAGTGCGTGTGATGCTCTGCTTCCTGGCAGTGCAGCTATGAAGTTAACTGTAGAAATGCAGCAAATGGAAGAACTTGTCATTTGCCGTCAACCAGCCTTGGATTAAGAGCAGAGGCACTTTCCTCTGGCAAGCCTAGTAGGGCTCTGCCTCTAGTTTATGCTCTGTTAGGCCCTAATCTGGCAACCCTAGTGTAACATGAGGTTTTATTGTAGCTTTTATTGACTGGAGTAACTCCTCCCCCATCCCACAGACATATCCTTGATAAGCCAAATGGAAATAGTGGATTTTGTTTAAATTAAATCTCAGCAGTGACTTAAGCTGTCACCGAAATCAGGGCTCTGTTTTGATTGGCATAACATATCCATCAGAAGTTTCAGTGAATGAAACTATAAGGAATGAAAAGCAGTTTGGCTTGAACAGCAAGAAAAGTATTTTTTTGCAGGGAGAGAAATAGGATGCAGAGCCCCGTGGTGGAGGGCAGAGCCGGGGTTAGCATCTGCCTTGCTAACCACAGTGCTGCTAAAGGCAACAGGCTTCCTCGAGCTAAAAACCCAGCTCCAAAATGCGGAAGGGAAATACATGAAGACCAGCTGGCTTTTTAATATAATATAGATGGGCCAGGAGGATCTTGAGGAATAGCAGTTCTGTACGGGCTCGCTTGGATCACGCCCTTAGCACTCAGCCTTTGGACTGGTGATAACTTCTTATCTCCAACGTCCCGTTGGCTGGCGTGTGGCGAGGGAAACAGAGTTAAGGGCCTGAGCACTTCATATTATGAGAGACGGAAAAAAGAACTGAAGCTGCTCTTGCTTCCAAGTAGCATAAAAACTTATACCGTGTGTTCAAATTGGCCACAGCAAAACTCATAGACTTGATTTCCATTTTCTAGTCTTTGTCAGGTTTTCTGTGTTTTGTCTTACTCTAGATAGGACATTTCAGAGAGAGTTATGATGGTTACAAAGTATTTTTCAGATATTGTCAATACTGGACAGTTGTGCAAAATAATAATACTTTAGTAAGAAACTAAAGGGTCTTACCAGTGATGTGATCTCCCTACTCTTTTCTACTTTCTTTTCCTGCCAAAGACTCTATGTAATCGTTACATTGGCTGACAACCATATGGAAAAGCCTTGAATGATTCTGGAAAAAAAGGGGAAATTTGGCACCAAACAGATAAGAATGAGTACGCACAGGAACTCTGTGTAAAATGCACAGTTTGCATGAAAGTTAGGCCAAGACTGAGGCTCAGAGTAATTCAAACTGTGGTGTTTGGTCTCTCTGAACCTTCCCTATCGCATCCATTACATCTATTTGCTCTGTTCCATTTTGGCAGCTCTTTCACTTTTGATAAATACACAAGAAACTTTAATGCACAGAAGTAACTACTGGAGACTAGGAATCCATAAACTACATGCAAAACCGGAATGCCCAGGGAGATGTTCCCAGCACTCACCATATGATTGGATCACCCAAGGCTATTGGACCCTCTCTGGTTTTTATTTCAGCCTTGCCAAAGTATCCAGCAAAAATATGATTTTATTATCTTATATTTTTCCACCTTATTACTTATAATAGCATTATAATTAAAGGAAATGTCAAAAAAATTAAGTCACACAAAGCTTTTTCACCTTACTGTTACAAATTAGAGTCTTTTATACTTCTATTACCTCAAATTAGTGTGATTATTAGATGTTCTGTGTTCCTGAACTTTTCAAATTTTCATGTATGCTCTCAATTTTCCATTACAATAACAATTTTAAACACCAAAATTAGTGCCTGTAATTGATAGGCCTTGTGTCCATGACTTTCTGGGGCCTGATTTATAAGCCACATTTAAAATCCTACTGTTGGTCTTTTTATTTTTTATTGACTACTCCGTTAGAAGGTAACAAGAAGATTGTCAGCTCTTTGATAGAGGACTAGGCTTAAGTTGTGCCTAGGTTACCTCAATTCTTGTGGCAGCAGGAGCACCGAACAAAGTAGAAATGAGGTTGACTGCAAATGCAGGTCAGGACCAGGCTGTGGCTGCACTTGGAGCACTGGGGATCTCTGTAGGAAGAGTGCTACCAGGAAGGAGCATCCTTAACTCACAGAGTTGGAGCTAGAGGTTTGTAACCTTTTTAGTTCCAGCACTCGTGCTCTTCTGCAAAGTATCTTCAGGCACCAAGTCTGACAAAGGAAGAGGAAATATAAATCTTTCAATAGGTGTAGATAAAGTTCTTTAATTATGAGTTGGGGCTAAAGTTTTAATGCCAATTCTGCTTCAAGCTCACCACTTTGATCTGAGCGTGTCAGTGAATTCTGTGGTTGAGTTGAACTTGGCAGCTGCTTTTGGCTACCGACGTGGAGAGAGCAGGATGAAGCAGCAATGTCCTGCTATCAGGAGGTTTTTGAGCAATGCCCTCACCTACCTGCAGCGGGTGAGTTGTGTTAGCAGCTGAGGAGCTCCAGGACATCTAGTTGAGACCAGACACCTCCAGTTTAGCAAAGGTTCAGGTGAGGTTAGTGCCTCGCTAACTGGGAGACCTGGTGGCCATAGATCCAATAAAAAAATTATCTTCTATTAAATAGTTTTAAATATGAGGAAGCCATACGAGCTTGTTTGCTTTTGGAACTAGCTGGTGTCTCCAGCAGTTGTGTTGCTGTCATGCACCTCTTGGTCAATAATCCAGTGTGCAGAATTCCCTCTTGGCCTTGGGAAAAGGAATTCCCGTCAAGTTATTTTTACCTAACCAGGCATCTCCAGCACCCTAAGGAGGTAGAGTCTAAACAGAAGTCATTAGTAGTGGTTTGAGCAGCGAGCGGGAGACCAGAGCTCACTTTCTCCTCCGTTTATGGGAATGCGTCCTCAGGCAAGTCATCACGGATAAGATGCAAGAAAATAATAGTGTTATTGGGCTTTACTAGCAGATCTCTGACTGAATACCACTATGAGGAAATTATCCACATACTAAAAAAAAAAAAAAAAGCTTAAAAATCTGGTGTTGAAAAGTAGCTGACTTGCACGTGATTCTGAAAAATGCAATTTTGTGAGACAAAGTATTAGATTAGGGAAGTTGCTAGTGTCACAGAAGGCCATATGAAACACTGTTTAATATCCAAAGGAGGAAGTTTTGAGATTGTCAACAAGTCCTTTTTTGTGGGTTTTTTTTCTTTTTTTGGGGGGGATGAAACAAAAGAAAGAAAATATTCAGAAAAGCAATTATTAGCTAGTGAAGCACTTGGGCGACCTGCTGCTGTGTTGTTAAAAAAATGAGGCAGCTGAGGAGATTCAGCTGCTCCTGAGCAGCCTCTCGCTGCCCAATTTAGGAGTCCCTCATGCAGCACGGCGCCTGCAACGAGCATCTATCCTGGTGGCGCTGCTTAGCCAGCCTCATGGCCTGCCTGGCCACAGCCTAATGTTCATCACAAACTCACCTCATAGCTGCAAGGACCCAGGTTCCTAGAAGGTGCCGTGTTGGTGTATGGCAGCGTAGGAAGTCACAGGACACCGGTGGCTGGGGACGACCCACACGGAGCGGTACCGTGCGTCGTGAGTTGCTCTGTTAAAAGTGCTTTCTTCCGGACGGCATATCCTAAGTATTCAGCACGCAATTCTTGCAATGCAAAGCAACGACAAAGAATCTCAGCAGCTGTTCCTTTGTCACTCAAAAGAATAAAACAACCAGGAGAAAAAAAAAAAAAAAAAAAAAAGATCCAAACTACAAAGCAGTTCTCCAAGGTCATGTTATTCGTGTAGAAACAGAGGAGAAACAAGAAGCACGAAGCCTTTTCGCAGGCTTTAGAACTGGCTGCTGTGCATACAGGAGTGTGCGTTTTTGTCCCCCAGGGCTCGGGAAGCCTCGTGACACCAGGCTCTGGCTGAGGAGCACTCAGTGACACCCAGGGCACTCCAGAAATGTTTTCCACGTGTTTTTAGGAACTTGCCAGCCTTTTTCTGCTAACCTGGAGAGCTATTCAAGGGAGAAACTGCTCTGAGCGGTGGATTGCCGAGGTGATGGTGTGCACAGCTGTGGATTTATCCAGCTGATCAGGAGGTGCTTCCTTGCAGCAAAGTGAGGAAACCTGGTGCCTACCAGGCGATGTGCAGTTCTCCATTGCCTTCCTAAGCATGGGGAAGGCCCCGAGAGGCAGATCATCTTTGCACAGCCCCAGTCTGCCGTGCCCGCACCTGCTTCCAGCAGGAAAGGGGCCGGGTCTGCTGCCGCTTCTGCTGCGAACAAATGCTTCTCTTCTGTCTCTAGATGGTAATTTCCCTACCGCATCTGATTATTTATGGATCTTATGGCTTTGGTTTTCAACAAAATGAGGGTATCGGGCTGCCTCTGAATCATTTTTATGCTGTGTGTTTGCTGCCAACTCCTCCAGCTCGTCGAGAAGCCGGCTCTCCTAAGATTCATTAGCAGCAGGATAAAAACCTCGCTGCCCCTGCAGCCTTCTGTAGTTAACACAAACTGATAAAAACACTACTGATTTGGCTTGGGTAAATCAGAAATTTCTTCTGACCGAGTAGATGACAAATTCAGTGGTTTATCAAGGTCACACAGTAAAGGTTGCCCTTGGGCTATAGGTTTCTTTGAAGCTGCAATGTGCCATGTCTGCAAAACTCAGTATTTAAGAGAGACATGCTACACAGCCCTTTAATCCGCTGGAGATGGAGATATTGCCCATGCAAGAAGTACTAAAAGTAGGTGATTAGTTGTTGTGGTTCAGTCGAGCAGGCACCTTCGAGGCACCAGTTCTCTGGCTCCTGCCGCTCTGTTATCCACAGCTGCACCACAGCTTTGTGCTGAGTATTGGAATAGCCATACCATATCCAGCACCCGCCAAATCCCGACTCCTGTGATTCCCAGAGCGATTGGGGCTCACGTGGGCCGCTTCGAACCAAAGAGCAGAGGCACTTTGCTTTTGCATCCCATCTCCTGGACATCAATGGTGACACCACACACATAACCACATGCATATGTGGTTGTGAATATCACCCACAGTAGACTATATGTATATATATATATATATATATATATATATACACACACACACACACACATATAGGTATATGGCCTTTGTGCACTGATCTAAGCATCCTGTGATGCAGGCTCAGAGGATCTCAGATTTCAAAAGCTTCCCAGGTGAAACAGGCTGGCGCTAGAAGTGAGCAGGGGATTCTCCTTGTAAATGTAACCGGGTAGCTCTGGATTTGCAATATTCTCTCCATTAAAACAAGTGCAGTTATGCCTGTTGCTCCTGCTACTGTGTTTGTGTTGTCTGTGGTGCTTTCTGCACGTGGCTTGACCACGCAACCTTTCACTCCAGTAAGTGAGAGTTTGTAAAAGAAATCTGTTTCCGTAAGGGATATGAATGCAAAGTGATGGCGGGGAGAGGAGTTCAACTGCAGAGATGAATCAGGTCTCTGGAGTGGTGCTTGGAAGTGATATTTCTTCTGTTTGGGCTGGATTTAGAGAAGCTTGGTGGACAGAGGGAGAAGTGCAGATGAACACAGGCTGGTTCTCGTGGTCTGCTTTTCAGCTCTTCTCCTCTACCTGCATATCTGAGGGGAGTTTTGTGTCTTTCTCGCCCTACTCAGGAGGTAGAATATCCTCTCCAACGTTAACATAAGGGTAATATAAACTAAAAGGAGGAGTGAAGACCTAGTTGTGCTGCTTCAGCATTGTGGGATTTTTTTCAGTGTCTCTAGATCAAAGAGCAGTTAGTGTGTCTTCTGGGTGCAGATATTGTGGAAACAGATCACATGAAACAAGGAATGAGCTTGAAACTCAACTGGTTGGGCAGAGACCAACTGTGAAATTCCTCTGCGGGAAGTTGGACAGCTCTCACGTGCAAAATACCTAGTTCGTTGGAGTCTGTTTTAGTGAATATTCGCATACTTCTGCCAATAATTCATCCCATCATGTTTTTTATTCACTCATGTATATTGTCTATGTCCCCAGCCTAGTATATATGGATTTTTAAGAACTCTTGGGTAAGGATTATCCTACTCTACATGCAGGTTCCTTATTTTTGAGTGTTAGTCCCTCTTCTGACTAAATGCTGATGGTTTGGACTCTAGAGACATAATTTACGCAGAGGTGGGGGGTTCATTTCTGAACTCATGTGGGCGTAAAGGCTATTGCTGGAGAGGACCTAATTGCTAAGGAGATAACCAGGATTTATATTTGGAGCAGTGCCTCGGAGCTGATGGGGCTTGTCAGAGCTTTACAGGAAAATCTGCCCAGTGCCTGTTCACATTTGTCTGCCTTTAGCAAAAGCTATCAGCTTAATACTAATTTAAATTCTCACTTAGGCTTCGGTAGGTATAATTGCATAAAAATTGCATAAAGCATGGTGCATTACATTGATTCCAAATCCATAGATTTGGAGAGCCTTCAAAAAGACTACATATGTTAACCTATTACCAAAATACAGTGAGGACATTCTAAGTTATTATGTACCCTGTTTTTCTTGAAAAAGTAACCATCTATATTTAAGCAGAGTTAGTAGTGCCCTGCTCCCAGCTGAGTTCCCACAGATGCCCAAGCAATGTCAGTGGAGCCCATGCAGTTTTTAAGACCCGTTTTGTTGATAGATTGAAAACCCACAGATCACCCAGATTGATTGTGCTGGATAAATAAAAGCTCTCAGGCTGATTAAACAGAGATTACTTAAGCCCAGGCTGTAATGTGCTGCCATTAACCTGGCACGTGGCAGCACGTGCTCAGTTTGGGGTCCTGATGCAGCTTTTGCTGCATTCTGCAGATCCCGTTTGCCATGTGAGAGATGTTTTTTGTTTGTTTGTTTGTTTTCCAGTGCTACTTTCACCTTTTCTGTATGTTTTGGCCCCGAGGAAGGCAAGGCAGGCACCACTTTTCAATAGCTCCTTCAGATTTGGGGCAGTCTCCTCAAAGCCCTGGTGTCTTCTCCCAGGCTTTGCTCCTGGCCCTTTCTGTTAACTTATTTTGAGGCTTAGCAGTCTTCCCTGGCCAAAGAGGCTACTTTTGAGACACCTCGTCCTTTAATTTCTCCATCCCCTCAGCCTCATGTATTTTTCAATTCATCCTTTGACATTTCAAACTCTGTTCCCCTGCACGGGCTCTTCGTAAACCCCTGCTCTTCTGAAAGCCCCAAGAGGACTCCTTTTACCAAGGATGAGGCCTTTCTGGGCGGAACATCAGGAGTTGATAGGTTTTAATACATATTGTGCTTGGAGACTGCTTGGCGAGGCAGAGGAAGGAGGAATCTGGATACAATAAATCACAGAGCTTTCCTGTCCAAATTCTGCTTGGGATGTAAACGTTGTGCAAAAAAAAAAAAACCCCACTCCCAGATCCTATCACCTTTGTCCCATGTATATTTCTTCCCTTGGAGCAAACCATGGAGGGTTCAGAGCGAAGCCTTTTGTTCGTCTTGCTTTGCTTCCGTGTTGATACCTTCCCTTTAGCTTTGGGGGACCTGTGGGGTGGGATAGCTTTGAATATCACTTTGATTTGTGTTTAGCAATTCGCCCCTGCCCGCTATAGCTAGGCCATCGACTTGGGCTTGGTTGTCCTTCACCAACCCTCAATATTAGGGGAGAGTATTTCAACAAACGTCACCCGTGTGAAGAGGGAATGAGAGAAAGGGGTTAAACTGCAGGCAGGAAAGGGAAGGCGGGGACCAGGCGCAAACAATCGGCACCTGGGCTCTATTGAAGACTAAAAGTGGGAAAAAAAAAACCAGCTTAGCTGAAAAATCTGCCCATTGTGAGGGACAGCTAGTCCCAAAGGGAAACCAGCAACCCCAGTCAGAGAGAGAAGGGAGAGGATTGGAAAAGCCTGTGCTGTCCAACAGCCGTGGGATGTTTAACTCTTCCCAGGCCAAACATAGAAATATTTTTCATACCCAAAACATTTTCTGCCAGATGGCCAATTCCTTGATATTGCTCCTGGGGCAAGCTGGGGCTGCCTCCTTACTGCTCCGGCCAGGCAGGCAGAAATGTGGGAAAAGCAGGCAGAAGGGGAAATTCCCTTCTGACAGGGTTCGCCAGGGCTGGAGCGAGCGGCAGAGACCTGCACAGGTTTCTGGGGTGGTGGTGAGGATCAGCACAGAGAAAAACTCATGTGTCCCCTGCTCAGGGCTATAATCCTGAGGAAAAGGGGGACTGGACCTCAGTCACAGAGGCACGAGGAGAGAGAGGCTTCCTGATTTCTCCTCTCTCTTTTTGGGTGCCATAAAAAAAGTAATCTTGGCCATTCTGCTCCCCTCAGTTTGGGAGGACTCTGTGAGTTGCCTGGAGTTATTTTCCACATATTTCTAGGTTAAAATAACATAAGTATGATTTTTCTCTAGCATTTATAAACTGCAGCAGCTTTCTGCTGTAGAGCCGGGCAATGAAGGACAAGTGAGTTTGGTTTCCTGCTGTCATGACCAGCAGAAATGCAGCTCACATTATGGATTTGACACCTACCAGTGCTTTCCTCCTTTCTCTTGTAGTCTGGGACATTGGCAGGACGGGGAAGGAGGGGAGTTTTGCTGTAGTTGTTCCCTGTGGGATTTGCCTGCACTGTTGCCTTGTGCCGGTTTGTGTTATCGGTCCCTCATCACTCACGGTTTCACCTTGAACCCCCAGGAAGGCTACGCTACGGTATCCCGTCTGGAGAATGATGTTATTAGAAAGGCTTTTAACTGATTGCATTAAAACGTTAAAATTGCACAGGATAAAAGGATGTTGGTTCCCCTCTGCGTTTGCCCCAGGTGCTGCGGTTCATAGTCTCCTCTAAACCAAAACAAATGGAAAAAAAACGTATCAATTTGATATTACACTCATTTGCATCAGAAGTCAAGGATTCTCTTTTAGGATGCACTGACAGCACACAGCACGCAGCCTAAATATGTATTATTAACATGATTCATTCAACTGCAGTTCTAGGAAACAACATGGAGAGGGAATTACGGCTGAGCGTACGAGTAAAGCACACTACTGGGATGCTCTAACCCCACGAAAACGCACAAGCAAGGATTTACATTCAAATCTAAATGCAAATTCCTTGCATTTGGGAGAAAACTACAAAAATGTTAAGATGTAGAAATGCAAAAATAAACACCCAAGACACCTTAATTCTGCCCTGAAGTAATGTTATGTGCAGAAAAGTTGATCTGGGCTTGTTCTCATTCAGTATCCGTACTCCTGCTAAACTGGCTTAGTCATGGTTACTTGTCTAGCTCGTGCTGAAGGAGGAATTAAGGCCGTTGGTTGCAATTGCAAAATAATAATAAAAAATGTTTCCAGATGGCACTATCGGAAAACAATTTAATTTCCAGGTCTATTGTCTGAGACTCGGGTCAGAAGGAAGCAGTGGCTGTACTAGAAGGATGTGGAAAAGAGCAGAGACGCTAATAGCAGAGATGTATGTTGGATTATATAGGTAGGGTTAAACCAGTGGGGCAAACTGATCCAGAGCCACCAAAAGGCAGGACGTCCTCTGCCTGCGCTGGTCTCAGAAGCCTCCTATGGTGGTTTTACCACCCTCTTTCGCTCTGCTTCCCAGGATGGATCAGGGCGACAGATCTGCAGGGTATCGGATTAATCCCACCACTCTGGCTTGCTCCTAGGGAATGGCTCTCCCTCTTAAGAGGAGAGGGAATGCACGTGCTTATTCCTCCCCTCAGTATTTTATTCTTCCCTAGATTACTTCATGATGCTCTCTGGTACTCTAGTACTTGCTATTGGAAGAGAAAAATGATAAATTAACTTTCCTGTCCTGGAGCAAGACAGTCAAGCTGCAGGATCCTCTTTCTTTCCATATTCATTACTTGTTATTCAAGCTGTTGAGTAAGTAGAAGAGTCTCTTGATAGAGCCCTGATTAGGGAGTAGATGTGGCTGGTGTTTGGATGGAGCAGGCAGTGTCAAAGCACAAAGTGAGTGTCTGAAATTTGCTTGGCACAGGAAACATTCCTGTGGGGTTTGTACAAGGCTGTTCCTCCCCGCAGGGGACCTCGCTGGTCGTCCCTGCACTGGAGCTTCAGCTCAGAAGGAGCTTTTCCCCCAGTCAGCGTGAGCAGGTTCTTTTCCACCTACCTCCATCCAACAGCGCAGCCATTTATGATCTTTTCCCCAAACCTATATGAGCCTCCAAGTAGTTTAGGAAGGGGCTGGCGTGCGTCATAGCCCAAAGCAGCTTGTTTTTTGGTTAACCTTCACAGGATCTCCCTGTGCTGGTGCAGTCCAAGTGCTGCTCCTGAGTCTGCGCATCTGCAGCATCCTTTGGCGAACAGGCCCCAAATCTCCTACTTACTGTGTCGCTCGACATCTTCTTGTGCCCATTTCTGACTCTGGCTCTTCCCTGGGTCATCTGAAGGCACCTTGGTCTTGTATTGGAAAACAGAGGGAACAAGCGAGAGCTGTGACCGCTCTTCACCACTCACGGTCGTGCTCTGGTTTGTTCTTGGCGAAGCCTGGAGAAACGCTTAGATCTGGGTGCAGGAAAGGGGGCTGCCATCTCATTTGACCTTTCTTTGTCCTCCTCAAGGAGCTACAGCTGTGGAAGCAGAGACCGAGACAGTTACTTCAGCAGCTGCTGCTGGCAGGACTAGTAAACATGGCTTTTAAATGCTTCCTGAGAAAAGTAAAAATGTGTTTCATACCGGATATGATGCATAATACCTTTTTTTTTTATTCCCCTGAAAAAAGCATGACTGAAATTTAAAATTTAAACCAATTGAGAAATGGAGGAATTTTATGCATGATTTAAGTGCAATACAGGAATAACTAGACACTAGTTATTAAAACAAAGAAGACATCCAAGGAAAAGTGTGAAATAGATTTTTAGATATTTAATAATTTCTGAGTATAGTGTTTTTAACTGAAAAAGCTTGTAAAGAGTTTAATGATAGTTCATATCTTCCTTAAAGCACAAGCTGCTTGAATTACTGCTTTCTTGAGAATCCTAGCTTTTTGTTTCTTTTTCCTTTTTAAAGAAGGGCAGTTTTGGGACTTGCTGCAAAAAGCTGAAAATGTGACCCAAATGAATGCTAGAAGTTTTAAGCACGTCAGAATGAATAAAAGGAACCCCAACAGGTTACTTCTGTTTAAGTCCCTGCACTTTTGGGGGCTTGTTTTGGCACTACCAATTAGTTCCTCTGCACTTTTTCACCTTCCAGAGAAGCAGCAGGAGCTTTAGAAGTACCGTTTTGTAATCCTCCAGCAACCTACTCGTGCTTTTGTTTCCCACCTCCTTGTTGCCAGGCACGAGAAGGTTTAATCACAAAATGATTGATAACTCCGTTTAAACAGAACATTAGCCTAATGGCGTATGAAACGGGAGCAGAGTTGTTAGCTTGTGTACAAATGTGTTCCTTAAAGACCAACCCAAGTTGCCTTGTCTTGGCGCTGGGAGCGGTTCACTCATCTCCCTGCAAACGTCTCCCTTCTCATCAATCTTGTGCTCAGGAGCCCTCGTTGGGTGCCTCCCGGGCTGTGCTCATTGCCCGCTCTTGCTTGCTTTGAGCGAGCCCCGTGGGGAGCAGGCTGAGCATCCACATTACACCAGCTCAAGGCCTGGATTTTGTTTTTTTTTTTTTTTCTTCCCAAACCTCAAGCTGGCAAAAACCATGGAGGATGAGCAATCCTTCCATAACAACGCACCGCAATGAGAGAAAACAGGATGTAGTATCAGCACTACAATGGTTGAGCGGTTTGCAGCAGGACGCCCCCACCTAGGAGCATGACTCAAGCAGTTCTAGTTTTAAATATCAGTTTTAAATACTCGGGGCTAAGCGACGCACTGAATGCCTGGCCCTCATAACTACGGCCAGTCAGCAGCTCCCTGCCTTAACAGAGTTCATCTTTCCATGAACCAGAACTAACCTGGCCTGCGTTTGAAACTTGTCGTACTTTTCCATTATCACACGCTTAGAGCAAAACAGTTTTTTTTTTTTTTTAAGCCGGTGCATTTATAAAGATTACGCAGTCCATATCACTGTTTTAGAAAGACTTTTCACTGAACATTTATTTTCCTTTATTCCTTCTAATTAGTATTTCGCCAAGAGGAGCTACAGCTCCGTTTCTAATGCTACCTGTCCCTGAGTGACCAGCTCAGGAGTACTGCACACGTCATTACACGGTTAACCTCTTTTCACCCTGAATGTCTCACTTGTAGATGAAAAGTCCATCCTACTAACTAATTCCCATGCATCCTGACAGGCCTGTCAGTCCTGCTTTGCAAAGCATGTGTCCATGCCAGATTTCTGATGATAAACAAGCTATGACTGATATTCCCTTTATACCCTGCGAGAGCAGCCATTAGCCCTGCTGGAATTGTTCTATTGCACCAAAAGCCACTGAGCAGGAGGTTTGCAAGTCTTTTATGTCTAAACCAGCTATTTATATCTTGAATGCTGTACAGCAATGATGGGAAGTGAATCATCAAAGGTGCTTTGATTGCATGAATAAGATTCAATTTCAGGTTTATCCTAATGATGCAAATATGCTTCCCCGGAGATGCATGTGGGGGTCCCTTTGCTTGCTCTGCTGGCAGCAGAAGTGAGGGCTTTGCCCCTCTTCAGACCCAACTAATTAAGTAGGAGGGCCAGGAGGAGCTGGTCAGTAATTAAGTGGGATACCTCCAAGGTGCTTTTGGAATGAGAGAATGAGTAGTGACTTTTAATCACTATGTTGCAGATTATTGGTTTTTTATCAGAATTCACAGTGGTGAATGCACAGTGGTCATGCAAGCTACATGGTCATAGAACGCAGTAAAGTGTAAGCTGGCTGAAGCTATCACCCACGGGCAGAGATGGCTTTTGTTGGCAAGGCTGCAGCGCTGGCTTTTGCTCTGCCTTTTCCCTCGCTCCTGCTGACTTTTAGCATTTTCCCCCTGTGTTTCAGGACTGTTTCAGCTGCCTGTGAAACACCAGGGAATCAGTAAGGAAAACCTAGAGCCTTTGGAGTTCCTCTGTGCTGCTATGAGGACAGCAAAGTCACCTCGTGGACCTGGGATCATGTGGGACCAGGACAAAGTTTTCTTCCTTTCTGTGATGCAGCAGAAGCTTGCAAGGAGCTGGGTTGTTTCAGCCTGGAGGTGTTGACCAGTGGGATAGCTGCTGTACATCTCCTTTATAATGAATTAATGAAACCTTGCTATGAAGAGAGATCAAAAATAGGCTCCTTCATCATCCAGTAGGATGAATACCCATGGGAAAATTTTGAGGAAGGCAAAAGAGTGGGATGAGATGTTTATAGGACCTTCTCCTTTCCCCTGAGATCTATAAGTAGCCTTATACTTGACGTTTGATAAAGAGGTCTTTAATTAAACAAGTTATTTTATAAAACCATGCAGCTACGTAAGTTTGTAGATGTTGATGGCCTCATCTGGTATTTCCTGACATTGTCCTGAAACTCCGTCATCTCTAATCCTTGTAGTATTTAAGGTATCTTAAGGTATTTTATGGGTGTAAGTTGAAACACAGGCAGTTCCACCTCTGTGTGAGGAAGAACATCTTCACTGTGAGGGTGCCAGAGCCCTGGCACAGGCTGCCCAGAGAGGCTGTGGAGTCTCCTTCTCTGGAGATCTTCAAACCCACCTGGATGCCACCCTGTGCCCCGTGCTATGGGTGTCCCTGCTGGAGCAGGGGTTGGACTGCATGATCTCTAGAGGTCCCTGCCAACCTCAGCCGTTCTGTGATCTCTGGCAGAAGTACAGAATGGCAGAGAGCTGTCATTTTATGTGTATTTCTAGGTGGGGCACATAGATACCATGTAAATGTGGCATGAGAATTAGCTTGAAATGTGGTCTCATTCGTGCAATCAAAACAGGTCTGATGAACCATTTCCTATTGCTGCCATGCTACACTGAGGATACAAATACTGGTGTTTGTGTACATGAGAGGCAGCATGTCCATGCATTGTTTTTTTAAAATTATTTTATTTTCACTCCTTTTGACAGCGCTCTTATCGATGGAGTAAATTGCTAATTTTATTCGTGTAGTCGCCATGATTTTTGGGGAGCTCTGGCTGGTTGCTATAGCACAGCAATCTGTTCCCTGCACCAGGCGGGTAGCAACACCCTGTTTTTAACACGGCTACAGCTGTGAGTAGGTAACACCTGAAATCATGCTGCTAGCACCCCCAGCTCCCTCCTCCCAGCTTTCCTTTAGCAAATATCGACACCTTCTTTCACAGAAATATTTTTTTTAGTTTTTAACCCAGAATGGATTTTTCCAGTTTGCCTCTCCTGATAGGTCAAAAAGTGTTACCTTAAAATTGGTGCCACACTCCTGCAGCAGTGACCTAGCTGCAAAGGGACATGCAGAGGTTTGAGGACTAAGCGACCCGCTGCTGCACACATCAGCGGCCAGAGACACCGGCGAGGTGAAAACCCTCCTGCTTGGGAGGAGTTTTTGCAGAATTTATTTAGGAATTTATTCTGCTTGCCTGCAGAAGAGAAGAAATCCCATTTTTAACTGGGAGAATGGAAATTCAATGTTAGTTTTACCAGCTGTAGCTCCACCGGAGCTCAACTACAGCAAGAGTTGGGCCAAAGTCTCCACAGGTGTAAAGTGGCACAGCTGCGCCGGCTTTAGCCTACTCGTGCCAGCCAAGCTTAGCGTTTCTCATTGCTGTTTTATCCCACTGGTTCACCTCTGCTTAATTCTCAAAAGGAGACATTCAAGCAGGAGGAGATGGGCTTGTAAACGTGGTAAATATGATGCTGTGCTGGTCAAAAAACCAAACCAGATCAGTGTTGTTTTTCCAGTGCAAAGTTTGGAGTCCTTTATTGACTCTAAGATGTACCCCACTGAGGGCAAACTGGGTGGCTGTTTGTTTGGCGTAGGCTGTGGCTGGATGCGAAGGGGATTTAACCAGCTCATGCAGCTTCTGAAACCTCTGCAGAAAACTGCCTCAGTGAGCAAAACAAACCTTTCAGAAAACTTTCAGAAATAAAGAAAAAAGAAATGGCAGTGCCCCTTCCTGAAGTGATGTGATATAACGCTTCTTTTCCCTAAGGAAAAACCTCCTTTCTTTGAAGAGCTCGTGTTCAGCAAAGCTGGAAGTTATGGGGAGAAAAAAGCTGCAGATTAACAGAGGGAAGAAACAGCAAGAGCACTCGCAGGGCATTGTACAAAGATTTTAAGATGTAGACCTTGCTCTGAAGTATAAACAGGGAAAACTGTTGTTTAATGTCTTAATTATTCCCTAGTCTGGAGAACTGTATATAAAATCACACAGAATGATGAAGGTTGGAAGGGACCTCTGGAGAACATCTAGTCCAGCCTCCTGCACAAGCAGGGACACCTGCACGTTGCACAGGATCGTGCAGGCGGGTTTTGAGTATCTCCAGAGAAGGAAAACCCCACAGTAAATCTATGGGGGTTTGCACCCCACCCTGGGACCGGGAAGCACTTGTGACTTTTCTCCTGTGTCTAGGGTCGGTCTCTTTATTTCTGAAACCACTCCATATTTTTCCAGTTTTCTTTCTTGACCATATTACAGTCAAGTTTTATTAAGTTATGTCATGGTTTGTAATTTATAATGCCACTGACTTTTTTTTTTTTTAGTTATGATCTGCGTGTGAAATAATATACTGCATCATTGAACCCAAATCATTAAAAGAAGTCTTCCCCCTCCTCCTCCCCTTGAGCTCATTTAGTCCTTGAATTTTGACTCAGCTTTAATATTCTCTCTGTCTATAATCAACTCCACTTTTAGACCCCGCTGTTCAGCTGTTACTGAAATGTTGTCTTCGGAAAGACTGAGTGGGGAAAATGTTGATTTGTTTTGATCTCAGGGGAAATTATGTAACTTGGTGACAAGCTCACCAACGCTTGCATAGAATCACAGTTGTTTGGTTGCATAGACATATTTAATTGCATTTAATTCTTGAATGCTCATTTCAATTGTATGAATAAGGGGTTTGGGGTCTTTTTTTTTTTTTTTTTTGTTCTGAATGGAACAAAATTAGGGAAAAAACTTTCAAAATATTTGTTTTCATTTCCAAGTTCTTTAATCCTCCTTAGCATCTACCCCTCTTAATTTTTACTTTGAAATGGAGAAAAATTGGTAGTTTCAAAATGAAAAGCTTAGCCATTTCATGCAGATATTCCTAAAAATTCATTAAAAATTTAAAATAAGCCATTTGGGTACATGTCTAAGCCTGTTTGTTGATTTGAGTCAAGGCTCTCAGGTATTTTTATTCAAATCTGAGTCTCTTTTGGCTATATGTTTACTTTGCTGCTGCACAGAGCCCAGGGAATCCTACAGATGGGGATACAGCTCTGCAGCCCGTGGGTCTGATGTCCAAGAGATGCTTCTAGACATCAGTGCGCTAAGTGATGATGAATAAGGAGCGAGAACCACGAGAAGCACAGCCCACGGTGGTCTCTCCTGTCGCTCCTCTGATTGCTCAGGCAGGATCTACTGCTCCGGATCCATCGGGATCAGGAGATCGGCAGGATTCTGCTAGCTCAACACAAGGGCTGTCTGCTGACCCGCCGTGTGGCACTGGACAGGGAGCTGCCTTTGACAGGGCTCACAGGGACCTAGCGCTTTCCAATTACTTTGGAATTCATCTTTTCTTCTTCCCCAGAGAGATTTTTAAAAGAAATAAAAGCGTGCCTGCCTATGAATAATTTTTCTTTTTCCAAAATCCCTACTTGTAATAATAGCTTCTGAAAAGCAGGAGCAAGGCGAAGTCTTTGAGCCTTGGGTTTGCAAGGCGTAATTGAAATGCTGTTTTCTTGATTGGCTGGGGCAGCCAGTACAGAGAGAGGCTAAACCTGCAGTACTTACAAGGAGTGTTGCACTGGGAAGAAGAGTCTCACTCTTCAGAACTCAGAACTAAGTCTGGTCCAGTTTATTTTCTCTTAAACAGGTGACCATCCACCTTCCCTAATGCCAAGTCTTTATCCAGAGCAAAAGCATTTCAGAGGAAAACCAGCCAGACAAGCCTCATCCCACAGGTGATCACCCTTCTTCCTCCCTAACATCTGGCATGAGCTCATCCTCCTCCGACTGCTGCTGCTGAGATATCGTCCCATCGAGGCCTTTGCCGTAGCAGGGCTCTCTGAATCAGGTCAAAGCAGGCTGTGCAACCTCCCCCGCAGCAGATTAAATCGCTCAAGGATTTGTTACTTGCATTATTTCTGCAATTAGGGGACTGCAGTGGCTTTCTTGTGGTGTAGTTAGTTCCCATTTGAAGCTTCCCCTGGATTGCCTATTGAATTAGAGTCCCTTGCCCACCCAGAGGTGCCTGTAATGTCAGCTAGCATCACACTGGCTGAAGGGCTAGTGCATCTATAACATTTTGATTTGAAACTTGAGTGTTTTGAGACAATAATCCTTAATACACGAGGAATGAATGCACCACAATTTGAGGGTCTTTCCTTAGCTCCCCCCTGCACGTTCCTGCAGGCAAACCCCGCTCTCTGGTTGACGGCTGAGCTGTCAGACAGCAGGTGTGGAAGAGCAGCAGCGGTGGGAAGGAGGAGAGGAGAGAGGGAGAAATCTAGTGTGAAAGAATTTAAGGGCTGCAGTACGAAGACGTGAGCTGTTAGCCAGGTTCAGGGACCTCGGAGCAGCCTGCTGCAAAATAAGAATAACAAATAAATAAACCCTAGGTTTTAATTAACATGTTCTTTCATTCATGCACAAAATTAAAAACTCATCCATCCTCAATCATCATCATCTTTTTTTTTAATTATGAGTTTTTGCTATACTAATTGTTACATTTGTCCAATTCCATCAAATCAAATCAAACTAATGACAGCCAGATGGTCGCGTCTCTCAAGATTCCTTTCTCAGAGCTAATTCATGCCCTCTGCTGTGCTGAAGCAAAGAGCAGGGGGAGTCTGTGCTCTTCCTCCAGGCTGCAAAAGGACAGGATTAAAAATATACTCTTATTCAGCAGAGGGCAAATCTGGTTATCGCTGTGACCGGTTCTCCCCCCATCCAGACCTGGGGTGGTGGGGCTGACCAGCCTGATGGATGGTTGGATTACTGACCCCTTTCATACAATGTAGTCAAAACCATGCAAGAGGATAAGTGAGGAAAAGTCATCTGGTCTCTTTGGAGCAGAAACGAGGTGGGTTTGACCTCTTTAAATCATTCTGAAGGGCATGAAGATTTGCACACCTCCACCTGCTCATGCACTCACGTCCTGCTGCACCAACTCTTCCGCATCCCTGAGCTCCCTCTTGGTCCATAACCTATATACATAAAATTAAGGGCAAGATTTGTATCCACATTTTTTGTTCAGCAATAACAGGCTCAAGTTGTTGTTTCTGGCAGCTCCTGATAATACATGCATATTAATAATTGCAGCAGTTTATTTAAGAAACAGCGGGTCAAACCTGTTGTGATCAGTTGAATGATACTTGAAAATCATTACAGGGTGCACCCATTGTAAGTTATGGTAATTAAGCCTGCTGTTATTAACACTCTGCCCTTCCTTATTGCCAGTTTAATTTCCTTGAACATTTTTACATCCTACTCCTCATTCTGCCTTGGGGGTTTGCAGTAAAATTCAATAATCATTTTCCTTTCTAATTTTCTATTAAAGCACCATCTCATTCTGCCATTACAGCTGAGAACCTAGTTAGGGCTCGGTGTAAACTCGTCTGCTGCTGGAGATTCTTGTGCAACTCCGTGCTCAGGTCCTGCAAGTAGTTTTGTTCAGAGACGACGCAGGTTAATGAGAGGCTCTCCAGAGACCTTGAGGCTGTAAGGCAGGCTTGGAGCCCACAGGTTTTAGAAGAGTTAACTATTCAGTCACTGTAGTAGACTTTTTGGAGGCGTCTATCGCCCTATTGCTTTTGCCAGATTCTCCTGCTAACTTGATAGTTAGCAGTTAGGTGTCTCAGCATGTGCTTCCAGAGGACCTGTCACCAGTCAGACAGATTGCTGCTATATGAAACCAACAGTACTGGCCATTTCTGGGGTGAAATCAAGCACTTTTTACTTCTATCAGAGTTCATTATTTTTAATTTTTTAAATTCTCCTTATTTCCAAGGAGTGCAGGCTCAGACACCTTATTCCTGTAGCCATATCTCATCACTAACTGTAACCTTGCTTTAACTGGAAAACCTCACTTGTTTTCCATCTTCCCTCTCTTTTTTTCCTCTTTTTTTGATTGACAACCTAGAAATAAGGGAAAAAATGGTTCAGTGGTTCATAGTCCTTGGCTACAAAAATATGTGGTTAATTTTAATTTTTTTTTGGCACAGAGCAATAGCAGAAGCTTGTTCATCAACAAAAATCTGATATTCAGGCAACACTGTAACTTGAACGGTTGAGCCAAAATTTCAATTTCAGGGAAGCTTCCTTCTGTCCTTTCCATCTCGGCAGACAGCCGGACTCCCTGTAAGATGACCCGTGAGCTTTGTCTCCAGAAGAGAATTCTGAAGAGCAACATTTCTGGTTTTGGAATTCCTTGAATTGTGTCAAACAGGACATTTTTTTAAATGTTCCTGGAGAGAGATGTTCCTGCAGGCAGAGGAGATTTCAGCTGTCTCTCTAGTTCTGCTGATACAGCTACAGAAATCAGGAACGCATCTCCTGGCTGTTTAAAAACAGGTATTGCTGTCAAGGCTGTTCTTAGGCACCAAAACAAATGCGTGATGATTCTCATGGGACAGACCAGGAAGGGTTAAAAGGCACCTGGAGAGCGTGGGACTGGTGCCCCTGAGGCCTGTTTGCTGGGAGGGCAGAGCTATAAAAGGCTGCAGGAGGCCTGTAATGTAAAGGGAGAAGGTGGAGCTGGCTTGTAGCAGAGCTTGGAGGCAGAAGATGCATGTGAGCAGCAGGAAGGGAGGGATGCAGAACTGACTCTGCTGCTACAAGTAAGTCATTTTCAGGGGAAAGAAGACTGAGGGGCTGGAGCTGGTGCCTCTGTGTTGGAGAATTTGAGTGTCTGGAAAGTACCCACATGCTTGGTGAAAGCAGGCCATGGTGTTGGTGTGGTATTGGCTGCTTAGTGCTGAAGCTGAAATAACTTGTACTTGAAATTGTGAAAAAGACTTCTGATGGATTTAACCTGTTCTTTCTTATAAGGGATGAAGAAGGCTCAGAACTTTCTTCTCTTTGTTTTTGATGCAGGGGTAACCCGGATTTTTGCAATGCTGTAGTATGCGGAACCTGTAGGTAGTCCTGCAGGTGTGTGTCCTTCTAATGATGTTTGACCAAGCTGTTCCTCAGGTGCAAAAGACGTAGTTAAGGGCTCATGTGTGAAGGCAACGGTGTGATGCAGTGTTGGGTGTTATTCTTGTGAGCAAATTAAATCACCTCTATGCCTCTGCAGAAGATCCAGACCTGTAGAACTTATGTAGCAAGCACCTGAACGCCTGCTCAACAGGTTTTAGTTGGATGTTGTGGGAGTTTTTTTTGTTTTGTTTTTTGTTTTTTTTTAATCCTGGTAGGAAAACCTTCTGCCTTTTAGTTCTCTTCTGCTGCTGTGATGTTTGGTTTCCCCTTCTCAAAAGCATTGGTGTAACCTAGCTGCTAGAGCTAGAGCAGACTAGAGCAGCTCCCTTTCTGCACGTGTAAGGGTAGGTCTAGGTTTGGCCTCTCTCAGGAAGCAGGGAGAAAGTTCACACCTTGCTTGCACAATAGGCTCTGCGCAAATGAGAACATCCTGGTTACCTGCCCAGCTGCTTAATTTGGCATGAGCAAGCTCGGGAGTGGCAGCAGTGAGGTCCAGTGGTAAGGAAAGCCGGAGACAGTGGGTGTACGCGGTCTGCTGGAGACCCTGGGCTAATCCTTGCTCCGCGGGCAGGTTGCACATATGGTCTTCATGCTGTGATGCTGCTGTCCTCCTGCTCGGTGCCCTCCTTGCGCTTTTGGCCTGGGTGGAAGAGGCCTGCTGGAGATCCTGATTCTGAGGAAGATGAAGACTGGATAGGAGAGTAACAGCATGAAAATTGCAGCTGGATGTGAGCTGAGTTGCAATCTCTACTCCGATGGTTTTTTGGCAGCTTAGTGGGGAAACCCGCTTTAGCTGGATCCTGCAGACCTCTGTGCCGTTTAACATCATTTGGGGAGTCTCTCTGCAATGAGTGAAGGTAGGTAAGCACCATAAGCTTGTGTGACTACGGTCTTGAGCACCCACCTACAAATTTGAATTAGTACTCTCTTGTCCTGCAAGATGTTGAGCGGGTGGTTGGACTAAGTGCTCAAGTTGCATCAGACTCTGTAGTAGCACTTGTGGGCTAGCTGCGGAGATAAGGCGGAACTGTAATGCTCTGGAGTTGTTGTTTTAGTGTAATAACCTCTTGCAATGAGCTCCATAGACTTGTGACTTCCACTACTGCTTGGCATTGGCCCTGCAATGTAGCTTTATATGGGTAGTGATAGGCCTGGAAAAATGACCTCTTGAAATACCATATGGTTGTCTCGGGAAGGTCCATTTTTATCCCATGACCTTCTCAAGTTGAGGTGGCTGAATGTTAAAGTAGCCTAGACATAAATGTTCTTTCTCTGGTTTGAGGCTGTAATTCACTTTGGGGGTTCTGGTATTTCATTTTACTGGCTGAATGTGTGTGTTACCTGTAATCGTAGTAGAAGGTGTCAAGTGAATTCCTGCTCTGTTATGGGCACCGGTATCTTATTAGCAGTTTTCACCCCCCCTCAGAATGGCTAATAGTCATTTGAACAAGCCTCAAAGGTACTGTGACTGTTTGGGGGAGGGTAGAATTGGGGGAGATAAGAAATGTGTCAATATGCTAGACTAAAATCACTGTTTTGAACTGTGGGCTGACCTCATGGGTCAAAAGGTCGACAAAATTCAGAACCATCTGCTCTCGGTTAGCTAATGTTTTACCCAAAAGCTGGGGTTGGTGGCCTCAACAAGTTGAAGCTGAAGATAGCTCTAGCTTTTGGTGACATTTAATGCCTAAATAAATACCAGGGAGCTGCACTGTGGACACGGGGCACCTTCCTGAGCTGAAGGCTCTGCTTGACGTGGTCAGCTCAATCTCATGCAGCTCTCAGGCTCCAGGAAAGCGTCCAACACGTCATCCCCAGTTGGTCTAAGCTCAGATGCCTGTACTGTAGTCTGGGTATCCGAAGTATCTGGGCACTTAAATCTGCTTTTCTGTCACCGCTGGCCTGTGGCAGCTGCACAGTTAATGCTGCGAGTTGAGTGTTTGCGTCTGACGGGCAGCTTTTCATATCTTTATGACTAGACATTATTATATTGTTCTTTCATTTGATAACTGTGCCAGTAATGGCTCCCATTTGCAGTAAATCTCTTGCGCCTTTTCCTCCTATTAAGCATAAGATGATAACCTTTCTGGGAAGCCGTGCTCAGAAACTCACTGAAGCTTTAAGAGGTGAAGGAGGAAGAGGGAATAAGGCGGGGAAGGGGGGATGGAATACGGTCGCTACCAGCAAAGTGTGCGTTGCGAAGATGCTTTTGGAGAAAGTGTAATTTACCCTGAAGCACTTGGAGAAACCTCCCCAGGAGGCAAGCTGAACTGGGAAACAAATATATGGAAGGGCTCTAAGTTGGCAAGTTTCTACAAAGCACTGCTCTGCACCTGAAAACATGCCCGTAGCACACCAACAGATGCATCTGGTGTGACTCAATGCAAATATTTGTCTCTGTTTTCTCACAACCTGCCCGCCCCCCCCTTTTCAAAGCAGAACGTATCCCAGTTCCTTTCTTCCTGACAAGGAAATAACTCATCCTGCTCGGGAGCCAAGGACCTGCAGTGGCCTCCCAAGAGGAGGAAGGAAGCCAACGCTACAGCAGCTTCTCTCACTAGAGTATTCCTAGGCTGTGGTAACTGTTCTACTGTCAAACTTAGGCCCAGAGCTCTTCAGGGAATGCTTGATGTTATCATAGAATCACAGAATGCCTAAGGTTGGAAGGGACCTCTAGAGGTCATCTAGTCCAACCCCCCTGCACACGCA
>JAUBNY010000992.1:1571415-1628640 GCA_032275445.1 Crypturellus soui | reverse complement strand
TATATATAATACATACATATAAAATGCTGTATTTGGTACTGCTTTTACCATTACGTACTCAAGTCAGGTTCTTCTGTTGGTGGGAAGGAGCTGGTCTCACCAATTCCTGTAGAAAGTAAGTGCATCATGTCATAAAACATAGCATCACTGCTTAATGAGATAGTTCAGCTTCGCGCATTAAATCTCTTCTGACTTTTTGGTCCATGTTCTCAAACTCCTGTTTGTGCAGGACTGCTGAACTGCAGAGGGACGGAGCTGTAGAGCTGGGAGGCTGCAATACCTGTTTATCCCCAACATTGTGTTGCAGTTAAGTGTGCAGTAACTTGATGGAGCAGCTCAGCCCTCACCTGGGAAAAACTTTTCGCAAGCCACGTGGGATTCCCTTAGCTTCTCCGGAAAAAAATCCAGTTTGCAATAGTCACTGTTGCTCTGCAGACACCAGTTTTTTAGATCTTGTGAACACATAGTTTTTATGAAGTTACAAACAGTTGTTAGGTCTCTGATGAAATTGGCACTACTAGGGTAGGCGCGGTTAAAGCAGAGGTCTGGTGCTGCTGTGTTGTCTTAGGAAATGCAGGGGGGATTCTGTTCTGTGAACCTGTGCACATGGCACAGCTTTATCCTTGCAGGCTGGGCAGGGCCAGTTCTGTCAGCTCCTCCTAGGAAAGATGCTCCAGGTTCTTCATCGTCTTCAGTTGTCTTTAGCTCTGTTTCTTGCCATAGACAAAGTTGAATTCCAATCTCTGCCTTGATCGCAAACCCTCTTTGTATCAGAAAATACACTTTTCTACTTTCCCTTGTCAGAAAGCTGGGAGTTTCGGTAAAGTGGCACCTCACTCGTTTGCAAACCTGCCGTTTTCCTGGGCCTGCCTTGTCGCTTTCCTGCTCGTATGGCTCCACCTGAGTCTGAGTACTCCGCAAGCTGGAATAAAAGAGAACCCAATGAGCCCAGCTGCATTTTAAAATACTTGTAGGTGGGTTGGTAACATGGGAATGATGTGTTGGCTCGCTTGGATGTGTAGGACCCAGAATCAGAGAAAACAGATTTGAAGGGCAACTTGAGACAGCACCTTGCCCAGTCCAGTGGCCCAAATTCTGAGGTTACCTTGTATCCTGAGTAAATATTTTATTCCACAAGAGGATTATCTTCCTCTTAGTTACAATCTCTGAATGACTTTGTGATCCTTCAGTGACAGAATATTTAGGTACTGTGTTGCACTGTACCGCCTTAGCTGCAAGTCTGTTCTTCATAATCTAAAGCAACGTAAAGGACTCACTTTAGTTCAGAAAATTACATTCTCTAGAGCCTGACTGCCTCTCCCTTACTCCAAGACTGCTGCTTGCAGCGTTTTTCCAAGAGCTTGAAAAGAAAATGACTCTTCTGTTAGGAGAATTCAGCTCAGTTGCTTGCACCTGATAGCTGTGAGGTTTCATATGTTGGCTGGAATATAATGTTGGAATAGCTGGTGGAACAAAATGCCTTTATAATCTAACCCATAATGTGCCACGTGCCAATTATGGCATGCCAGCTTGCCCACCTAGGGTAGAGGGAAGCACAGGCTCTTTAATACTGGGGAGGCACTAGGATAGTTGCATATGATTTATAATGGTGCCTTAAGCTGTTCCTTTGGTGCAATGTTTTGCCATCCTTTAGGGTCCTCACATACAGAGCTGAACGCAGTTGCTGCCCTCATAGTTTGCCCTCATAGTATGCTAAGCTTCTGTCAAGGCACATAGCTCCATAGAATATGATGTTATGGTTGAATAATATAAATATGCATGTAAATATGCAACAAGTATGCCTTAGTATTACCTGCTTTTGTCTTCATTAATACTCTCCTTGAAGATGAAATTGATAACTGCACCATCTGTACCAAAGAAGAGCAAAGACTTTTGTACTATATAAAAGTTTGCAACATTTATTGCTCCTATGCATGTACATTTAACTTGCATAATTCCTTAAAATAGCATTATGCTATTATGTTCAATTACTTGCCTTTCTTGCTCTTTATCTTTTCCTGTACTGCAGTTCTGATGTGTTCTAGGTTCTCAAGACAGGGAAAACAGGTGTTTAGGATGTGTCAGTGTTTCTAGACAAATACATTTTAATGGCTGAAATATATGTATACACACATATATATTGAAACCATTATTTTAATGGATATGTGTATGTTCATCTTGAAAATCCATCATTGCAAAGAAGCTGCTGTTCAACTCTAAAGAGGTTAAACTAACTAAAATACTAAAGCATAACTGATCTAAAAAGTAGGGAGTGACAGAAATACTTGCAGCACAGGAAGGTAAATTGTGTTTTCTAAAACAGTTGATAAAGAAAAATGCTGCCAGTTTTTAATCTTACCTGTGGGACCACCATTCTAAATCCAAATAGAACACGGGTAATGAAGTTTAGAGAATTACTGCTTAAAACAAGACTAACGTGAGGTGCTTTTCCAATGAGAGTGCGTAATTATATTTGCACTGCAGCACCTAACCAAAAAAAAAGCCCCTTCTGTTTTTCTTAACCTAGTATAAGGTGCTTGTAGCATTGCAGTCCCAGGAAGTTGATATTTCTCAATGTTACTATTTGACATGGGGAAAGTAGTCTGGTCTGCACATGGAAAATGTAGTCCTTGAATTACGCACCTGTGTAGCAACAGTAATGCAGTCCCTGCCCTGGATCCTCGTGGGTTGGTTATTCTTTTGGAGCCATCAGTTCTCCAAAGTGGGATTCACTGAGAAGTTATCTTCTCTTTTTCTGTGTTAGCATTTTACAGCCTTATGGACCTGTGCGTGGGAGGACAAAGAGGATTGGGAAGCACTGATCGAAAGGAACAGGATCTTTCAACCCATCCTCTACAGGCCCTGTATTATTTGAACTTTGGTTTTAAAGAAGAGCTTCCTATTCAAGTTAAAATTAGTCTGAGGGTTTATCTACGTAGGTAAGATCTGGCTCTGAGATGAGAAGGGAAGTTCTGCCCGTTCCACAGCCGGTGCCGATCGCGGGTGGAATAGCCAGCGTGTGAGCACTGATGCTAACGGTAGTTTTCTGAGGTGCGCTAAGATCACTAGCTCTTTTCTCACCAGGCACAGAAGGATCATTAAATGCTAATGACTTTTGATTACTGTTGACCTCGGTCAATTTAGAATTAGTGACCTAGAGACGGAAAACCACTGTATCTTATTACCAATTTCCTGAGCTATCTGATCTTTTCTTTGTACACCAGCTTTGGTAAGAGGCAGAATAGAATTAAAGTTGACCTCTGCCTTAGACTGAGGGTTGAGTGCTTTCAGGTTTGCAATATTGTGTTTAGAAAAAAAAAAAAAAAGTAGTCACTGAGAAAGAAAAGTGTATGAGGTTTGTTTTTTTTTTGCTTATTTTTTGTTTTTTCTTTAATCTCACAGATTGTCAGGAGCAAAACTGATTACTAAATGAAATGGACAACCTTAAGTATCAGTGATGAGAAATAAAAGTAATATTTATCTATTTTAAATTTGTAGAAAAGCAGCTTATCTCCTATAACCTTGAATTGAATTTCTCATTTTGTAGTTGCAGGTTTTCTCATCTCAGAGCTCATTTGTAATTCTTGCTTTTACTTTGAACTATCAAGGAGCAAGTTAATGTTTATAGGATAAGTTGTGAATTCTGCTCTAAGATATTTTTCTACTGCAGTTACCAAACTATGACATTAGGGGATATGTATCAATAGACTGGCAAAATCATATATTTTGTGTTGTGATAAAGCTTATCGTGTTATTCTATGCTGTTTGCACAGGCAAGAATATTTGTATGATAATTCACTGTAACAGTATTAAATATGAGACTGCAACACTGTAGGTTGTGTACACCTGAACCATATTTTATATAGTTACGTTTTATGTGGACTGTCATTTGTGCAGCACACAAAATTTGAAATTGAAATTATAATGAAAATACAGGTACACCTTTAAACTTATTTTTCTTTCTCACTTCAATATGCTAGCTATATTTATTTTTGTCCAGCTTGGAACAAACTATTTAATTTTGAAAACAAAACTTACAGTGTAGGAGTCTTTGCGTTAGATTGACATATTTTCAGCCTAAATATGAAGTTACTGACGAGGAACAACTCACACTAAGGTTAAATAGTGAAATCCAACTATGTGAACAAGGAAGCTCACAAAGAAGTGACAGCAGAAGAGGTGGCATTTGTCTTGAGAACATGTTCATGGTAGCCAGTGTGGTCCAGGGATTCTTCCAGGGATTTTTCCAGGCACATCAGCTCCCTTGAACCTTCTGGGAGCAAAGTTTTTGGTTTTTAATTTTTATTTTGCCCTTAGCTATGGGAATTGGTGAGCTAAAGTTCCTCTCACCCCACCATTGTGGGCCTGGGTGGCGCTTAAAACAATCAGTTGGAATCTATCCAGAGGGAAACCTTCGCCTCACATGAGCATAGGAATAAACGGTTTCCGTATTCTTAAATACAATGCTCTGTTTTGCTTTGTTTCAAAAAGGATATTGCTGTAAAAATCAGAAGGGTAATAAAAATGACTGCAAATTTAAAAAGACTGTTTGGGAAGGATGGAATAAAAAGATAAAGCTTGCTCTGGTTAGAAGACCAGTAAGAAGTTACATGCAGAGATATAGCCTACATTCTAGCAAACAAAGCAAGAATGAGAGAATAAAAGACAACTAAATATCGATTTGATTTTTTTTAGCTGTACTTACCTGTTTATTTGGCAGCTCAGGCTGCCTTGGTTTTGTTATATTTAAAGTATTAAGGGCATTTAGTGAGAGGAAAGAAATGCAAAAACATCTCTGTGAGTGCAATCTTGCAAAATGATTAAAATATCAAACTGTAAAACACAAGGCAATCACTAAGAAGAGTTAGCAGGAATATTTGCCAACAGTTTAAGATCTATAGCAAAACAATGTGTAGCTATTTTGGACATCAACTGGAAGCTTCAAGTGTTAATTCAACACGCGGCACTGGAAGAACTACTGCATGGACTTTAAATTACAGTTCTGTTTCATGTTACTCTACTCTTTCCAACTTTTGGCAATTTGAAGAAAGGAACACTTTTTTCCCCTCCTAAATTCTAGCTTCTCTGGGAGTCCTTACAGATTTACCCTTCTTTTTCCCTTCTTTTATTCTCTCTTTTTTATTTATTTATTTATTTTTTTTTTGTAGGAGACCTTTCTAAGACTTAAGCTCCACATTTCCATGCAGCAGGTAGACGCTGATAGGATTGGGGTAGGTTTCAGTGCTGCCCATCAGAAGCTTGTGAAGGAGCAAGGGCACTGCAAGGTTTGGTTGGCCATAGTGTGTTTTTATGTGAGGAAAGCAGGAGTAGAGCTCTCAGTCCCCTTCCCAAGTGATCATTTTTGCAAACAGAAGACTTGGAAGGGTGATCGGGAAGGATTATTTAAAATGGCTAAATAATTCACAGCGCAGACTTCCTCATAAATAGAGTTAGACTTGTACATGTTATCATTAAATGACCGATTAAAGTAAACTGGAATTCAATGAAAAGTAGCAGCGAACAGGTAGTTTTGTTAAACATTGATGTGTATTTATGTTGGTTAATCAAGGTTTACTTTCTAAAATGTGCTTCATAATAAGGGGAATCCAGGATTTAAACAAAGAATTTTAATAATGCATAGACATAATAACTGTGCCAAGGGAGAGACTTGGCAACTTTACAGAGGAGAAATGAATGCATTTTCTCATTGCCTACTTGGAATTCATTCTTCTATTCAGGAACTAGTTGTGATAGAAAACTGGGGATTTTGATGAAATCTTGCTTTTTGTTGAATTGCCCAGTTCATGATACTACGTGAACAACTGAGCTGTAAATATGAGATATAGGGAGGAAACAAACAAACAAAAACAGCCTATTAAAAAAAGGGGGAGAGATAGACTTACTATTGCAGCATGAGAGACTGATGTAATATGCGGAAGAATACTTGTGTCAACCTGGAAATTAAATGATTTCTCAACTGGAATTTACCTTTAGAAAGGTGTAATCCCATTGCTACCACGCTATTAAAAGTTGCACATCAAGAGTTGCGCTAGAATATGCCTCCCATGCCACCCTTCACAGTAGTCTGGAGGCACATTATAGTCTAGAAGGATAAATAAAACCAAGGTAGCAGAAATATTACACAGATTGTTATTTAAATAACAAAACTGGTATTTTGATTTTTAAGACCAGGAGCTGATTTCCAGGGGCTTATAAACTGCCCCAATAGTTGGAAGGGGAATGAGACTTGAGGCATAGTATCTCAGTATCTTAGAATATATTCCTTTGTTTAGCTCTTCACAACTAGCATTTTATGTTTTCATGATGCCTGTGTCTAAATGTGGAATTTCCTACACCATTTAAAATATTTGTTTTGACTGCAATTGTTTATAAAATGAAGATTTATATATCTTTGTGAAGTATTTTTTCTTTTTTCTTTTTAAGTTGCATTTATGAAGTTCTGTTGATGTAGAATTAATGAAGAAAAATGAGAATGATAGAAGAGGCTCGGGAACACAAGATAAGAATCTTTTTGAGAAACGAATAGGAGATATTCCAGTGAGGAGAGATCAATTTCCTTGATCCTCTCACCAGACAGAGACTGATTTGAACTTGGAATTTTGACTTGTCTTTCAACAGGGAGTAGTTTGTGGCTTACTTGTGCTGATGGCTAGAGTATTGATTTGTAAAGTCATTAACAGTGTGTGGATACTAAAGGAGAAAACCACGTTAGGGGAAGTAGATTGAAGTTGCCACTGAAGCAAAAAGAATAGTGTGATGACTGGCACAAATTCTTTCTTTTGACTCTGTGTGTCTAATGATTGATGTTTGACATCTTCTTTCAGAGTTAATAAAAAGTTTGGTGGAAGAAGATATTAAAAACTAAGAGGTTTGCAATCTTGTAGGAACTTTGGGAGCCCATTGGGGAATCAGTACCATTTATTTCCCTGTCATAGCAGACTAGGTTTGCTGGGCGGTTTAAGAAGCTGCAGAGCTAGCAGTCGGTCTGGCTTTTTATTTGCAGGGAGAGACTTCAGTCCTGTCATATACAAGTTATTTTCTTGTCTGCTGTCTTGAGCATGACTCTGGGATCGAGGTTGAGCATCCTCCATCCGTGGCTTTACGTGTTGCTGTTCCCCAGGCTGGGCTAGCCAGCCTGCTTGTCACCCTATTTTATTTCTGAAGCCTCCCTGTGTCCTTATCTGGTAACTAGTTATGTATGTGAATAATCTCTGGATTTGTATTAGTCAAAAGGCTTGTGAAAAAAAATTCTATGTAAAAAAAAATTCTGTGTACTTTAGTAATATATGAGATTTATGCATGGAATTAGAAGCAGATCTCCCATGTGATTCTCCCAAACTCTGGTACCCTTTCCCTTGTGCCATCTGCAATGCTGGAAACCTGATTTTTGAAGAACACACTTTATTTTTTTTCTTCTTTCTTTGTTGTATCTTTAAAGATTTTTAAGCTTCTTTCTTGTGAAAAATTGTTCCTATGCAGAGGCAAAAAGGTTATTTTTGTAATCAGCAGGTCTGGAAACTTGTTTGAAGGAAAAAAAGAAAAAAAGAAGACTCACACAAACCTAACCAGCCGAGATTTCACGCTGGGAATACCTGCTCTGACCCCATTATAAGCTCTCAGCTGTCAGCAGCTATAAACAGCCCGTCTGGGGGGCTGGGTTGCTTTTTCTCCTTTGCTCCTCCTTTTGCCTCCACAGTTCAACGTGATTTAGACCGTTTATTTCTCTCCTAAATCAATCTGTCACAGATTAAAAAAAAAAAAAGGTGTGGGGGGGAAGATAAGAGCTTGTTGGAAAATGTGTCTTTGGAAATTGCATAACCTGACTCACCGAAGGAGGGGGTAGCTCTGCTCTCCAGCCGCACCAGGCACACACCACCCACCATCTTCCTTCAAATTACCAGCAAGAGGGATTTTGCACTTGAATATTAGACAGTGAAATGGAGCAGCTGAGACGCGGACACGTTTCCCTGCGCTTCCCCCTTGCAGTAACCCCAGAGACAGGGGCAGCTGGAAATAAAACCAACTCAAGCCCATGCAGCCAAAGATGCGGGCTGGCGTCTGCCAGTGGTTCAAAGCAGTTGTAAGGTGGAGGGTGTCTCGGGAGACCAGGTTGTCTGGGAATCTTTGCTTGCACTTCGGTTTGGACCTGTCGAGTTAAAGACATTGGGTGATGGGGCCATACCTGTGTTTGCAGCAGTGACGTTTCAGGGACCACCCCGGAGGACATCCCGGGGCTTCGGTTCAAGTCAGGCAGAGTTTGGCCATGGATTTCAGGAAGGTTGGCCCGTTTCTCCAGCACCTCCTTTCCTATTACCTCACTGTGGTACTCTTGTCCAGGAGAATTCATTAAGGCTAAATGAGGGTAAGCTTGCATTGACAGCAAAGATAAGGATTTTCTTTAAGACTTGGAAAAGAGTACAGAATGCTGTTTGAACCATAAGTGTTTTAAAAAGGGCCAACAACGTTGTTTTAAGGTGTAAAAAGTTGCCATCTAATTTTTTTTTCCTTTATTGAAGTGGTCATGCATGCCAGTTTTCTAGACACTTGACCTCCTATTAAGGAAATCCAATCTAAGTTTAAGTTCTTAGTAAACTAATGACTGAAAAATAGGTTTCTTGCCTATTTAAATGGCTTGGCT
Organism: Crypturellus soui; assembly: GCA_032275445.1. Taxonomy (NCBI): domain Eukaryota; kingdom Metazoa; phylum Chordata; class Aves; order Tinamiformes; family Tinamidae; genus Crypturellus; species Crypturellus soui. The sequence continues at coordinate 1,619,981 of JAUBNY010000992.1, read as the reverse complement.
GGCTAAGCCTCTATCCTTTTTATTTCAGGAAGTATTTATTAATGAAATCTGTGCCCGCCTGCCTCTCAAGGAGCCATTTCTGCCTGAGGCTCTCAAAGTCATTTGGACTTTTACATGTAGCGCTTTGAAATATTGATTAAATATTGAAATACTGATTTGAAATATTGATTAAATGTATTCGCTGTGACTTGCTGGGGCCTGATTTGCACTTCCAGGCATCCCCTTGGCGGCCGTGTCCACTGCCAGCTGCCCCCGTTAGCGCTGCTGGGGGATTTGGGGGCCCTGGCAAAGGCTGCCGTCTTGTCTGCAAGCGCAAGGAGTTAAAGCTGGAGCTCTGACCTCATCCCTATTCATGTCCCGCCGGAGCGGGGACATGAATCCAAGAGGGATCGCGTAACCTGCCTGTTACTGTGGTGTAATTCACTTCTGGTCTCTATAGCACTCCTGGCTGAACAAGCGTCTCGGTTGGGAATATACAGCCTCAGATGTGCCTTTCCTCCCGACCAGCCCCTCCATCGCATCGCGGAGGCGCCGGGAGCCGCGGTGCTGCGGGCCGGCCGTGCCACAGGTCTCTGCGCGCGGCCGCCCGCGGTCCCGGGCAGTGCGCGCGGAGCGCCACGGCGGTCGCTTTAACGTGGGGGCCGAGCGCGTTCGCGAAGGTGTCACTGCGCGGCAGCTCCAATCGCCATCGGTGACTGCAGCCATTGGCTCCGAGCGCCGCTCGCTGCCTCCTCCGCGCACCGCCCGCCCGCCCGCAGGGCTCCCATCCCCGCGCCGTGCGGCTCCGCGCACAACTTGAGCGCGTCTCGCCCTCGCGTCCCCGCAGCCAGCGCCGTGGCTGCACGCCGGCCCCGCAGCGCAGGGGGATCAATACCAGCAGACTGGGGAAGAAGTGCAGCTGGCGGGAATGATGGGGCTGCATTTAACAATTCAAGGACTGGATCAAACTTAAAGCCGATTTCTTGCTCGGTACGCGGGAAAGGTCACCTTGCCTTGCTGGAGAAGACGCAAACTCTCAGCTCTGCTGCTCTGGGTTTACCGGCGGCTCCTTGCGTTCCCGAGTGCTCGGAGCTAGTTAGGCTATCTGGCTGTACAGACAAGTATCCTCATGGTAGATGAGAAGGGAAAGAACATGAAATGTCTCACCTTCTTCTTGATGCTTCCAGAGACGGTCAAGAACAGATCCAAGAAGAGCTCTAAGAAGGGGAATAGCAGCAGCAGCAGCAGCAAATTGCCTCCAGTTTGCTATGAGATCATTACCTTGAAGACCAAAAAGAAGAAGAAGATGGCTGCTGATATCTTTCCCCGAAAGAAGCCGGCCAACACGAATACAACTGCTGTCCAGCAGTACCACCAGCAGAACCTCAATAACAACAACACCATCCCGGCACCGAACTGGCAAGGACTTTATCCAACCATCAGGGAGAGGTAAGGTCAGGGCAGTTTGTTTTTGCCATTTAAATAGAGAGGTGAAAAGTGTCAAAATGTTTGTTGTGCTTGCATTAGTTTTAAATTTATATGCTGAATAAAAGACAGTTCTTTTATTTTTTCATTAAGCAAATGTTTCAGTAATGGAAAATATTTAATGCCTGTTTTTCAGACAGTGCAGCTGTTTGTCTTGAGTAAATAAAAATGTTGCTGCAAGCTGCAACATACCAGCAAAGATTTGCTTTTAGCTCTCAGTGAAGGTCTTCAGTGATACATGCTGTTGTTTTTGATTTTCACTTTCTGAAAAGTTTTCTTTTTTTTATGTTATTATTATTATTCCCCCAACCTTGCTTTTTTTTGTTTTCTTCCCCAGTATATTCGTGTGGTGATGTGTAAAGTAGTTTAAAATAACGTGTGACCTGCCTTCCTTTCTGCCAACGTGCGACTTTCTGGCATTTAGGAGTTCAGTCTTGGGGCATGGGGCAAGCGTAGGGTTACTGGGCACCCTGAGTTACCTCGATGCCTCTGCTTGTAGGAATGCGGTGATGTTCAACAACGATTTGATGGCAGATGTTCATTTCGTGGTGGGGCCACCAGGCGCAACGCAGCGGCTGCCAGGACACAAAGTAAGAAACAGCTGCCTTTGCGGGGAGGGCGGCTGGGAGCGCCCGCGGCGGCAGCGCGTCCCCGGGCAGACCTGTGCTGTGTTGTAAATGTTACAATCCGTGAAACACTCCATCCTTTACCCTTCTTTGTATTTCCAGTTAAATACCACATTTGTCACTCGCTGTAAAACTAAGCATACTGCTTGTCCGGTTGCTTAATATTATTCTTGAAGTTCCACTAGAAATAAAGAACTTCTGTAAAATATGTTGTTTTTTTCCAGTAGCTAGTGCATGTATGCCCGAGAGAGGTAAATGCAAAGAAAATATATGCTGTTTTGTTCCTGAGTTTGACTTTCTCATGCAAGTGTGTCAGTCGGTGAAGCCCGTACATTCAGAGTGGCTCTCCCACGTTGTTTTTATTGGCAGTGCTTTCAATTTAAAGCATGAAATAAGATTTCCCTCTCTCGACAGTATGTCCTCGCTGTTGGGAGCTCTGTATTCCATGCAATGTTTTATGGAGAGCTTGCTGAGGACAAAGATGAGATCCGTATACCAGATGTTGAGCCTGCTGCTTTCCTCGCTATGCTGAAGTAAGCATCATTCATCTGCTCGATATATATATCCTTACAATGTGTACACTGGTAATTACACTGGTAATGTCACAGTTAAAGTATTAGATGAGTATGTGCAGACAGGAAGGAGTTGTTTAAAAATGTTTTTCCTTTTGTGTTTCAAGTATTTCCAACTTTTATTTTTCCCTCATTTTGGGCTCCCCCTCTACTCTGAGGCACACCTATATTAGCTAATGTAGGCAGTTATAAATAATGACTTTGACAGGGGATCTTTGGGCACGTTGTATACTATAATGCCTATTGATTTGATTTGTCACTACGCATGTTACACAAAGGAATGGAGGTACTAAAAAGAACTGTCAGCTGTAACAAAAAAACTGCTCTACTTTGCAAGCATAGTGAAAAGTTTAAAAAAAAAAAAAAAAACAGAATGGCTGAGTTTGTATTTTGACATAGTTCTAGCTCTTTTGTAAACTTGCTATTTGTAGAACTTAGAAAACAATCCTAAATTATCGAATACAGACTCTGAAGGTTACATTTCTGCTCACGTATCATCTTGATGTGTTTGAAAAGTGATAAAGAGACTATCTAAATGATTGGGGTTTTATTTGACTAATGGAAAGAAGGACAGTTTACATAATCATTATTTTTCTGTGTGCATGATTTCTTCCCACAGACAGAATAAGAACTGCTCTCTTTTTTTTTTTTTTCTAAGCAAACTCAGTGAAACAGTTTCCCAGCTGAATTACCCTTGAATGTATCTAGGAACTCCAATTTTTAAAACGAAATTCCCTGTCACAGGAGGGCTGTGACTTCTGAGATTTTATTCTCTTCAGCTTTAGCAACCATCATTGCGTTCAAGATATATGTCAGTAGTGATAGTAACCTTCCAATATACTGCATGTTTTATTCCATGTGGTGCTGTAATCCCTAGCTAACAACATAATGTACTTCCTAGGCTGCTTTGACTAGCTCACAACTGGAATGCTTTTTATTCCTTGTGTGTTTCAGTGCCTCTGTAGATGAATGTTCAAAGTTGCACACGGAGTTTGTTGGGCAGAGTTTTTAGGGGTTGTCGTGAGCATCAGAAATGCTTTGGATAGTAGCTGCCAGGAAAGCTGAATGGGCATTGCTGTTGTATGGGTCTGGAATCTAAAGTTAAGCTATGGTATTTGGTGCCTAGGTGCAGTACAGATCCCTGTTTGGGCCCTTCTGCTTTTGCAGGTGCTTTTTGCGCTGCTTTTTTCAGTGCGTTTGTTCCAGAACCATGCAATTCTTTATCCGTCGAGCTTTTATTTGAAAAAGCAAAAAGCCGCCAACTTTTTGTCTTTGTGGCTGCCGAGATGACCTTCCCAGTGCTGCAGAGTGTGCGGGTGCCTGCGGATGGCAGGGCTGCCTGCAGCAGCGGGGAGGGATGCAGTGCAGCATTCCCTTCATCCCGGTGCATGCGCTGCACTGGGTGGAGCTTGTGGGGGAGCTGCAGCCCCATCCCTGCTCCCACCCCCAGTAAATCCTCCCCTCTGCTGCTGGCTGCGGCTGCTGGGAAGCAGAAGGCTGAGAACGCGAAGGCTGAAAAGGAAAAGTCTTGGACCTATCCCAAAGTAGTCCTTCTCTTTGGGAAGTCTTCTGCATAGTCAGGAGAGATGCAGCATAATCCACATAAGAAAATACATTCAGTTTGTTGTTGGATGATGAATTCTTATACCATTAAATATTATTTGTCCTCAGCTGAGTGGTGGGCATACTGATGACAAATATGAGTCTCAAAGTATTACTACATATAACATATTAAATATAGTCCCTACTGATAGACACTAATTATTCCTCCTGTAAAATTGATTTAGCTGTTCCCTATAGCCTTAAAATGGGGTTAAGTAGTTCTTAAATTTATGCTCTGATGCACTGTATTCTTATCTTAGTATTGTATCTTATCTTAATCTTGACTGTTACCATTAGAGCCATGATTCCATTTTAATCCAGGATGGAGTGTATCATCAAATCCTATGTTTTGGCTACTGAAAAGGTTGATAGTGGAATGTCAGCAGCTGTAGTCCAGAATCAAGGTGCATGATCCTGGAGGAATATTGCAGGCAGCCAGTCTGTGCTATCTCTGTCTGTTGTGAATCGGAGATGTTATTTCTTCACTTTCACAAACGTTAACAACTATTGTACTATTTAAATTTAGAACAGGCATCATTACTTTCTGCTTTATCAGCAGGCAAAGGGAAGTAATGAAAGGGAGAAGAGAGTTGGCAATCATAAAGGAATGAATTGAAATACCGAGCACTTTAGGAGCTGTAAAGAAGCTAAACTTGTAACCTGTGGTCTATACGTGTCATCTTTGTTGGTACAAATAGCCCAGCTGAAGCCAAGTAAGAAAAGCAGGAAGAGCTGGGCCTGTGTTAGCATTCTTCCTCTCTGTCACCACTTACATTTCAATATATTGCTTAGGCAGGATCTGCTCTAAGCCTGTTTCAAAGTATGACTTGGAGAAGAGCATTCTTGCAAGTTCATTTTAACCACCCGTCCAATTTTACCAGAATTTATTCTACCCTAGAAATTATAACTATTCTTTAGTATTTTCCTCATTGCTGTCATTTTCATCACCAACTAGAAATCAGTTGCCGGTCAGAATGTCAGTCAATCACACTCTATTTGTAAAAATATAAACGAAGATGTATTAAAATATAGTAAGATCAGTGAAAGTACTAATCCCCTTTCATAGCGTTTATTCAGCTCTGCGAGAAAGCCTTGTGTTGGCAAACTTGCTAACTGGAACATTTTAATTAGTACTGGGTTTCATTTAACTTCAGTTTTACTGGAGAAAGTTGCAGTAATCAGCCATAACCATCAAGACTTCTTTATTCATATGAAGAGTAAAATTGCATCTAATAGGGTCTTACCACACTGCATTTACCAGCTGCAAATGGGGCCCTGAAGCACGAGATATTAAAAAAACAAACTCTACATTTCTTCATTTCCCTGTGAGCAATGAATCTCAGCAGTTTAGTGACATAAATAGAATTTAACTTTCATCTCTTCCACCACACTAGCCTAGCAGTAAGGCCCTTTTCTCCCCTTATGCATTGAGACTGTGAATAAATGCTGTGTTTTCAGAACTGGGATGCTGTAAGCGTTAATAGAGACACAAAATTCTTATTTTCAGGTTTACTTTTCCTGTGGGTTTCACTGTCCTGTAACAAAACCATGTAGTTATAAAATATGAAGGTGAGCAGCAGCGGACGTGCTCGGGTAGCATTTCACTTCTGACAGCCTGGTTTGCTGTCTCAGTAAATCATAAAAATTCAGCACCATGGGACATGCAGTCCTCGTCCCCTTTGCAACACGTGCACCAGGCTGCGTTGTGGTGCCGTATGCGCCAGCCGTGCAGGAGGTATCTCCTGGGGAGGATGTCCTCTGCATAGTCACAGCGGGTGAATCCAATGGATGTTCTCCAAAGACATTGCTTAGCTCTGGTGTGGCGCCACTTAGGAGTGCCCTGTTTCCGATTTCCAGATGTTGTTGACAAACGGTGCTTTTGGCATTCAGCAGTGGTGTTACACGCGTGTGTTTTGTTCCAGATACATATACTGTGACGAGATCGACTTGGCGGCAGACACCGTGCTGGCCACGCTCTACGCTGCAAAGAAGTACATCGTCCCCCACCTCGCGCGCGCCTGCGTCAACTTCCTCGAGACGAGCCTGAGCGCCAAGAACGCCTGCGTGCTGCTTTCCCAGAGCTGCTTGTTCGAGGAGCCCGACCTGACCCAGCGCTGCTGGGAGGTGATTGATGCCCAAGCCGAGCTGGCTTTGAAATCCGAGGGCTTCTGCGACATCGATTTCCAGACGCTCGAAAGCATCCTCCGAAGGGAGACTCTGAATGCCAAAGAAATCGTCGTTTTCGAAGCAGCTCTGAACTGGGCCGAAGTCGAGTGCCAGCGGCAGGAGCTGACGGCCACCATCGAGAACAAGCGCAAGGTGCTGGGGAAGGCTCTCTACCTGATCCGCATCCCCGCCATGGCGCTCGACGACTTCGCCAACGGCGCCGCGCAGTCGGGCATCCTGACTCTCAACGAGACCAACGACATCTTCCTGTGGTACACGGCGGCCAAGAAGCCCGAGCTGCAGTTCGTGAGCAAGCCCCGCAAGGGCCTCGTTCCGCAGCGCTGCCACCGCTTCCAGTCCTGCGCCTACCGCAGCAACCAGTGGCGCTACCGGGGCCGGTGCGACAGCATTCAGTTCGCCGTCGACAAGAGGGTGTTCATCGCCGGCTTCGGCCTCTACGGCTCCAGCTGCGGCTCGGCAGAGTACAGCGCCAAGATCGAACTCAAGCGGCAAGGAGTTATACTAGGCCAGAACCTGAGTAAATATTTCTCGGATGGTTCTAGTAACACTTTCCCCGTGTGGTTTGAATACCCGGTGCAGATTGAGCCCGACACCTTTTACACAGCGAGCGTGATTCTGGACGGCAACGAGCTAAGTTATTTCGGACAGGAAGGAATGACAGAAGTGCAGTGCGGGAAAGTGACGGTTCAGTTTCAGTGCTCCTCGGACAGTACCAATGGCACTGGCGTGCAGGGCGGGCAGATTCCTGAGCTCATATTTTATGCTTGAGCAAAACTGTGCGGAAAAGCGGCTTTTTTGCGACGAGGAACCTGTGTGGTTCAGACCTCCTGATGCTTAGCTCTTTATCTGCAGATATGTGGTCAGTACAGGTAATATGTAACTAAACGCTGTGGACAAGTTACTGGCTTGCTGTACTTGTAACAGTGTTGGTGATTCATTTAAGTGTAATATTTAACTCTAAACTGGAACTCCTTGGAACGAGCAGGTTTTAAAGCTTTTCTAAGAAGTGTGTTCCTGTATGGCGGTGATGCCAACCCTTCCTTTGCCAATGCAGTGGTCAGATGATGCCTCCGCCTTGTATGTCACGGGTTCTAGGACTCCTTACACTAAACATTGTCTTCAGTGATCAGTTTTTCTTCATTCCTTGCTCTCTGTCAGTATTTTAGTGAGAGAAGGGAAAAATGTGAAGAGCCTGGTTTTACAGCTCTCTTCTGTCTGGTCCAGTAGTAATTTTCTAACTTAAGAGATTCTAACAAGCCTGGATGACTTTTTGTCCTGGTAGCTGAAAGAAGCACCTCAGCAGTAAGAGAAAAAATGCAGGTTATGCCTGCATCAAGTGACATTCTCCCATGGCCAGCTGCTTGGGATGGCTGCAGGAGGTGAGGGAGAGAAGCAAGCAGCTTCCCAGGAGCTACACAGCTTGCTGATCCCAGTGCATGGACTTGCAGCGAAGGGTCTGGGCTTGGCTGCTTCCCCACAGAGTTCACGTTCTAGAAATTCCACCTGGAAGGCAGGGATGTCCATGCATGGGCACAAATTGTGTAAGAAGCTTTTAAAATTTACCCCCATGACCTAATATTGCTGTATTTAGTTTGAATTACTACTTAAATCCAATGCAGGATAGCTTTTTTTTTTTTTATGGGTCTTTTTTTCTTCCAAAAATTTTTAGAAACAGATCATAGAGGAGCAAAAGAATGTACTGACTTGGACTTTCTTTTCTGTAGAATGAAATGTCTCCTTTTCGTTACTATACATAATCAGTGGGAAGTTGGACAAAGGTGAGAAAATCCCCAGCTATGGTCACATCTGATGACAAGCACTGAACGCGGTAACAGCAAGGAGCACAGAGTCTTCTCTAATATGTTGATTTTGAATGTCTTGCCTACGGTTAAACATCGGTCGGAGGATTGTGTCACAAAACCTTATTCTTACCTGAATTCTCATTCAAGCTTCATGTCATATGTCTGTATCATTTTTGGAAAAGTACCGTGGGATCATGGCTTTCTATCAGGGAAGGAATCAGTATAAATACGAGATGCAGGTACTATGGAAACGTGAGGAAATTCTCTACCTTTGCATTGTGAGGGTTGCTCCCAAAAGGGACATGAGTTATTGCAGAGCATTGTGTTCCCCTGCGTCCCCAAAGTGGGTTCTGTTTGATGTGTGTTAAGGAAATGAGAGGACCAAATGATTCTTTAGATGCATTGAAGACTAATGTTATATACTATATCAGCACATTAATGTAGCATAACCCTAAATTCACTCATCAGTTTTTGTATAGATTTTATTTTCCCCGTATGATTTCTTACCAGCTTAATACTATTACTTTAAGTGTTTCTTGACTGTATGGCCTTTGGCCATCTTAAAATGCCAATACATCTTTGCAGTGTCCAAAATATAGTCTGAAGCAAGGAAAACTGGAGTGTAGACATCAAACATTTTATGGCAAAAGCCCAAATCTTCTATCTAGGTAATAAAAGGAGAGCCAAGTGAAAAACTGCACTGCAGGATCCATGCTTTTCACTCATCCTAGTGTTAATTTTTTTAATAAAAATATATGTGCGTGTGTGTGCACACGTATATGTATGTATGTGTATATATATATAAAGTATAAAGCAAATTAACATTCTTTCTGAAAACACTCTTAAAATATATAGTTTTTTTTTTATATAACAGATGTACATAAAGCAGGCTGCTAGTGAAATCTAAACAGAATGCTGCATGGAAAACTCCCAGAGAGAGACTTAAAAAAAAAAAAAGCCTCCAGTTAATTATATTTAGATCTGCAGCCAAAAATAACCAGACTATAATTATATGGACTGGAGAAAGAGTTGCTGAAGAGACTGCAACAGGAACTGCAGCACTGTCAGGAGAAAATGGTCGTCTGCTTGTAGGCAATGTCTGAGCAGCAGTTCTGTTTTCTTGAAATACATTTGAAAGCCGAGTGAGACGCTAATCAGTGGATTAAGCTTTCTTACAGCAGCTGACAGATGTCAATCCGATCGCCCCTCGGAGTGATTCCAAGTTGCTTGCAGTGGCAAGCTGCCTTCTGGGTCGTTTTGAAACGCGTTAGGTGCTTCAGCTCGTGGGACAAATCAGAGTGCTGCACTGGGGTAAATACCCTCTGACTTGCTTTTATTTATTTGTTGGGTTTTACTCATCTGCAAATAAAGCTGAGTTAACTGACTGGAACAGATAGCTAGGAGATCAGAATACTGTATAGCTGTAATGTGTAGAAAAGCAGCTGTTAATCATTATTTTCCTTTGCTACCTTTGTTACATTTGTTCAACAAAGCAGGATGGAAGCTACCTCTGGCTTAATTCCTCTGAGTCCATTCCAGGCTTTCGGAGCTGCTGCCCGCGTTTCGCGCTTTGGAACGTGCGTTAATGACCACGGGCGCTCTCTGCCGCCTTCCGCTACCGACAAAGCAGCTGGGTGCTGCGGACAGGCACCCTGTACAAAGTGGTGGCCGCTCGGTCGCCGTAGGACATCCTGCCGCTGAAACAGGAGTTTCAGCATTTGGTTTCTTAGTGGTGGTATCTAGCTTTGAGCACGGGGACCGGAGTCTGCAAGCACCGTCCGTGTGAGCCTGGAGTGTGAGCGCGGTGCTGGCACCTGCTGTAGGTGCTGTTCACACTGTACCTGGGCCATCTTTGCTACTCCTGTGTCGGGTTTTGCTGGTGAGGAGGTCTCTGTTAGAGAGGATAATGTAATATACTTTCTGCATATCTGAAACCTTATTTAAGTAAACATTCTCATTTCTACATACTCATTGCACTGATTTTTTTTTTTTTTTTTTTGTGGTAAACTCCAATTACTTCAGGTCACGGCGCTCACTTGTGCTGAAGCAGTGTTCGACCTTAGCAGACTGACAGCGTTATTTATAAAGGACAGATATATAAATATGAAGTACCTCATGTTGAATGTTATTGTACTGTACCTTTTATGTCACAGTGCAGATCTTGTTGGACTCATGAATGTGTATAACCACCTTAAACATACAAATAAAACTGGTTCTTAAATAGTTGTTTCCTGTAGTATCTTTGAAACTGGAGTTATTATTAGTTATTAGCCTTTATTTAGCTATCTCTTTTCCATTGCTGTACGTAGATACCTGTTGAGCTTGTGTATTCAGAGATCTCTGGATGCCCAAAGAAGTAAAAGTCTAGAGGGGCTTTTAAGGAAGAAACAAGGAAGAACAATGAAAATGTTAATCTGAAAAAAGGTTGATGATTAAGCTAGTAAGCTGGAGTGAATGGATTCATTTATGTGCTTCATGAAAGACCTTGTCTATAGCGTTAATATTTTTAGGTATGTGCAGGTGAGAGGGGAGGGTCTCTTGTTTACCCTGGCACAAGACACCTGGCACGGGAAGGGCCACGAGTTTCACACTTTGCAGCACCAGAATAAAGAACGGGGCTAGCGCAGAAGGCCGTTCTTTGCTGAAAAGTTAATTACAGAATATCAGTCAAATCTCCGACTATCAGCAGTTTCTCTTCTAGGAGGTTTAAATGTTCCTATTAAATGTTCCATTGCATGATGAGGAAACCAAAGCCCCTCTTTAAGTTGTCCATCTCCAGCACTCTCCAGATCTTCAGGTCCCTCAGCCCTCCAGTGCTGCGCGAAGTCCACGTTTATTTTCTCACCAAGCCTTTCCTATAACGTGAAGGCCTGACCCAGCTGTAATCGGGGAGAGTTGCCCTATTAACTTTGTAAAACTGGGGTTTTCTTTTACAGCATTTGTGTGATAATTCCCTAAAAAAGCCCACAGAACTGGCGCACGCGCGCACACATACACAAAAAAAATTACTTCTCACATCACACAGTAACGTGACTATCTAAAACATAGGTAGAAACCTTTCTAGTAAATCTTATCAAAATTCTTGCTCATCGGGAGATTTTTTTATCTGCCTCCAAGGCCTTTCTAAATTCAAATACCAATATGACATATTTTATCCTCAGCCGTAATTCTCAAGGCAGAACAATAAATCTGTATGAGCTTTTATGACGGTTTTTACACCCCGCATTTTGGAATTCACAGCACACGGGGTACGTGGTACAGATAAAATATTTTTCAGATTAGAAGGTGTGTTTAAATCGCACGTGCTCTGTTCAGAAGGAAAGAGAAACAAAACCAGCTGTTTTGCTTGAAGCCACTGTTACTTTGAAAGAGCTTCTTGAAGTTTGCTGTGCTTGGGTAGCCTCAGAAACGCAGTTGCATTAAGCCTTTAATTGCAGCAGCTCGGAGATTTGGACTATGGAGGGGAAATATCTAACTGCAGATAACGGGTCTCACCAGGCATGGACGGCAGAGAGTAAACTGGCTCCAGGAGAACTATTTGGGAACCACATCATCAGGCATAAGGTAAGAGTCAACTACTTAAATAGAAGAGTTGCTCAAGCTTGAAACCTTCTTTGGCCCTACAAGGAGAGGAGTTGTTTTGCTGCCTTAAAGACCCTGTGTATTTTTTTTCCTCCGTGCTTCGTGCGGTAGTTTCTTTACAATAGATGCCTCGTAAGCAATTTTTCCTCCTCAGTGCCGGAGTTGGAGCAAGCTGGGTGACCCTGCTGGGAAAGCAATTTTCAAATGCAGCCTGTGGTTGTCAGTGTGAGGCTAGTAGGGGTTTTGCAGTATCCAGCACTGTCCTCCCCCCTCGCAGATGATGGTGAGGAGCTGATCCCATGTTTGGAGCAGATACGAGTCGACGGTGAGCTCCTCTTGGGGCTATTTCCCTGTATTTTCGAACTGGTGTGGGGAGCCTGGCAGATCATCGAGGTGCAGCCCGAGATGCGGGGAAGTGGGGTCCTTTTTTAAACGAAAGATTAAAAAAAACACATCTACATTAAGAGAAAAAGATCTATGAATCTCGCCTTCTGCCACTTGTTACGGTGCTGGAGAACTGTGTAGGTGACTTGCTCTTGGGCCACCTGGTTACAGAAATGAATTGCCGCACAAGGCCAGGATGAGGCTTTTCCACGGTCGTTATCAGACCTGGTTTCTCATCAATCCGTGACTTTACTGGAGGAAAGGGCTCCAGCTTGCTGGGCTTTGATTGCTGAGGGGGAAGCTCTTAAGTGCTTCCTGTGGCTCCCTCGCTCCGCGCTCGCCCGCGCGGGCCCCGTTAAATGGATGTCGCCGTTCCCGTGCGCTGCCCACAAATCACTCTTCTCCTGCCAATATCGGAAACATTTGCACGCGGTGGGAATGGGGGTGGCGAAACAGTGAATCTCAAAACCAGTCAAGAGCTCCAAGCTTGTGCCTAGGGATCTGGGTGTTGCTTTTATTTTGTTTCCTCACCAACACTTTGAGATATTCAGTAATAAAAAATACAGGTGCTCACGTCTGCGCTGAGAAAGACTTGGCAGGAGGGCTGTGCAGGACAGGGCAGTGTGGCCTGGTCCCATTCCTGCGTGACAGCCGACGTTTTGGGGACGACCAGCAGAAAATTATTATAGAAGTAGAATCTCTGCAGGTTTACGTTTAAAGATGAATTAATGCAAACACCACAGGTTTAGCCTGCTGAATTCCCTTGAGAGGATTCACCGGGGAAGCAATTTGTTTCTTTTTAACCAAGACGGTAGGCTTTGAAGCTGGCGAGTTTTCTGTCCCTGCAAGTAACCCGTTTAATCCCGAGGGAAAGCGTCAAGCCCGAGTCGGAGCGAGCTGCTGACTACAAGTGGGTCTGTGCATTATTTAAAGCTCTGGTAGGACAGATTTTCCACAAGCCACCAGCGCTCTCATCGCTTGCCTGGTGCTGGCGGCGGGTGAGGATGCTCTCAGGGAGGACCAGGCTGGGAAAGCTGCGGAGAGCAGCTTGTTTCCACGCCGCCGTCCCCACAGGGATGTGGATGTTCGCAAGCTCCTGCCCCGCTCGTGCGACCTGGGCTGTGCTCGTGCCAGGCCTGCGAGCGGGATTGTTCTTCAGACCCCGATTTTTCTGCTCTTTCGTTGTAGATGAGACCTCAGCTATCAAGTGGCAGAGCGTCCCCCGAGCCGCGTTACACCAGGTCTACCCAGCATCAGCTTTCAGCCCGGAGACACCACCAGCCTTCGGGGATCAGCTGCAAAGAAAATCCCTCCGGCGCCAGTGGCCTATGGAGCAATTTGGGGAGGTCAGTGAACACCTGACCACAGCTCAGAGCAATAGCCAGGGGGGAAATATAAACTGCTCGCCAGCTACAACTGAAAAAATCTGAGCTGAACGGCAATCTACTGATGCAGAATCCGTAGCCAACAGGATTTAATTGCTCCTGATCATTTCCTGCAGAAACCATGGCTTCTCCCCGCTTCCCCGGTGGCTTCTGTTCAACAGCTATGGATTTACATAGCAAACCACGTTAGCTGAGCAGACGTTAACAGCACTACAAAAGAGCGAATGGAATTGCCGTGGAAGTTTTTTAAACGCTGCTCATTTCTACTGCCTTAAACTTGCGCTGTTACACGGGCTGCACTGAATCATTTCATTAGCACCCGCGTGCAAGGCAGAAGATTTGCAAATGGAGAAGGGATGCCCAGAGCATCAGAGATTCCTGGGAATGACTCGGTACCTAGTGCAATCTCAGTCGCAAGACAGCACTCGCCTTTTCCTTATATCAACTGCTCCATCTCAAATTAGTTTTCCCAGCGTGTCGCAGAATTTAGGTCAATCCCAGTGGGGAAGGAGGCAGAGAGATGTGTGATGCTTCCCCTGGCCGGTAACAGCTCCTTTGCAGGAGAGGAGAGGAGCAGGGCGAACGGGGTTGCTGTTTGAGAGGGCATCTCCCTCCTCCAACGAGCAAAGGGCGGTCGCCAAGTTAAGGGCCTCGGCAAACGCACTGTGAGGGCAGTTTATGGATTTGTATCTTCACTCAGGAATTGGGAGCTGATGGTTATTTTGATGACCAGCGTGTGCAAATGCCATCTCGAGCTGTCTTCTTTCCTTGGATAGTCTGTACAAACGCCGGTGAAGTCAAGAAGAGCTGGGCTGAACCCATGTTACCTGACATTCAGGTAACGAAATGCAGTAAAAATAAAACAAAAAAAAAAACCCATAAGAATGTTACTTTTTTTATGCTTCTGTGATTGAGAAGGACCAAGACAGAAGAGTTCACAGCGCTCACTGGAGCAGCATCTAAAAGAAAGCAGGAGATGCGGCAAGAAGAGGCGATTCACTGACGCTGGTGCTTTCTTTCCTGCCTTAGCCCTTGTCTCAGCCCCTGCAGCCCACATAGTCCTCTGCAAGCAGTGGGGTAGCAGGGCAAACGGCTCCAAGCTCCGACTTGGCTTTTGCTTCTCTAACTTTTGCCTCACCTGCCAACAGCATCAGAGCTGAGGAACATGCAGATTATTACACTTACTCTCATACTTTAGAAGCAGGGTAGCAGATACTGAGTAAATTATGGGCCTGACAGTGCTTTAACGCTGCCTCTCTCCCCAGTAAATCAATGCTCCAGGCCCACAGTCTGCATCACCAGTGCAAACCCCGTGGTAGGGAGCGGCTGATGCATTTTCGCAGCCGTGAGCCCCCCGGATGCTGTTCCTGCCGGCTGGAATGCCTTGCAGCACTTATGTAACTGCAACTACAAATTCCCCTGCTTTGCCAAATTGCTGAACCAGAAGGGTTTGCTTGCTGAAGAACCAGAGGGAAGAAACTGGAAGGGAGCAAGCAAGGCAAGAGGTTGTGTGGGTGTTGGGACATGGCCAGCGATTTGGTTTTTAGAGATTCGTCAAAGGCAGGAGGAAGCAGGTTGTGTGGAGGGAGTTCGGTGAATAATTAACCACATATAATTTAGTCAATGAATTTTGCTGATTGGGGATTGTCTACAAATGGAGTGAGTGTGTGTTTCCTGCTATTCAACAACTTTTTTTTTTTTGTGGTGAATAGTGCTGGAGTTGTAGCGTTATCCCAAGGAGCCTTTTTATGTATCTGCTAATTAACTACTGAGAAGGAAGAGAGAGCACTAGCGCACACAAAAAACAGTCATGCAGTTGGTGAGCACTCGGTCTCCTTGACTTCTCAAGGTACTGGATGGGGATCTGATGTTCCATCACTGCCTGGGCTCCATATAGGTCACTCTATATCTTGAGAGGGATGTAAATTCAGGCACTCGGAAGGCATTACCCAGCACTATCATATATTTCTCTTGGATAAGCTCAGTTTTTGGGGATCTGAACACCTGCCTGCCTGCACATGGCTGTGTGTACGGAAACGTTTGTCTGTAAATCTTGTGTGGACATTGAAATCCATTTCATTGACCTACAACTGGTGTCTCTCTCATCTCTCCCCCATCCCTTTGCTACCCTGATGTGCTCCTCTGGGCTGGTGTTAGAG
This sequence comes from Crypturellus soui, assembly GCA_032275445.1. NCBI lineage: Eukaryota > Metazoa > Chordata > Aves > Tinamiformes > Tinamidae > Crypturellus > Crypturellus soui. The sequence goes on along the minus strand of JAUBNY010000992.1, from coordinate 1,604,218 downwards.
CTTGTTCCAAAAAGGCAGGTTTCCTCTTCAATGTCGGCAGTGGAGTCTAAGCATAATTTTTCAATTTAAAAGATTGCGATAACATTTTTCAGTATTAGTTTGCAAGACTTTGAGGAAGAATATGCTGCTATTTGGTTATTTACTTTCTCTCCTTGTGCAAGCTTGGGCAGGTAAACTGCTTTAGCAAATCCTTGCTGTCCCTTATTTGTCTTTTTCATGTGATTAAAAAAAACTCATTTTGGGCCATGAAGCTCTCTGACACCTGCAGTTGACTGTAAAAGCAAAAAACAAGGGGGATGCAATAAGTGCATTTTTGTTTTGTTTGCCGTGTAGCTCTCCTGTGCTGGGTTCATGCTCCGAGGAGCACAGCAGCCTTCCAGAAAACCATGTGCTCTGCTCTGCCCCTGCGCACACGCTTGCGGTTCGCAAGCAGCTTGCTAATATTTGTTGTTGTTTTTCTTTTTTTGGCTTGTTTGTTTCGTTGCTTTCTGTTACCGGACCTTGCTCATGAGGACTTAGTCACTTGGAATTTGAGGCGGAATTATCCAGCCAAAGAAATCCAGTGCAGAGAGACCAAAATCAGCAGCACGAATCAGACTGCTTGTGAAAGCGTGAAATAACCTAGCTGGGAGGCAGCTAACCCCTTTCTCGTGCTGCTGAAATACATCAGTACTTCTGATAACTCCTTAAACCCTGACTCTTTCAGCTCTTCCTAAGAATCTCTGTAATTCTCACCTAGGACTGCAAACAGCCAGCGGCTGCAGCGCGTATGACATGGGCAAAAGCAAAGCTGCTTAACAGCGTGCAGAGGACGAAAATGTTATGTAATCACTGATGAATATTTCGTGCTTGAAACAGTGATGAGAAGTGATTGTCATCGTTGAGAGCAACATTAGATTAATTCTTCACTGTAAAACATGACCCAGACTGGCACAATTCACTTAACCACGTCAGCTGCTCTACCAGGATTTACAAAGCCTAGAACTGGGGAGAGAAGGTAGCTCATACCCCACACGAACATAAATGCTAAAAAAATCAAGCAGATAGGTGCCCAAATGCTACATTTTGATTATCATTTCATATTAACACTTGTACCATAATGTAGCTGCTCACTGGATTTCCAGGGGGAATGCTCCATGGCAAGCAGCTGAGACAGAAGTTACACATTGCTGTAGGCTTTAGCTCCCCAACACCACAGCTCCAGCTCCCAGGTACCTTTTGTAGCTACAAATAGAACAGACGGATGCTGAGAAATGGAAGTTTGTGGGTGATTTTCCTCAAATAGCTTGTTAGCTCCTTCTAAGCTGCTCTTTCTCTTGGGCAGGAGCTTCCAGGAGGTGCCAAGGGTAGGAGTTAGCAGAGAGCAAGAGGGTTTGGAGGTTAGTTTTGGGTGTAGAGGAGGGCACCAGGCTGTCACACAAGTAAGGGGAGCGTGTGCTGGAGGATGCAGGAGCGATGCAGCTCTCTTGTGCTCGCTGATGGACATTTGCCCATCTCCTCATCCGCTCGCTCGGCAAGGTTGCGTGCTCATATCCTGATTACGACCTGAAGCCGATTAGCAACCCGGCCCGTCAGCAGCCTCCAACGCGTGGGAACCTCTCACAGCTTGTGTTAATCCTAGGAGACGGCATCGGCGCTTAGCTGGGGATGCTCCCCTCCGTGTCTGCTCTCCCTCGTGGTGCTGCTGCCTCGTGCCCTGCAGCGTCCCCCACAGCAGGCAGTGCTCAGAGCAAGGAAAGGAAGGCAATGTGAACCTGCAAGGACTGCGTGTCCATGAGCTGTGTCACCTCACGCACCTGCAAAGCTCTGGGGTTTTCTGCTGTTTGGCTGTAGAGGCAGTGATGAAGGTGACAATAAGCTGTTTTATCCTGAAAACTGTCAATGCTTAATTTAGGTGAGACTTGCTATGAAAAGACTTTCAGCTAAAGGCTTGGTCAAAACGCCCCCCGGTTTTGTCGCTTTTATCAGCCCGATTCCTAGAGCCGGAGCAGCGAAGAGCCCCGAGTGTTGGATGTGGGCAGGCAGAACACGGCTGAAAGGAAGAAGTTGGCCTGGCCTTTCTCTAATTAAGCAAACGAGCTTCCAGAGCCGTCTCTGCTGCAGCGATTCTCCTTTTAGCTCCACAGCTTTCCCAGGAGAGCACCGTAACTTTTGACAACGTAAGCACCCTTTGTACAACACAAGGTCCTTCTCGTTTCTGCAAGTACGGTTGTTTCCCGTCTCAAAAGTTTCTTCTTGGGTAAGCTTTTGTTGAGGGTGTCTCTGACCGTTTTTATCTTCCTTGCAAGAAGGCTTGTTTTTAGAGATGTCCTACCTTGTATCACCAAAGATTAGTGCTCTGGATGGAATAGCCTGTAGTTGCTCTTGATGAGAAATAGGTTTCCTCTATCAGTATGACCTTGTGTATTTTGTGTGTGAATCCACCAGCCTGGAGCACAAGAAGGCAACATGCTCCAATGTGTAAAAAGGAGCAGTGAGGGTAGAGAATGGGAAACACCCACAAAAACACTGCCCCTCAGAAGTGATAAAAGTTTAACGCTCTGTAACCATTTTGTGCTTCTTTTCTGATGGTCTTTAAGGCTCTGACCACACTGCATCCTGAGAGCTTCCTGCTGCCCTTCCTTGCCCTTGTGCAAAATCAGGTTGCTCCAGAGGTGATGGAGCGTCTTCCAAGTGCTTGGGAAAGAACTGGGCTCAACCTTGGTTTTGGGGCAAGCAATAAACTGTGGGGCTCGTGTGCCTCTCACTGCTGATGCTCTGCTCATCCGGGCTGGGTTTTGCTCCAGGGGAAAACTCCGCTGATGTTGTGGTGTAACCGATTCAGTGGCACTGGGATGTGGCATCCAAGCTCCAGATCTTCCTCCTCTCCATCCCGATCACGGGAACTTGGGCAGCATCTGCGCTACCATGTCCTGGGGCCTGGGAGGAGCGAGTGTGCAGGGAGAGAGAGCTGGTGCTGGAGGCGCCGGGTCTCGGATATCGGTGCTGGACGCGGGGCTGCTCCGGACGGCTGCTCCCGCGTGTCGAATGCCCTGTATATCGGGTCATGCTGGCTGCTCTACCAGATGTGTCAGAAAAAACTCCTGCTGATTTAATCTTCACTGAAAATTACTTCCTTTATAAATGTTTTTCCTTTTTGAAAAGAGCTTCATCAAAAGATGTTCAAGTTTCAGGAGAAAACCAAATCTATTTTCCTTCCCTGTGCCCCGACTCTAAACTTTCATGCAAAAAAGCTTGATTTTCTGTCCTCACCTTGCAAAAATGTGGAAGAAAAATAACATAAGCAGAATTTCTGCATGGCACAGTGTCTGCTAAGGCTCTCAATATCCAAATTCAGAAGAATTCTCAGGCTATTTTCCTCATTTAAAAGGACATATTTTCTCTGCTTATTTCAAAGGAATAAGCTTCCAGGCTGGTGATTTGTCCACCTCTGGCCTTTTCACTCCATAGGTCAGTACAAAGTGATTAAATAAATGTGTAGAATGCATGAAAAGGAAAAAGTTTCCTTCTCAGTATATTTCCTTTTATCTTTAGCTATTACAACTCTGAATGTTGTTAGCACTATGAAATGCAGTCCTTCAAGCCTGCCTAAGTTCTTGGCCTCAATTATGCTGCAGCAGTGAGTTTCACTGAGTTTCGCCCTCCAGCTTTATCTAAAGACTAAAAATACTTTAAAAATAAAATCTTATTTTTTTAAAACAGTTTTTATTGTTATTATTAAAAAAGAAAAAAAATGATGAAAGGAGAATCCCAAACTGGACTGTTCTTGTCCCATCTTTTCAAATAAAATAATTATCAGGAAGAGTCCCAATCTGGAAAGTGTCATCTAGAAAGAAAAAACTTTGAAAATCTATTGGAGTTTCTAATAGGAAATAGTTGCTCTACTGAGCGAAACAAAAACAGATGATCAAAGAAGGAGCTTCCTTCTTGGAAACCTCATTGTCTAAACTGTGAAATGAGAGCAGGAAGAAAAGGTTTGTCTCTATCAAATTCAAGGTTAATGCTCTACAAAGAAATAATAAGGAAAATTAAAGTTTTCTACCAAGAGCCAAGGAAATTGGACAATCAAGGATAAAGAAATATTGGATGCTGTATTGGGAATACTCTCTCTTAGCAGGGCTCATTTCTGCCATGGCAGAAGATGGTTCAAGAAAGTTGACATCAGATAACTTATAGAGAAATGTGCCCACAGAGAGTTTCTTGCTTTCTAGCCCTCCTTGTGCAGCACTTGCTTTATGCTATATTAAAAATACATATGAACATGAACATACACAACCCTCCCCTCAGCGCTTTGATTTACACTACGTGATGACAGATTATTCAATACTTTTTTGAGGCCTGCTAAATTGTTGACCTTAGTGCAACTTTATGGCATTAGCTCCTCTGGCTCATCGGAAAATGCCATTAGCTAAGCTAAAAATCTGAAATCTTACTTAGGGGCAGGGAGGGAGAAAAACAAAACTTCTTTAGCTATGTTGGAGGGAAGCAGCATCCTCAAGTTTGTGTCAGATGGAAAAACCATGAGTTTCCAAGCTGCAGAGGAATGATTCTGGCTCGGAATGATTTCACCTGCTTGAAAAGGGAGTTAAACGTTGGTCAATTTTGTCTAAACTGCCATTTTTTTTTCCAGGAAATAGTAGTCCAGGTTTTCATAAACCTGGAGACATTTTTGTCATTTCAACCTCGTTTAGTTTATTATATCCTGCCAGCCGTGTCTAGATAAACTGTAATGAAGGCTGCTGCCTCCATCGTAAGCCCACATGGACTCTATCAGCAAGCCTTCAGCGCCGGGGCCGTTATAAAAGCCCTAAAATTTGATCTGCCTTTGATGATAGGCAAGTTTCAATTTGTGGTTGCTAGACTGCAAAAGAATGATCTCCAAATGGCATGTTGCAGGCTGTTATTTTCCATCCTACCGGCTGGTTTGTAAGTCCACTCTCTTCTCTCCGACATGAAGGTCATTCCTCCGGAGCAGAAATTGCTATTGCTCTAACTAACGTGAGCAACTATATCATGAGGCTTGATTTAAAAGGCGGTATAGCCAGGAGAGCAAGGTTATGTGTCTTTTTCTTTGGACAAAAATGTTAATTCCTCCCTGAGCCAGAGATCAAGATTCTTTCTGAAGAGAACGATGTATTTGGGAATATGAATCTCCCTCCACGCTGCTCATAATGCTGGGTCAGTCCCACAGGTGATTCCTGATTAATTTTTAATCAGAAATATTCTCCCCTTTGTCCATTTCTGCCTTGCCATCTTTAAAGCAGCACGGTGCTCACAACCACCTCTTTGTAGCTGCTATTTTCACCAAGCTTTCTTGAGCTCTAACTATTCAATATTATTCATCCGTATGCCCCAATATTGATGAGTCTGGTTCTTAAAAAGCACGAGTTACAATGGTGAGCTATCTGATTAAACTAAGAGAAAGAGCTACCTTGAGGATTAGAAACAAGTGCTTTTCGAAAGGTTTAATTGCATCACCTCACTAATCAGTGTTTTCCGAGTTCAATGCACACCCTGTGCACCTATCCCTTAAATCAGTGCAGACTGAGCATCGGTTTATTTTGTCCTCACAAATTAGCAGTACAATACCCATGTCTCCCATGCAGGAAGCTCTCCGAAGAGCAACCGTTCGCATTCCTGTTCGAGCGCGCTGGAGACAAGTGTAATGAATGAATCGCCTTTTAATTTAATTGGCTTTCAACGCGAATCGGAGATGAGAAAGCACAACACAGCGCCCCGTTACTGTAGAAACGGCGGCGGTCACAAGCTCGTCCCTGCCTCCGTCACCGCTGCTCCGGTGCGGTGATTTTTTTTTTGTTTAATTCTCCACGCGTCTCCATCAGAGCCCAGGAAGCCTGATAATTCCGTGTTAGTATTCCAAGTGGAAGTGCCAGGTCGTTTGTCACTGGTCAGATCATGCTACGGAATCCATTTAAAAAAACGCTGCCAAAATGAGAAACTACATTGTATCAGTGCTCTCATATATCAGGAACAAGAATAAGATTGGGACAAAAAAAAATAAAAAAGAAAGAAAAGTGCTTGTGGGGTCAACTCTGTTTCCTTCTCTTAGAAGAAGAAGAGATAGACAGAGCAAGGCAAGAAAAAACGGTACAAAATGGATAATACTCTGCCACAACCCCCTTTTTCAAAGCCATCTTTTTATTACGGATCACAGACAGGCAAGATTTATGGGCCATTTAGTGGGGCCTGCCTTGCTGAACGCCGCGCGAGCAAGAAGGGAGATAATATCTTCCTAATATTCAAAACTCCCACGTCCTTTGGATGGTAGAAATACAGAGATGCAGCTGTTGTGGAAGTCTAGCTAAGCCAGGAGCACATCAGTGAACACACAAGCACTTCCACACAATTTCAAATGTAGAAAAGGGAATATTTTGAGGGCTGGTTAGTGCACGATTTGTGACGCTTCTTCAGCTGAAGTTCATCTGTCTGCGGGACACCTCATAACACGATGCTATGGCACAAGAAATCTCTTTTTAGAATAAGGTAGCACATGGTAACTGGACCATTGCTTCAATTTTGGACCATGTATGTACACCGTAGCACTCAGCACTTGAACAATTTGGTTGGTGTGCGCAAATAACAGCATTGCGTTTTGAAGCAGATTGGATGTGGCAGCAAGCTTTTTGTGAGCAGGGAAAACAGACCAGCAGCTTAAATCTACCCTTTAAAACTATTCAGGGCGGTTCATGTAGACCAAGTCTTGTCCTGGATCAAGCCCTGATGAGCAAAGTTTGAACTATTGGCTTGCCTTGAGGTGAACAAGCTCGTGCAAAGTCTTGTGCTACAACAGGGAAGATGTCTGTGTGGGGGGGATTAACACATTTGCTCTGAATTCTCATCCTTAATTAACCTGGATTAATTTCTCTCAAGTACCATCATGTGGGCAATCCTTAAATCAAAGGGACTGGCTCCTGCTTTAGCCCCAGTTAAAAAGGTAATGGGGAGAAAATAACAGTAAAAGTGAAAAAATTCTTTTTTTTTTTTTTTTTAAGAGGAAAGCTTGAATGCTGTGGTGAAGAAGTACAACTTTAGGTGAGTTTAACAGAGATGAGATGATATGGGGTCTGCATGGTATTGTTGCATAGTGTTGCTTGCCTTTCAGGTAGTGGTTTCAACTACTACGTTTAACCAAGTCTGAGAAGAGAATTGGTCTGTCACATTAAAACACACTTTAGCTCCTGTTAAAACCATGCTTTTTCTCTCTTTCTCTGATAACTGGTATTCTGCAAATAATGACAGAAGATGAAGCAAGTGACAGTGTCCCCTTGTATCCAGCCCTACCTCCGCTGCTGGAGAAGTGGGGTCTCGTTAGGGCCATTTCCCCCTGATTGTGGCAGATCCCCCTTTTCCAAATGATCCACATCTGGGAGGGAGCCCCAGCGCTGAGGCGTCCTGCCCTTGGATCCGCTCCACGCGGCACAAAGTGACGCAGTGCTGTAGCCCTACTCGTGAAAAATACAATAATGCAGCTGTCTACAGATGCAGGTTTGAGAGCTATGTGCAAAAGAGATGTTGTTTTTTCTGCAGTATGAAATGATTCACACCTGGCCCAGCCTTGCTCTGCAGTATGCTAAATAATGCATATGATTCCTAAAGGATATTAAAAAAAATGGTTGGCAGGGGGGAAGCGAGAGCAGTTCATATAATGTGCTACATCAGGGGAAAAAATCTTTAAGGAAAAAGAGAAAATGGCTGTGTCAGCCCTCATGAAAATAACACGTTTTTCTTCATAATCTCCTGGTGGTTGCACAGAGCAGCAGCCCTGAGCAAGCAAAAGGACTGGGAGAGGGTAGAGCTGTCTGATTGAAACCTGCACGATACGGAGACATGAGGAGGTTATTTCAAAGCTGTAGTAGGGCCTGGCCCTAATGGTACTGCAAGGGTTAAGAGCAGGGCACAAGAGGAAATTGGCCCCAGGTTTCCAGCTCAGGTGCAAACTGCTCTTCGCAGCCTCCTGAGTGAGTGAGGAAGACTATTATCCTCCTTAAACCCCTAAATGTAGCCAGGCCACCTCTGTCGGATTAAAATAAGCTTGAGGAGAGAGATACCCCTGAAATGCTGCCTTCACACTCTGGCATTTGGATTTGTTTTTGCTCTGGCAGCAGGACTGGAGATCGCTGCAGCCGCCGGGTCCTGCCAGAAATGCCCCAATGTGGCCGCAGGGTTCAGCGCGTAGTGAGAAACCGAGCGGGCCCAGTGCACGGCCTCATCAAAGTTTTATAAGTAGCCATGCAATTTTAATGTCTGTAAGGTCTGCGCAGTAAAAACAGCGCTGTGAAGTTAAATGGTTACTCCGGCCGGTTTTCCACAGAGCATCATCAAAGCATCGTTTCAGCAGGAGAGGCTGGAGGCTGAATCCTCCCCAGAGCAGGCCCCGTTTAACACCGTGAGCACCCGATCCTCATGGGCCTGCTTATTTTGTTGAGGTGGTTGTGATCAAGGCAGAGCAGAGGTGCTGTTAGCACGGGGTAGACCTGTTGCCCTCTGTCCAGACGTTGCCCCGCTTGGATGGGCAGGCAGGGGAGTCCGGCTGCTGCCACCAAGGCTCCTTTGGGGTTGTCACCAGCCCACTATCGCGGCTGCCATGGAAGGGACAAGTGTGAGCTCTAACCAGCCTTTTAATCAGCAGCATCGGCTTTTTCTTTTTTTTCTGAGTATCCAACTTCTGCGGTTAGCTGTTAGGGGGAGGTATTTTACCTTAAGAGTTGCCCAAGGAGCTTCCTTATCTTAGGGAAGCTGATGCTTACCGGGAATTATTGAATTCAAGTTGTTTGACAATGCCTCTTCCTGCATCTGCAAGCCTAAGGCCACCTAAGGCCCGTGTCGCTTAATGTTTTGGAACATTTAGGTCTATTGGTTTGGCAGTATTTTATTTTCAAGCCTGTATATGAACAAGTCTTAAAGGCTTGTGACTATAATAAAAGGGGTTCAAAAAGAGACTGTGGCTCGTGACAGGATCCTTGCCAGGTGGTTGCTGGAAACATGGGCACACGATTTGGCTCGGTTATTGAGCTGATTAGGTGGCACTGTATCTCCATTTGGCAAGATTCATCTTAAGAAAAGATTTGTTTTAGAAACGTGGCAAGAGGAAAGAAAGTAAAGGCAGAGAATTGATATTTTGCTGGCTGACGACCTGCTGTAAATGCTCTGCTTTGGCCTGTCGCTCGCTGATGCTGGGGGTCCCGTTGATGGGGATGTACGTGCTGCTGTGCTGCTTCCCTTGGTGTTTCTCCCGGGACCTAGATAAAGGTTGTAAAATAAAAAGGGACCAAGCGTTGCTTATTTTGTGCTGCCCCAGACATGCAGAACACATTCCAGTTTTGCTTTTATTTCTACTACTCTCTCATCGCTCGCCTTTGTGTATTCAGCGGCACCTGCGTAGGAGAAGTTGCAGTGTGGAAGTTATTAATTTTCAGGCGCTCGGCATGAGCGGTGCTGCCCCATCCAGCTTTTCCTCTTGAGAGCCCTGGCATCCTGTTTTGCTCACGTGTTTCCTGTGGGAGAACTAAGTCTGCCCGTGTGGCCCTGGCTGGTTTCTATTTGGCCTGAGAAACAGATCTTCACAATTATTGTGCCCAATTCAAGCCATTCCAAGTATCTGGCTTTGAGAATATTTGAAATACTGCTGCCACTGTTTCAGGGACCCAGATGTACCAGCTAGAAACATTTATGCTATTATAAGAGCTGTGAGAAATTTTGGATGAGGCTATTGCAGAACTTGCAGCCAAGATTTCACCCTTTCATTGTGAGTCTTTGATTCCTAAGTTTTGATCAAACCATGGAGTAACAGGTTTAATACCCCTGGAAAAAAAAAAAAATTCATACTTTTTTCATACTTTTCATGTGAGATTCATACTGCAAAGCCTTTTAATTGGAATAGAGGAAGCGAAATTGGGCTGTACAAGTCCATTTAGTATCACTAAACAGAACGCCAAGTTAAAAACAGAATGCTAAGTTAAAACGTTCACCAAAAAGCCACAGGTTTGTACCTTCAGTGCGTCATTCGCCGCTTGTTCTTTGGTATTTCCCTGAGGGGGGAAAAAGGCTCCTGTCAGAGGAGGAGAAACAACAGCCTGATCAATCACGGCCTCCTTGAATTGCAAATAGGCATCAGCAAACACCTCACTAAACCTGCTCCCACCAACCTCTGCAGAACTGCTCTGTGCAGCCCTTTGCACCTCCCTAACATTATAGGGTTCTTTATAGAAGGTGTGTATGTAAATATTTCCTTTTCTCTTTTTTCTCTTTTTTTTTTATGATTCTGCTACTAAGTAAACATAAGAATGTATGCAGATAATTTGTCCCAAGCAAAATTTATTTTATATATATATATATATAGGCTTTAGAAGGCAGAGATACTCTGCCTTCACCTCTGCACAGTGCCCACCATATTGGCTGCAGGTTGACACAGAAACACTAAGGTAAACCCTCGGTTCCAGCTCATCTCCAAGAAGACATTTCCTCTTATGATGAGAATCTAATTAAATATGTGTATAAAGAGTAATAAATTGCCATTGAAGAGATGGTGCTAAACTGCTAGTGCAGCCAAGGGCAGAGTGTGTTTTTGCAGCTCTCTCCTGAGGAGGCGGCTGTGCAGCATCTCCCCCCGCAGCAGAGTAGAGATTGCAAAGCCATGGGGCAGCCCAGGCCCCGTGGCAGGGCTCTTGCGTGGGGAGTCTGTCCCTAAAGATGCAGGGATGCTGCTTGGAAATAGTTTCAGGCAAACCCAAACCGCTGAAGTCTCCAGGTTCCTGGTGGGAGTGCAAAGGACTGGGAGTTGCAGAATTAGACAGGATAACCTCATCCTCTTTTGCCATCCGTGGGCATGTTGCTGTAATAGCTTACAAACTCAGTGTAAAGCGATGTGAGCCGGTGCTCCTGAGCAAGGCATCTTTGCTCAGTGATGCTGTTGAGTTATAGTTGTGCTGCTGGTGGCTTTGGCTCTGCTGAGAGATGGGCTACAAGGCGCTGCAAAGGGCCTTGTAAAGCCTTTTGAGGCAGGACTGACTTCCATCATTTACGATTTACTTACGGAAATTTGCAAAATTTGAACTTTATCCTTGGCTCAGCAACAGATAACGAACATGATTGTACGGTGACCATCAAATTATAGGTAAAATGATTGCTGTTGCCCAGATGTAAGACCATTTTCATGCGGTCCTCTGTGATAATTTAGTTTTGCCATACTTCCTGATCAGATTTTCCTAGAAATCTCTGCTACCTGCACATACAAAAGATCTTTGAATAAGCTAAGCTTTCAGAAATGTTAATGCAACCAGGCCTAGTGAGTGCTTCCTAGGCTAAACTGTGGTTAACCAATTAATTAACTAAAAATCAATTGATACTGCAGTTGGGCGTGTGTGTACCACGTGAGTTTGGTTTGCAGAGATGGAGAGTGGCATCAACTGCTCTCTGCAGTGGAGATGTCTTCATCTGAACTGGCAGCTGGTGCTCGATATTCAGAAGGGAGCAGCACGTGTTTCCAATAGATTTCTCCCACCTGTTTAACTCAATACTGTAGAAATAAGTCTTCATGATCCAGTAGCATCCTCCTCTCTGTAAAGGGAACCTAGATCTCTGGTTTGACGTATCAAAGCTTACACAGATGAATTTTACCTCAGAGCCTGCTGAGGCTGCAGAAGTACAAGGAGAGACAGAATTTGCCCATTGAATATGAATGTAAAGAGCATCTTTTTCCTCCTCAGCCTGAGCTGGTCATCTTCTGATATTTCATTTTGGTCCCTTACATAGTCATGAAGGAACCGAGTCCCCAAGGAGCGTGATCTTTAGGTGGGCATAGGAAGCAGCAAGGCAAATTTCAGGGCAGGATTAATTTTTACTTTTCTTCTTTCTTTTCCCTTTGTTTTTTTTCTCTTTTTCTTCCCCCTTACTTCGTTCAGCTCCAGCCCCCTTACCCGTTTTGCTCAATGTCAAGCTGTGCAGTGGTTCACCCTTGGCAGAAGAAAGGTGTTGGACCGTGTTGTTTGTGATGATTACTGGACACAGCTCTTTGCCAAGTGATGCCATCAGGGGGTTCAGGTGCAGCTCTCCTCAGCTGCAGCCCCTCATTCAGTTTGCTTCAGTGCAGGTCACAGGGAAAAGGAATGTAATTATAGGAACTGAGCAAGCCGACAACTAATCGTATTGCTCGTATGGACTACTACACTATAACAAACTTCTCGCACCCTTTAGGTTATGGGAATGTCCCCAGACTTTACCGTGTGGGTGACTTCAGTGCTCCGTAACCTTCCTGTGTGAACACAGCTCTTAAATGCCTGAAGCAGGAGGAAGTCTGAGCCTTCCCCTCTCGTACCCAGTTCTGGTGCAGCCTTGTGTGGTACAGGGATGCTGTCCGCACTTGGATGCTGCTGTCTGGGCCCTGCCCTGTCTGGGCAGAGCAGTGTGAGTGTTATAACCTCGTGACAAAAGGCAATTAGGGGCAGCATCCAGATCCGCGTCATGCGGAGATGTAAGTTGTTTCCAACAGTGAATTTAATTAGCAGAAAACACAGAGTACTCAGGGACCTGCAGGGTGGATAACACGGTTCCTGTCCAGTAATATCTTTTTTTTTTTTCTATAAAAGGATGTGTAAACCACTCTGCAGCATGTCCTGGGCATAACTGACAGGTTATCGAGTGGCTCTGGGTGGAAGTGGCCAGCCTGGGACACTGATTTGGGAAATGCAGCGGAGTAAATGCAGCCTTACACAGAGCAGCGCGGGCTGCTTTGCAGTGCTGAGGAGTAGCCCAGGAGGAGCTGTGCCTGTGCTAATGCCAGCAATTACTGCACCTTTCTCAAGGATGTACAGAACAGATTTTCAGAATCAAATCTGCGCTGGACAAAGCACTAAAATAAGCTGGTGTTTCATATGCTTTAATGTATAAGGGCAAGTGGAGCCGTGACTTGCTAACTGGTACAAAAGAGAGTCTTGGAGGGTGCGTGTTGGGGGTGATGAAGGAATTCCTGGTGTGACTTTGAGGGGATGTTAATTAAACCAGCCCTGGTCTTCTTGAGCTGACAGTGCTGAGAGCTGCTGCTCTGTGGTGTCTGGGGCTAGAGGAGAAGCTTGTTAGCTGCTCTGTGCTGCTTCTCTCCAACCAAAAGAGCTGATAATTGCAGCCATACTCAGCTGGGAGGTAAATGAGGAGGAGGTGAGACGGGCTTTGGCAGACCAGGAAAAGAGAAAGCACCAGGGATGAAACACTGCGTGAAAGCACCAGGGATGAAAACCACTGTCCTTTGCTGGAGGCAGGGCTGAGGCCAGGCAGAGCATCTCGGTCCCGCTGAGGAGAAAGCCCCGAGGTTTCTGGCCGAGCGTCCACAGCTGCTGCTGGCTCCACGGAGGACACCAGGAGGACACCGGTGGCTGTGGCCAGCAGCAGCCTCTGGGGACACGTGGGTCGTGCATCCATCTCGTGAAGCGCCAAGTGGCTCTGGACCTGCTGCATCCTGCCGTGGAGCATCCCTAAGCACTCGCCTCGCTCCGCAGAGCCGGGCAGCCCCGCAGGGACAAGATCCTGCCAGCATTCCCAGGAGAAGGGCTGCTCCCCTGCTCCACGGTGCAGGCTCCATTCCAAGCCTGAGTTTCACAGTGCTGCTGCAGCTGCACTTTCTGCCTACATAAATCTGCTTATACTCATTTCCCACCCTGACTGTGTCTAGTGCCCAACTTGCCTGAGACGCTTATAGGGGGCTATTTGCTGGCAGTGAAAGTTTAAAGTGAATCTGACCTAAAATGAAAGATTTTTAAGGCAGCTCTTGAATTTAACCCCGAAGCTACAAGCCATAGATTCAGAAGAGCCTGGAAGTGAGCGAGATGTGCATAGGAACAAAGGGGATGCTATTTCAGATCATTTATTATTTAATTAATAAGTAAATCCACGCTCTCCTGGCCCTTGCCGCGCTGTGGGTTTGCAGCGGGGGGTGTTTGCGAAAGCGGCGCGAGGGCTGGGACACGGCGCGTCCCGCGGCACCGCTTGGGAATCGCTGCCGAGGACTTAGGCACTCACTTTCCTTGTAATGTATTACTTTAATTTAAATGCACTTTACAGTCGGTGCACATGAGAGTTGTTTTGAAGGTTTAATTTGCTGGCTGCTGAAAGCAATAAGGTGGCTATCAACGGAGAAGAAATAGCTTGGCTGCTTGCTAATGCTCTGGGGCTGCACTGTACGCGCTCGGGGCAGCCGTGGCAGCGGCGGAGCGAATGAAGCTGTGCCGCTCTTGGAATCGTGTGTTTTACTGTACCAATAGCTCTTGGTTTCCAGATATTTTTCCAAAAAGTATTTTCTGGGCAGATGGGGGAAATCTCTGCGGATTCCCAGTAACGTTCAGACAGAAAAGCCTTAAACCATCTAGAAAACATAGTGTTGGGTCTCTCATTAGTGACAAAAACTCCATTACGTTTATTATGTTTGGATTAGCGCTAATTTTCTGGGCATTTTGGTTAGTAAAAACTATCCTGAGTTGTCTGTGTTTGAATGGGGAATTTAATTTCTGAGGATGGAGAAATTTGATTTTTATCTGCTCTGAGCTACCATCTGGAATAAGTTTATTTGTGTTACGTGGCTAGCATGTGTTTATATTTTAGACTGAGATCCCTTAAATTGAAATCTCTGAATTTTTACATATCATAAAAATGACATTTGCTTGCAACACAGCGGAGTGATTACAGTGAATACTAAAATGGCAATATTCTGCAGTAAAAAAAATTACAATGCAAAATGAACATTCATTTACAAGGGAGTGTAAATTTATAGTATTTAATGAAATGCATTCACTGTGCAGAGAAATACTTCCTCCGCCTATTCAAATACAACTGCAAAGCACTGTGCCTTGTAATATTTAACAGAGACATTCTGTTACGCAGCAAAAATTATGCCGCGTTTGTTAAAATTATATCTGGGAGGGCGAAGTAAACATGCCTTGCGCGTATGTTTATTTCTCTCCATAGATAAAATTAAGCAAGGATATCACAGAGCAGAAGTGGCTCCTGCCTGGGCTCGTTGCTGGCAGTCGCGTTGCTCTGTGCTGCATTGCACTAGTGGTGGCTCAACCTGACCGGCCAGGGCTCACGAGTGGGGAAAAGGGAGTTCAAGTTGGGTCTCGTGTGACACAGGAGCAAATGTTTTTATACGCACCCACACTGCGGGAACCCCAGCAGGCTACAAGTGTAGGGACACTTGAGTGTCTCGAGCTAACAACCAGTCTATCTGTTTTTGCCTTCGTTTCAGCCTAAAGAGTAGTTACATAAGGAAAACGCAGTAAGGAAGAAGGTGCCAGTTCCTCCCACCTTTTCAAAGGCCATCACCGCATTACGCTCTTGAACAAAATGTTAAGGCTTGGGATTCTGAAATGGCAAAATCTCATTCCTAGCTGCGCTTTCTACTTCAAAGGAGGAAAACTTGCTGCTTATTCCAGCCAAAATGTTGTTTCAAATTGACTGGGCAAGAAGTTCAAGGAGGTGCTTGAGTTCACTTGTGCGTTTGCTGCTGCTTTTCTCCAAATTCACGACTCGTTGCTGAGCGCAGCATCAAAGCGGCTTACAGAGGAGGTTTGAATTAGCAAGATGTGTTAGAGGTTTGAATTAGCAAGATGTGTTAGAGCTTCTTGTTAGTAATAACGCTAATAAGAAGCAGAAAGGTACTTCCCATGGAGACCTGAGCCAAGACCGGCTTTGCCTTGGAAGGGCTCACGTTTTTCTTGGATTTCCATCCCTACAGCAAAAGATTTCCCAGCAATATCTATCCACTGCGTCTTTCGTTTCTCCAGGTCTGGTGGCATCTAGTGTCTCTGCAATTAATCCCTGTTGCTCTTTTGGCCCTTTCTTGAGAAGGGTTTTCCAGTGTGGAAAGTGCAAGAAATTTTCAAGCTGGGGACAATTCTGCGGAAATGGGGACCAAAAGAAAATCTGGTCTCTGGCATAAACTCCATCCTTCCTTGTGCGCCCAAAGGCCAGCCTTGGAAGAGGGTCTCTGTCCAGCCTGGAAGTGGACATGGAAGCTCCTTTTCCTCCAGCTTTTCCTTCCAAATTCCAGAGCTTTCCATGGGGAAGCAGCAAACGTTGTCAATACATTTTCCCCGAGCCCGACACAGTGAGCAGAGAGGCGATGTGTATTCATAAATCCAGCCTGAGACTCTCTTGCAAAATAATTACACTTCAAGGAAATTTTAATCTCGTGTTAACGAGACCCCCTACAATCCTGGCGCTCTCAGTCAGATTAGAAACTGATTTATAATTAATGACAACTGTCATGCCAGCACCTTCGTATGAAAGGGATCTTGAGCTATCTCCTCTAAAGGGTTTAAAAAAGATGAGTGAAAGGTTTAATGATTGTATTTACAGCTGCTTTGACATGTTAATAATAATAATAACAACAAGTGTTTCTCAAGCATAAGGACCTGGAAGCTCCGGATGTAGGAGAAAGAAAATAATCTTTGTACATAAAGCATTCAAATTGCAGTAGGAAACACTTTATTTGCATAAAAGCTAGAGTGCATTGCAGGTGGCATAGTCTTTAATGAGAGTATTTCACCTTTAAGAGGTATGGAGCTACTTTACCCAGAATTTGATAGTTTATGGAGTTTATGTTCAAGACAAGGATGTTTGCAAGATGAATGCTGTCACGGAGCGTATCGGATACAGGCTAGGCCTGCATAGGGGCGTCTGGAGTTCTTTTCCTTCTGTTTTTTTCTTTTTCTTTCCCTCCTTCCCCCACCCAAGATTCACTCAATAAATAGGTCCCTAATGTATCTACATTCTCCAACAGCTTTAGAAAAAACTCTGAGACTGATTAATTAAAATCTCATTATCCACCATAATTGCAGTAGGTATGCAAAAATATAAAGACTTATTATTCAAGGAATTAATGCATTTCTAGAACTCTTTGGGGTTCGTATGAGAGTTGGAAATGAGCACTGTATAATAATTTATTTCAGGAGAGCTAATTAAGTCAGTTCATTTATTCAGTTATCTAAGCCTGGTCTAATCCCATATACTTCTAAAACCGTGTGATGCTCCCAACTTCATTACTACTTTGAATTAATATCAGGTTGCAAATAGAAAATGTTCCTTCCATGCTGCAATGGAGGGGAGATACCAGGCCACTATCCAAGTGGCGCAAATCTGCTGAAGATCTGGACTTATTTTATTTTATTTTATTTTTTTTAGGGATATTTCCTTGGTCCTTCTGGAGTTTCTTTAAGATATCAGTAATTAAAGCAGCCTGTATTGTCGCTTGCTTTTGAACCCCAGGGAAAAGAAACGCCTGGCTGAGGTCTCCCCTTATTGTCTCATTCTAATTTTGGGAGAGTCTTTTGCTTTGAAAATATTGTGAGATAATAGACAATAAATACAATAAATTAGTACAGGAGAGAAGGTGACTCTCTGCTCTTTGGAGGACAAACCTAATATTGTCAACCCAGTCCTAGATGCTCACTGTCTTTTACAAATAAGCTGAAAGGAAGCAGAGGATGCAGTTTCAAGACGCAGTCTATGATACCATCCTCCGGTATTGATTTATTTTTATTTTTTATGTTTTTTGGGGTTCAGTTTTGCAATACTGGCTTAGTAAATCCAAGAACTGCATACACCATAACTGAAGGTTTCTCCACCACAGCCTTTTGTTATGGTCCTATTTCTACTTTTTTTCTTTCCCAAAATGCTCTTATCTAATTTAAGCGGTTGAAAAAGGTCCAATTTGGGGAGCTGGATTACACAATCTTCAGAGGTCCCTTCCAACCTTGACTGTTCTGTGAAATCCTCCTCACCTATCAGGATCACCAACAAGCAGACAGCTTCCCAAAGGATGGGGGTACCTAAAAACTTAACAGCCTGGATGGAAACAGAGCTCTGCTGAAATCCATCTTCAGGATAACAATCTAGTTATATGTTGTTTGGGGCTGATAAAAATATCTGAGTTGGGTGCATACGGAGAAGGCTCTAGAGACATCAGAACTGAAGCAGAGAGTCCAGGCTGATTTTCAGAAAACTGCCCTAAAACCAGCACTTTGGCGTGAACTTTTCTGACTGTGATGCATGGTGTTTCTTACAGAAAGCTGACGGGAAAGCGAATGTTGATTCTGGAGGGTTAGCCTGAAAATGTTGGATTAGTTGATAACGAAGCTATAGCTTGTGATTAACGAGGGCTGGAACTCCTCTTCCGTCCTGCGCGGAGCATCCTCTATCGAACGGTGACACCAACTGATTACCCAGATTTATGGCATCCTCTGAGAGGACGCAGCCAATTAACCCGCACCCTTTCCAAGCGTGTCTCCGAGAGGACCCCCACAGCACGTTGCTCCTTTGCCACCGGGGCTGCAATTCCCAAGTTTCTAATGGAAGAAAGGCCCTGGGGAGTGAGCGCTGCCAAGGGATCCGCGTGGCGTGGAGGTCTCGCTCCTTGGATTTCTGCCGCAGTGCATCTAAAAATAATGCTATTTACTAGTGTTCAATTATTAAAGGCTTCTGAAATATGAATTTGAGCCGCAGTCCCGTAAAAAGCAAGAGGTGTTTTGCTGTCAGGGGAAAAATTATCTGTTCTTTTATTTTTTCCACCATGATGATCTCTGTGGTGCTGTTGAGTTTTGCACTGTCAGGCTTTGCTGATGGAGTAATTGTGTGTGTGGTTTTTATTTTATTTTTTTAAAGCAATTTTCTCCATTTTTGATATCATGTTTATGCAAATTAAAACACAGCCAGAGAAAAGGAGACCAAGGAGGAGTCTTGTCATCTTTCCAAAATAATCTATACCATTATTTTTTTTTAGAATAAAAGTCTCAGTTGGGAAATAATTACATCTGTGCATGAGATTAATAACAACTGGGTAATTTGCCATTGTTTTTCATGGAGAGAGTGGTCTTCAACTGAGCTATTTGAAAATCTACAATGAAATTCTGTCTGATATTTTACAAAGCAAATGAGATGTTCATAGATATCTTATGGAAAGGAAAAACTCGCTTTGGTCTCAGGAGGTAGAAATAAGGCAGAGGGGAGATGCAAGCCTGGAGCAATGTCCCTTGTGTAGGGCTCTTGACTTCAGAGGCAGGCACTTCATCGGGATATAGGAAAAGAGTATTTTGCCCTTCAGTATTGCTGCTTTGGAGAGATACCTGAAATGCTGCAGCAAACAAAATGTTAGTGCAGTGCAACACTGGAATCAAACATAGCAGAAATATCACCAGTCATTTCATAAAGGTGCGATTATACATGTTTACTGGGAACTATGATTATATTCTTTCCAAAAGAGTGCAGTGCTGGGGAATCAGAGAGCATTGGGAGATGTGAACTCGAAATGGGGTTTTTCTGCTCATCTCTAACCTTAGTGATGGAAAACTAGACTTTAAATGGCAGATGTATCAGAGGATGAAAACGATGAGTGATGGAGAAGGGGCACTTTTGCGTGCCCTTGCTCAGAAGGTATTAAGGGCCAGTTTTATTGCAGGACAGCAAATTGAAATTGAGCAGAGCTGTCTGCCCCATTACCCAGTATGACTCTCCGGGATGGCGCAGCTGAGTCTGGAGAGGCTCTGAAGAGGCGGGAGCGTTAACAAGGATGAGCAGCCTCCAGTGCCCGTATAAATCCCTGCTTGTGTTAGACTGGTGTGGTGGGTCAAGCACTGAGCAGCAAGGTCCAGCAAACATCTTCAATGCAGACTTGCTGCCCTGTGACGGCTCATGCTGATCCACTCCTTGCACTGGCAGTATCGGGGGTCATTTTCACTGCTTGCTATACCTTCATTTTGCTACTCAGCTGCCTGCTTTAAACTGTCTAAATCTCCCCACGTATGATGGGATGTACAAAATCATGGCAACGCTGTTCCTTAGAGAGGCACAAACTGCCCCTATGCATCCTCAAAGAGCCCGTGCACAATTGCAAACCCGTTGAACTGCGTTCCCATTATCTCTTATTAATGGTAAATTGTCCATAAATTGCTGAGGCGTGACTGGTTTCCTTTCCCCAACACAGCTGCAGCCTCTTTATCCTGTGATATTCCAGCCTTTCAGACATAAAAAGAGAAGTGGTGGGTGGCGGTGGGAGGATGAGAGGAGGGTGGCTTGAAACCCGTGGCATCTTGCAGCAAGAGGAGCCTCTTGGCTGCTGCCGAGCGGGCCCGGAGCTCAGCAGGAACAGGGTCCCCAGAGGAGGGATGGCAGGGGACATGGGCAGCTAGCAGGGAAATTTGAATGCAGAAGCAGGGGGAAAAGAGAGAAGAATTCACCGTGTCATAGCAAACATGGGGATATGGAGAAACTGCCCTGCTGATCACGCTGCTGTGGACTGCAGGTGCTTGCATGCACTGGTGAGATCCGCTTTCAGTAGCTCCTTCCCTTCCAGCAGCCCTCTTCTGTGTGGCAGTGTCAGGACTGGATGAACTTGGTGCTTGGTGGAAGCTACAGAAAATTCCCTCTTGCCTTTTATATCATATTTTGTAACTGGAAACAAGATTAGTTTGTTGGCCTGATTTTCAGGAGGGGTCAGTACTCCTTGGTAAAGAACAAAAAGCTGCTTGCAAGCACCGTGGAAGGAGATGTTGCAAACTGAGAGTATCTAAAGTTGGCCCCGGATTTTCATTATGGGCAGCTCCTCGCTCCTGCTCCCTGCATCAAGCAGGTCAGTGCGAGCCTGGCGAGTCCCCTGGTCCTTCACCTCATGGTGGGCCTCTAGCAGGAGGCTCCGTGCACGCAGAGGCAGCTGCAGGGCCTGGGGAGATAGAGGCTTTGAGAGATGCTAAATTTGGCCTTGGAGCTGCAGTACATGGAGGAGGTCCTGCTTGTCCGGGCTTTGGAGGAAATGCTGGAGGGACTTGAGTGATGCTTCTCTCCTGGCCATGGGCACGAAGATGAGTGCAGGCAAGCTGGCTGTCTGCAGCGTGGTGTCTCCACCTTCCGCATGGAAATAAAGATCCCAGGCTCATTGGCGAGCGATTTGGTGTTTGGGATATGGTGTGGGAAAGAGGCAGCAGGAACCACTAACTCGAGCAGTGAGAGCAGCCCCTGAGTGAGGAGGCATCAGGTTTTGACCAGGCTCGATGGGGAAGGACCCCTTTATAAATAACAGGTCTGTGCTGTTGAGGGCACGGTCGGCGCCGTGACCGAGGGTTTGTGTCACTGCACAGTGAAACACGATGAGGACATTAGCAGTACGTTACCTCCAGGCTCCCATGACTACTTTTCCCTGCAGTGAATCTTGCAGAACAAGGGTACCGTAAGCGCGAGGTTGCTCCCCCATTAATTATCGCGTTCTGGACTGTTTGCCCGAGGTCTGTAATGCAAAACAAGCTGGAAAGAAATGTCTTTAATTCTATTTTTTTTCCCCTTGGGTGGGAAATATAACTTTGCGTACCCTGAGCACCGGCTATTCTTTCTGCCAGGAAGGTCCAACAACACAATTTGTGAGCTAGTAAAATAGATCTACTAATCCAAGTACTGTAGAAAATATTACACCTCTACGAGAATGCTCTACAGCAATGAAAGAATTCTTGAATTCATTGAAGAAAATTATGACATTGAAGAGAGAAGTAGCTTTTAGTGCTTTGATACATAAAGGCTCTTAATGGAATATAATCAAAGTCCTTTTTCCCCAAAGGATACATGAATTCCATTATATACTACTAGTTGACATAAATTTAACATTAAAAAAAAAAAGGCTTTATTTAGCATGGCAGGTAGAGCTGGATATTTATGAACCAGCTTCTCATGTGGTTTATATCAGCATTATATCATTTGAAGGTTTGGTTCTTAAGTGCTACCTATTGATTTTTTTTTTATTATTTTTCCACCACTGTGTGCTTTCTTTTATACCACGTATGGACTTTCCCTGTGCTCTAAGTTTGGCTGGAGGCTGATTGTGTAGATAGATTAAATAATTTAGTACCTGTGATTCTAGAAACCAGGGCTGGGATTGAGCCCAGCCTCTCAAAGACAACTGTCACTTCCCACTTGCATTTTGTGACATATTATAGAACGCTACTTCTCCGCGCGGCAATTTTGTCATTATTCAACATAGAAAGAAAAATGGGAAATCCATTACAAACCCGACTTTGTTATGACACAAAAGAAGAATCCCCTGGGAAGTTAGATCAAATTCTCTTTGAAAATAAAATAAAAATGCCACCGTGCTTGACAACATTAGAATTATTATATATTTATATCAGAAACCCGAGGTTTACTCCCTGTCAAAGCTTCTGTAGACACGGAGATATGTGAGACAAAGCAAATCATCCCCCGAGTGACCGAAAGGGAAGTTTATTACTGAGTCGGAATTAAAAGCTTTGAACAAGAACAGAAATGTGGAATATCGAGTAGTTGGAGGCTGACTACGTCCTGGCTGCCGTACAGGGGGCACGGCCACGGTCATCACACACCTATGGGGGTAAAAACATATGAAAATATATTAACGGTAAGCTACGGACAGATACTTTCCAAACACAAGGCAAGAAAACTCTCTGATCTTTGCAGGAATTGGTGTTTTGGCCGAGAGGGAAGGGGAACAAAAAGGTGAAGGGTAAGGAGGTTTGAGAGAAACTTGAAGACAAAGCTGAGGAAACCCGAGGAGAGGTGAAAGAGGTTACTCGGGAATCAAACCAGAAAGGAGATTGAAGGCTTGTTAAAATGAAATACTTTCAGTCCCTAAAGTTTTCTATACATTCAAAAGCTTATGAAAGATGTCGGGTCTAGCTGTGAGTTTAGCTTGAAGTCCCTGACACTAGCACTTTTATGACTGAGAGACCATTAAGATTCATTTAAAATCTTTTATTCCTTTTGATGCAATAAAATCTATATAGCACTTTCCTAAATGAATACCCGCTAAAGGGGACAAAGCTATGAAAGAGTCATTTCTTATAATATATGAAATCCAATAAGGTTTATTACCCTCTATTTAGTCAATGGCAAAAGCCTGTGAAGTATATGAGTGAGTTTCCAATCACCTATACGTTTGTCTCCTAGAAGATAAATGCATATCCTTTTCCTCTCCCATAGGTTAAATGTAGAGTTGTATTTGTTTATGCACCCTTTAACTTTTTCTTATATCTTATAAAACACGGTAACTTTTTATTTTATCTTTCCACCATGACCAAAAGGGTAAATTCAAAATACGGCTGACCCTGTGGTGTACTGGATAACCAGGCCTTCCTATGCACTCTGTAGCTCCATCAGGGCACGGAGGGTGCAACAAGTCACTTTTTTGCTTCTTATCCAGTTTATTCAGCAAATGTAAATTAAAAGGCAATTTGGTATTTAGATCTCTGGGATTAGACAAATACAAAATATTAACAACGTCTGCAGGTACTGTGTATCAAAGGGAACTGGGGCAGGATGCTGCCGTGTTTGATCACGATGGGAAGCTGCTGAGATGGTGTATGGTGGAGGCTGTTTTTTTTTTTTTTTCCTCCCTGGTGCCAGCTAAGACACTTTGATTCATGGGGGTCTTGTCAGGAAGGGAGCCCAAAGGGCCGGATCAGAGAAAGGCCATAAATTTTTGCTATTGCTGGTTGTCCTCCCACTCTTGTTCAGCTGGGAACTGAACCTCCAGTCCATCTGATGGAGCAGATGCTCTGCAGAGGTCCCTTCCACCACCAGCTATCTGTTGTGGAGCCCTCAGCCTCCTGTTTTATGTGCAGCTCTCCTATCTCTTGTTCAGGCCAAGACCTCTTTCAGGTGCCAAAAGCTGCTGTGAGCGATGGCATAAAGTGAAAATGAAAGTTCCTTTCTTTAGTCTGAGGTTTGTCCATATTCTTTCAGTCTCTCAGATAACAGCAGAGGATACAAAAACTCTTAAAAAATGAAAAGGAGGGAGGCGATGGTTTGTTTATTTATTTATTTATTGTGGCAAAGGACCTATAGAGTAGCTGTTTTGCATAAATATTTAAGTGATGGCATTTAATAGTGGCAGCCGCTATGTATTTTGCTCTTAAAAAAAGAAAAGTTGGTATAGAGACCTGTGGACAGAAAGAGGGTGAAAAAACAGACGAATTGTCTCTTCCTCTGTATCATTTTGGAGCTGACAGACTATCATTTAAATACGAAATTTTAAAGAAATCTGTTCTATGGAAGTTTTTATTGCAAGATGAGATTGGTGAATTTTCATCAGGAAATTATGTCTTCAGATAAGTACACTTTTGTGAGGAATGATGAATGTGATTTTCTAATATTTTCCAACACACTCAGTTCACAAGGTGAATCTGTGTCTTATTGTCCATGTTTGGGCTGATGGGCCCAAATCTGATGTGCTAGGTGCGTGGGGTAGAAATAGTGGATTTGCCTCGCTCAGCTAGGAGGCTGCTGAAGATGGAGCAGATAGATCATTCTGAGCGCTTATTTTTATAGAGCTGGCCTGACTTTTGCTTCTTTCTCCTGGTTTCCAGCTTTGAGCCCTCAGCAGGGGCAAGCTAGATGCATGCAGCAAGTCACAACTTACCCTGTGGAGCGAGGGGAGGGGTGGGCAGCCCATTTCCACCCTGACAGCCCCTGGGAGCACCTCCCGTTGCTGCTAATGGGCACCGTGACACGCGCAAAGGGGACAATTCATTTCCAGGTTGTTAGCTGCTTTCCTTTCTTTTTTTTTCTTTTATTTTTCCTGAAATGCTGTTGTCAGACAATGCGATAAGAGGATTTGCATGGTAATATGTCAGCTGATGGATTCCTTGCAATAAAATCCAACAAGGTGGTTTATGAGGTACTTTATATATTTCTTATTTGTATTATAGGAGCAGCGAGGAGCCCAGGGACGTGTCTCTGCTCTCTGCAGATATGTTACACATAGCCGTGCTCTGTCCTTTTGCTGTCTGTCTGTTCAGGCTGATTTTTCTCTCTCCTCATACCACTACGGGGTATGTTTGCATGGGTGCTATTCATCACTGTTTGTCCTGGGATAATGCGGAAAACTGACATGTGAGCATGTTTCTCTCCTGACAGGAAGGAATCATGAAAATAGATGTCATGTCATGAAGTGACATGACAAAAAGGATCCGATTTGAATAATAAAATACAGTTTTTTTCCCCCTCGAAGTGCTTGTTTTCACACTAATGCCAGTAAGCCACATGTGCAAGCATTCCACCCTTGCGCGGCTTGCCAGGACCAAGGAAGGTGTGATAATTTTGTCATCTGTGCTGCTTTGCTTCTAAATTAGAAGCTATGCTACTAATGGCTCAAAAAATAATGTGTTAAGTCAGTTAGCTCATAATTTTTTCAGAAAGGAAAACAAAAAAACCCTTCAGATTTAAAGGTAGTCCTGGTCCTCAGTTGTGCTGCATCTGCACAACTCCAGTTATGTGTTTTATTTTATTTTAGTTAGGAATGGATGCATTTTCTTTGAAGATAGTAGATCTGTCTTGATTTACCTCACCTGATGGCCTGACTCTGGCTAATGTATCTTTTGCTATAAGGTCTTACTCTGCTTATAAATCTCTGTTCTCTGTGGAGCTGGGACAGAAACCCCACAAGGGGAAATTCTGCTTCCTTCAGGCCATAGTCACCTTATTGGGACTATTTTGGAGAATTAGAAAAATAGTATTTGGTCCTGGGAAGTGAGAAAAGTCTCTGTGAGGAGAGGGAATTGTGTTTCTGAGGCATGACCTGTTATCTTTGACTTTCCTGCCCCAAAATACCCAAATATGTATACATGTGCATGTAATCACCACAAAGGAAAGAATAATAATAACAGATGCAAAAAAAAAAAATGCTAAGGGTTTCATTATCCCAGTAGGAAAAAAATCAATTAATGGATGAATTATGCACAAAGCACTACATTTAAGAAAGCAAATTTTAGGGAATTATAAAATGGAGTGGGCCAGGTCCAATGGAAGGAAGCAGCAAAAATGAAACAGGCTTGAAAAGGCTGAAGGATCCTAACTGGAGCGGTAATTAAAGTGGAAGAGGCCTTAGCTCCTTTGGGAAAAAAAAATGGAAATGAAAGCAAGGAAACCCACGGGAGAGCAGTGACATTCCACAGGGGAGCGGCAAGAGCCGGATGCAGGGAGCAAGTGCTGGGGATTGAGGCAAAGTGGCAGGGAAGCAGCGAAATGGGGAGCCTGAGCGGCCAGGAAAGCAGAGCGAGGTGAGGGGCTGGTGCATGGGGCAGCCCCCGACGCTGCCAGGGATTGAGGCAAAAAGATGATCCTGTGCAGCCTCCTCTGCTGCTTCCATCCATCTCAAAAATCTGTGTTTTGTGCCGTTTGCTGGTAGAAGGGCATGGTAAGGGAACTTGGTGGGTGGTTGTGTTGCATGTGATGTGAAACAGAAAGGGGAAAAAGAAGGGGCATGGGCCATAAAATGGCCATGAAACCAGTCCAATGGGCGGACTTCTTAGAAGAATGAAGTTTTGCGGCAGCAGGCAGCAGCGCTTCTCCTGAGACTCTTTTCAAGGTCTTAGATTGTGAAATCCTGGAGTCAAATCAAGTGAATCTTGCGTGATGGATTGTCCATCAAATCACCAAGCTGCTTCTCTGTTGGGATGGAGAGGTGTGGAGACCTGGAGAGCAGCAGGAGAGAAGCAGCGGTCACTGGGCTGTTCTATCTCTTTATCCTTCTTTAGAGATACCAAAAAGAGCAGGTTGGTGTTGCTGTTGAATAACCCAAACCAGCAGTCTGCAGTTTGAATAACTGCGGGACCCAGGAAAAACACCGAACATAATGCAAGAGATTAAGAAACTAATTCTGAAAAAGGGAAAGCGATGAGTTCTTTTTAGGGGAAATGCAGCAATGGAGAGAGGGAGCAAGGGCATAGGCAGATATGTTATTACCCTGCAGCCTAGGCTTGAATTTGCCACGCAACAACCTTGTACCAGCACGAGTCAAAGCTGCAGATCAGAGGAGCTGCTGAAAGCTCTAGAGGCCAAATCCTCATCACGTGAGACAGGTTTTTCCAGGGAGTTGTGTGGCCACAGTAGCCTCGGAAGTGGCTGAGTTTCAATGCCTGTGATGGAAAGCTACTCAGCAGTGTCTAGAAGAAGCTGCTACCGTTTTGCAAGTCGAGATTTGCATTTGTGTTTGTTTCGCAGTGGAAGATGAGGCAAAGCCAGAGCAGAATGAAAACTGGAAGGATTTCAAGAGGAATAAGAACAACTGAGGCTATGGGTGGAGCAGAATTAGATGCTTCTGGGAGACAATCTGGTTTGCAATTAGGAATAAATAAGTCTTAATTCTTTAAGTGTCCTCAGGAGTAAGGACGATGTGGCTTAAGGCAGTAGCAGCACATATGGAAACGAGAGAAAGAAGGCAACCATATAATTCAGAATTTGTATAGGCAAAGCCCTTACGAATATTCACATGCTTCACTGGTTAGTTTTACAGTAGTACTGGGCAGGGAAGAGACATGTTATGATCTACCAGATGTCCATTCATTTTCTTCATTATCTCAGGATGCATTTTTAATGTATAACGCTGAAGGCTGCTTTTCTTCCCTCGTGCCGAATAGCGTGGAGGAGCGTCGCTGTGAACAGAAACCGCGGCGCCTGATTGCGCTTTTCTCCCCTCCTTCCCCAGGGCAGTGTTTTCACGCCACAGAGGCAGCACTGCCAGGAGCGACGTTGCAGCAGGAGAAGCTCCTTCCAACGCTCCCGACGTTTGACGGATGGGAATCGGCTTCCCGCATCGCTGTGGTTGGGCAGGTCTGAGAGGACCAGCCGCGGATGGGCTGTTGAGCCCAGTCTTTCAGGGACCGGGACCTTGTTTAATCCCTGGGCAGGAGGGAAGGTGATGGAGAGGCCACAACCTTTCTGCAGGCAGCCCTGGGGACCGCCTGTCTCACCGCTCGCTGCATCTGCAGTGACAGCTCTCAGTTGGGAAACCTCTACCTGCTGACCCCTGCTTGCTGGGAAGCCTCAGGGATCTTTTGTTTCGCTGAGTTTTTGGCTTTTTTAATTTTTTTTTTCTTCCCCCAAACCTCTAAGTAGAATGAAAATGTTGGTGTTAGGAAACGGGTTTTGAAACTTGGTTATATATCAGCCAAGGCCCTCAGAAAACAACTGTGCAACTAACTGTTCATCCATAGCCCATATCCTTTTAATGCTTATCTCAATTTCTTTCTCATCTTCTATTGGAATCTGCAATTAACACCTACAGCAAAAATGAGGATGATGATGTGCTGTTGAGAAATTCTGGTGTTAATTTAAATTATTAACAATTAGAGAAAACTAAGCATGGGAAGGGAAAGAAAAATTAATATGTTTCCAGGGTTTTTGTGCTTAAGGTGGACTGACTGCTAAGTCCTTGATGCGGAGGGTTTTGTACTTAGGGTGGACTAATGCACGGTGACTCTGCTCCTGAAGAGTTTGCTTTAGAGGTCATGAAACTCGGCCATATGAAGTTACAGTGAAATTCATTCTTTTTTGGGTAGCTGATCCCCTATGCTCCCTTCAACAGCAGGTTCACCCAGGCCTTTGTACAGGTTGAATTTCATCTCTGAACGAGTTACCCCCATTTAGAGAGATGCAGTGTGGGCACTGCCAATCGTGGAGGAATGGGAGTGGGATTGGCTTGAGCTTGGTATGGAGTTCTTGGTATTGAGTGCAAGTCCTGTACAAAGAGGAGTAATGCAAATCATAAGAGTGATTCTTCCCAAGGTTTGAGCTGGTACTTGGGCAGATGCTGGCCCTGGCAGTGATACCCTGCTCCCAGGATGCTGGGGCAAAGGCATGGAGATCATTGCTGAAGGCTTCCAGCAAGTGAGTGCACCTGGGAATGGGAATGGGAATGGGAAGGAAATCCTCTGGGGAAATACTTCTATATTCAACTCCTTGTCAGAGATGCCACCTTTGGAATATCAGGGAGCCCAGAATCAGTTATTGCCCCTCTTGGGAACTCACTGCAGCGTCCTTAGCACCACCGGGCATAGGGGCATGGGAGAGGGGCAAGTCTCTGACATTCGGATGCTACCTGCAAGTAGATTTTCCCATGGGAAATCCCATAAAACAGACATCCTTGGACTGAGCAAGGCTGTAGTTTGTAAGAGGTTGCCCAGAAAAATCCCTGAGAAGGTTCCAGGCCTCTGATTTTAAGTAATATCTGTGAATTTGAACCAATCAAGCTCGTGATGAAAGCAGCTCTGCTTTCCCAGAGAGGGCTCCAGTAACTGTGTAAAAGCCTCTCTGGAGCTGAAGATCGTTACCCAGACTTATAACTTTAAGACCCTGGGGGATCAAGAGAAGAAAGCCTGATGCAAGCCATATGATACAAATTAATTGTGCTCAATGGAAGCAGAAAATCTGTCAGAGAAATGAATCCCACAGATCTATGGTTTTATTTTTTCTTCCCCTTTCTTAGCTGCTTGGTCTATTTTTTATTTTATTTCTTTTTAATAACATCTTGGCTTTTTTTTTTTTTTACCACCTTTATGGGCTGTTCTGTATGACAAATTTTCAGCTTGTTTTGAATCTATGTAACCAATTTCCTTCTGCTAACGTCACGGCATCTTTCACTGAGGAATCAGACCTGAACTGTTGAGAATTAAACCCCTAAATACCCTTCCCTTGAGACCTATAACTTGGTTTTGAATTCATCATTACTCAGTTGAAAAATTCCTCTCTGGTGAGAGTTCAGGTAAGGACAAGAAATTTCCTCTGAACTCCAGCATTTTTCACATCATTAAGTAAATTAGCCACCTAATCTAATCAGATCCAGCTGATGGAAAGAGACATTACTGAAGAACTGGAAAACTCATAATCCCTTGCGTGTTATTCCTCACTATGTCCTAGCCAAGTGGAAGGTTATTTTCTTTTTTCCTTTTAACTTTTCAGGACCTGAGGAATGCATTTCAGGTCTCTTGGAGAACTGATACTTTTAAAATTACTTTATTATTATATTATTATTATTTATTATTTATTATATTATTATGATTTGGTTGTAGATGAGGCATGTAGGAGACATGGTTTAGCAGACACGGTGTTGAAGATGTTACAACTGGACTCGCTGAACCTGAAGGTCTTTTCCAATCACAATCATTCTGTGAATCTATGATTCTATGACTCGGAGGCAGTAGGAGAGCAACTGTTTTCAAACTAGCTGTCCTTATAGGAATATTTCTGAATATTTCCTCTGAGTCTCCTCTGCGGGAAGGTCAAGGTGATTCAAGGTGGTGCGTGCTAGAGTTTCTTCCTAAATTTCCTCTAACTCACTTAAAAGGCTTTGGGGATGACTTATGTGCAAACACGGGGAGAGTTTTGATCAGTTCCAGTGCTGACTGCTGGAACTGCCCTGTTCCTACCCCACCTCGCAGTGTCTTACTGGACTGATGGTCCCGCTGTGCCGGTGCAAAGCGTCGTCGTCATCAGCCGCAGGTTACAGGCTCGGCTATAATCTTCACTGCACCTTGCTTGCAAAGGATGATTTCTGCCTTAGCAGAGACAAGCGAGGTTCCAGCTTGCTTTGGGATGTGCTCTGAGGAAAGGGGAAAAAAGCCGGCCAAGCTTGTGCCGTTGTGTGTTATTGGGGTTGGGTGGGAAAAGCATCTCCGATACCAGAACGTGGGTGGGCTCGGACAGAGCTACTGGGAAGTGTGGGATGCCAAACAGACCCAGTGAAAAATAGTAATAATAGTAATTAGAGCCTATCAGGCAATCAGGCTGGCCTGGCCTGTGCTTGTAAAATAATAGCTTTTTCCATCTACTCCATTAGCCAAGTGAGTCCAAATTCACACGGCTGCAGATGCTGATAAATGAAATCCATCCTGAGCTGCAGCAGAGCCTCTCTCATGAGGGGTCCCAAGCTACATCCAGGCCCGCTTAGCCCAAAGAGACAAGAACTAACGACTCTAACTCTCTGTGCTAGTCAATGTTACCCCAGAAAACTGAGAAACGGCGTTATCAGGGAGGGTAGACAGCGGTGTGACCTGTGGCTTGGTCCTTCCCCAAACCAGTGTCTCCAGGATGGCAGGACATTGTGCTGGAAGGTGTCAACACACCAGCCTTCAGCTAGGCTGGTTGTCTTGGAAATTCAGTCCCAAAGGATGCTGAAGTACGGACCGAGTCTGGATAAGTGAAGCCACAGGATTTGAGCTGCACTGACTGCTCCATGCACTGAAGAGCAGTGGGTGAACACCGATAGATCTTATATCCACTCATACTCACTGGCTAAAACGTGGGGAAAAGTGCTTTTCATGGAAGTGTGGAAACCCTCCAGAATTTTGGGCATTGTTTGTAACGTGAATTTCTAGTTTATTTATAAGAGATTTCTGAAAACTCAGTAGGCTGTGACAGAGCTAAGAGGGGGGAAGTCAACGAAGCGACCTGTGCCCTTGCAAAGCCATCAGAGACAAAATTGATATTGGCTCAAGGGTGCTGTGCATTAGTGAAATGTAACGTCAGTTCAGATTTCATCACGTCATTCCATAAAAAAAATCAATATGTTGCTCAGATCAAAAAAAAAAAAAAAAGGCAATAGCAGAAAGCCATTGAGGCATGAGCCATCTGGAGGGAAAAGGACATAACACAGGTATTGTTTGCTTTAAATCTCCATAATAGCTTTTCTTTTATTTTTCTACAGTTGTAGTTTCTGCACTTTGCTCCTTTTGAAATAGCAATTACAGTTTGTCTAGAAAGAATTCGTGACAACTTAAGACCTTGCTTAATAGGTATTTTTTTTTATTGATGAGGCAAGGAAAAAACATTAATACAACTTTACATCCCCTGCCAAATCCCACAAGAGATTCAAGCTATTAATATAGAGACGTGTATAAAACATGATGTACTGGTCTGAGTCTGTTGTGGTTATCGGTAGGTCTTGTAGCAATGCCTGTAGTTGTCTAATTCACTCAGCCTCTTATTATTAATCCTGTTAAAATTTCAATTTGGGATGTTGGGCTTTTTTTTTTTTTTTCAGTGGAAGGGTAGGTAAGGAGGGCTCAGCAAAAACAATCCAGTTTATAACAATAAAGAAAATGTGCCTTAGTGAGACCGTATCCAAGTAAAGCAAGTAAATCCCAGCACGACGGAGGTTTGCTGGGTCCCTGCTCTGCCTCCTGGCCAGGAAACGGGTAGATGATGGATGTGGTTTAGCAGGCTTGGTGGTGATGGGTTTACAGTTGGACTCGATGATCTTGCAGGTCTTTTCCAACCTTTATCATTCCATGGTACTAGCTGCTATGGGCAGCTCCTCACCTCTTTTGGTGAACCCTTTCAGCTGTGCTTTGCTGGATAGGTGGCAATTAGAGTTGGAGGAGGGAAGGTTAATAGAAACCAGAGGAAATAAGTAAACGACAAGCACAGGCAAGAAAGAAGGAAGCAAACCAGCTCGGCAGATGGAGCCAGGGTACCCGCTCACCCTGCTGCTGCCAATGGTTGGGAGCAAATCACCGGCTCACCTGGCTCAGGCTTGGCCTTTCCTCACGTGCTGGTCCACGGCCCAAAGAGGGGCATTGCCAGCAGCTGATGTGATGAGATCCCTGCCCCAAGTCACCCGATTGCTACCGTGAGTGGCGAATTTGAGGGCGCTGCAGCAAAGCGGACATCCTGAGAGTCAGGAGGAGGCAAATCTCCTCCTGAGGCTGGGCTCACCCCTTGCTGCTGGAGCTCCTCACTGTTGGGAGCAGTTCAGAGCAGCGGTTGCGTTTTGCAGCTCACTCAGGTGAACTTCTCGGTAGGAAAGCGCAAGAGCTTGCGAGGTGGCTAAGGAGGCATTAGTTGCTTCCCAAGCCCCATTCTGCATGTGATTTTGGAGCTGGCAAGTCTTAACAAGCCCTGAAGGTGCCGTGCACTTGCTCAGTTGGCCTTAAGTCACAAAAAAAAAAAAAAAAAGAAAAAAACTATATCCCAGTTAGGGGGGGAAGGAGAAATGCAAGAGAAATAA
>JAUBNY010000992.1:1554618-1566163 GCA_032275445.1 Crypturellus soui | reverse complement strand
GCAAATGGTTTGAAAATGGTTTGAAAATCCATAGCGTGACTCTCATGGATAAGGGAAGCAGCAAGTGGTGAAACCATCTCCTCGCCAGTAAGGTCAGTAGCAGCAGTGCTGAATCTGTGTGAAGAGAAGAGCAGGAAAGTGCTGGTTTTGCGTGGTCCCTCCTCGGACCCAAGACAGCATTGAGCTGCCTGCCTGGGGTTTCCATGTGGGCACTCACACGAAATGCTTATGCTGAACATATGGGTGTGCTGAAATGGGGCTGTAGCTGAAACGGGGAGGAAAGCAAGGTCATAATCTGAGTGACCTGATGTGAAATGACCAGTTCTGCCTACACTTTTTGTTAACATTCAGGTAAGGTTCTCATTAGGGTTCTCATTTATTGCCTATTGATCTCTGGTATTTACCCATGGTTTTCTTAATTAATTTGATCTTGCTGGATGGGAATTAAATTCACAATTAGTTTTAGGTTCAGGCCAAAACTGAATAGTTCAGTTAATGAATGACTTGCTGACAATGCTAATTGCCTGGATTGCTGATAGACTCAAGGAAGTACTACAAGACAAATCGGTATTTATAGCACGTGTTTGGAGCTGACAGATGTTGAGGGAGAAGAAGAAGAGAAGCAGGGTTAGGGAATTTCAGAAAAAGTTAACCTTTTTCCTTTGTGGATTTCTGCATTGCAGGATTTCTGCATTGCAGGAAGGTTTTTCCTGGCGGGTAGTTATTTCTAGCCATTTGATGCAGGGTTCATTTGCACACACAGAGCCTCTCCTGGGAGCGCATGTGCCCGGTAGTTGGGTGACGGCCCAGCAAAGTGGCAGCTTCGGCCGCAAGCTGGCACCTCCGTGCTGGCCAGGAGCTGCGTGTCGGCAAGGACCGGGCAGAAAAGTGGAGAAAATGGGTTATTTTAATCCTAAGTTATTTCCTTTTTAAAAAAGAAAATCTATTTTCATTTCTCTGTTAATTTATTCCTGCCGGTTTTCCCTAGAGGGAGTTATCTCTTCTTTCCCAGTTCTTCTCCTTTACAAGTGCATTCTCCTCTTTTTGGCATTGAGCAATGGAGAAAAAGGAGGTAAGAAATGAAGGAGAAAAGGATAAGCACAATCTGGGAAAAAAAATGAATTTTTCTATTGCTGTCTAAAAAGAGGGGTTGGCTTTTTTTATTATTATTTGAACAGAGAGACAATTTAAAATTTTCAAAAGGCACCTACCAACTCGAGCAGTAGCTCCAGCGTCAGTCACAGACAGCAGCGAGTGAATAACGATGAAATGGTTAATAACGTTGGTTGCGTCACAGTGAAAAGGAGGGGATGAGGAGTGGGAGCCAAATACTCTGAGTTGAGCTTTTTTCTTTCTCCTCCTTTCTCTGTAGCCTCTTAATTGCACATTATGAGACTGAACCTTACCTGGACCGATGCATTTGTGCTCTGCCCTGAGCAGGGGGTTGGGAGCAGCACTGGCTGCAGGGCTGTGCTGGGGGCAAGCTGGACCTTCTCCGTGTCCTTGTCCCGGGGCACAGGGAGGCAGAGGCTGCCTGCTGTGTTTTCTGGGGGGTTTATCCTTTCCAGCTCCTAAATACAGGGCTGCAAACCCACGGGATGGCCGTAGAGGCTGCCAGGGGCTGGGGGTTTGGGCAGCCAGGCACGACCTCGAGGGCAGCAACCTCTAAACTCTGCTCAGGGTGGAGCTGGGCACTGATGAAGGGAATGGATCTGCCTGCAGGGCCGAAATGAAATGCAGCGCGATACTGTAAAACTGAGATTCAATTTTCTGGAGACATTCAGGATTCATTTCTAGGCCTCGCAGTTTATGAGATAATGGGCTGGGTACCAATTAATCATCTCTGTGACTAACGGCCCCTTTCCTGGCTTGCATCCTGGAACTCAAAGCAGTGCAATTTTTAATTCTTGATATCACAACTAATTATACTATTACAACTAGCTGTAATATTACAACTAACATTATTCATCTTAGCCTTGGTCGTCTTTTCCCTTTTATAAATCCTACTTTTGCATAGATTAAATTCTGAGGCTATTAACACTTTGATTACATTTCAGTCGGATTAAATTTTCCCCTGGTAGCAAGGTTGTCCCGTCAAGCCCTACAATATCTGTGGGGACCGAGAGCTGGTCGAAGGGCCTTCAGCTGGTCTGAGGGCCGGGACTTTCTCAAGTTACTGTGTCCTTTCTCCTTCCTGGCAATGAGGCTAGACACAGAACGGGAAAGCTGGGCTGTAAGTGGTGGCGAGATGTGGCTAATGCCTACCCTGCCCATAGCAAGGTTGGGTGGCCATGTGTTAAAGCGCGCTTGGGTTCCTAGGGCTTATTGAATGACCCATGAAGGAGAAATTTGTGAAACCAGGAGTTGCTTTACTGTCAGATTTCATGCTGAAACCTTGGGTAAATCTTCCAAAAATGCCAAAGGGCTTGATGACTAGAAGGCTCTGTGAGCGATGTTGAGCTGCTGGGGGTTGGAGTTGGTGAAATAAGCAATGGGATGGCCATGCAGACAAGGATGGACGCACAAACCACCTGCAAGCCATGACCAGTAGGACATGAAGTGGCCTAATTGAGGGAACAAGAGTCATCAGTCTTGAGTGCTTCAGTGCTGGCATCCAGCAGGACCTTATTTTAGCAGGTACTTAAGGGTGGCTGTTAATGTGCCACAGAGCCTCCTATCACTGAGGTGATTTCCAAATATCTGCCAGTTCTTTCCTTCACAGCCTGAGGGAGAACAGTCAATGGACGCCTGGATTTGTCTGCTGTTTCTCTTGGGTTAGAGATGCTGTAGAAGGGCTGCTCACTGTAGGTGCAGCAGGAACAATTCCTCTTTGGGTAATTTTTTGTAATTTTTCTCCTCCCTGGGATTTCTTCCCCCTAATTACTGAAGCAATGGCTTGTAAATGCTTCATCGCCTTAACACCGGTCTCAAAGGTTACCTTGTTAACAAGGAGATTTTTCAGATATTCACCACCGGTGTTCCCCTTTGTCTTTTAATAGTTGTCTGATGCCTGTTCACTTGGGCAGGCAGCAAGATAGCAGGGGAAATGGATGACTGCTTTGCTGATCAGGGCTTGCAATAATCACTTTGTGCTACACAGTCAAGTCCTTATGAACCCAGAGCTTGCCATTTTGTCTGGCACATGGTGGTGTACATGTTGTATCTCTAAAACAGCCAGGTATGGTATTTTGTGGTAACTGCAGATGAGCTTTTTTTTCTTTTTTTCCCCCTAGTATGGGAGGAATACCTTTCAGAGTGCCAGCAGCAGGCAGTGCAATTTTAAAACACCGGGGAATGCCAATTATAGCTTATTTATGTCATGATTGAACTGCCTTGGAAGTCGGTGCCCAGCAGAACACACTGTGCCCTTAAAAGATGGGGAATTTGTTTCCCTGACTGCATCTGGTGAGGGAGCCATACACGACACGTTTAGCTGCAGAGAGCTGTGATCATCAACTCAAATCTTTGCACATGCAAAAAAAAAGGAAAAACATTAGAGAGAAACCTAAATGGAGGTTGATTTAGACAAAAATCAAAAGGGAGATGTGTTTATTTTATATAAAGTATATTAAAAAAAAAATTAAGTGTCTCCAAGGGAATCAACATTTGATTTTACTAATATCAAAATACATCAGCATTAACTGAGGTTTCTCCTGGTTTATTTATTGATTCCACTAAAGTGGGCACAATGGATTTCTTTGTTTGCTTGCTATTTGTCTTAAAGTATCGTGTCTTGTTGTGTGCTCCACTGCTCAGCCTGAAGTGTCCTATCGCCTCTTCTAACCCTCAAGCAGGGAGGGAATGTGTCACCTCTTCCCAAATCGTGATATGTTCAGCTCTTCTGCAGGAGCTTAGCCCAGCAGGAGACACAAGAGACCCACTGCGTGGCAGGAAGGGGAGAGCCTGCCAAGCTGGAGGTTGTCACTGTGGCTCTTCAAGCCCAGCAGCTCCTGGGTTCTAGCAGTGAGGGGGGGGGACTAGGCCCAGGAGGTCTGTGAGGGCACCCCACTTCTGGCGTATCTGTGGGTCTGGCAGATGCTTTAGGAGTGGTAATGACAGAGGACAAAGTCGCTTTCCCTGTCCCTTACCCATCTTAGGTGCAATAATCTGTAAAACAAAGCTCCTGTTCCTGGGGTTTTTCAAGAGCCTATTGCTTCATCGCACGTTGCATCTCGCTCAGATTTACAGTGCTTTTTATCCTTCTTGTCTGGGGTTTCCTGAACACCAATAGTTTCTTTCTGAGTTCGTTCTTTAATTTGGCTGTCCCTGGGTCCCATTGCCGTCTTGGCACAGCACGTGAGAAGAGCAGAAGTGTCGCTGCCTTCGTGCGTGGACGCCGCGAGCGCCTGCTGGCCACGCTGTGACACGGACTGCAATCTCATCCAGGAGAATTCAGTCCAATGTATAGGATGCTCGTTTTCTATAAATAAGCCACCCACATATGGCAGGACACAAAAGGAGGAGGACGATGTCAAAAGAGATTTACTTGTTTCCTGAGGAGCAGTCAGTTTAAATGAGAGCTCAGCTTAACTGAAAGGCCACAACTTCCAGGAGAACTTGCTCTTCTGATAGAGGTCAGCTCCCGTTTGGCTGCTAAAATTAGTAGCTGGGCTTCCAGATAGACTATTTTGGGTTCTAAACAGCCCTGACAGTCTGGCCATAAAAGCACCGGTAAGGGTTGCAGAGCACTAAAAAAGGAAAATTGGTTGTTTATGTCGTTACTCTGACAGGAGGGGAAACATGAACCTTATGTTGCAGTTCTTGAAAATCTGTTTCTGCCTTGTATGCAGTAGTGACAACTTGGTTTCACGTATATGTGTATACATACGTGCATATATACATATTTTTGTATGGATATCTGTGAAGGAGCTGGTGGCATGGACTAGGAACACAGGATATACCGGTCTTGGCAACATAAAACTGAATAGAAGTAGTCAATACTGCGTGTCTGTTCCCTGTCATAAAATAAGCAAGTGTGAGAGTACAGCACTGCTTATTTTTTTATTTTTTTTTTATTTTTCTTCTCTCCAGGAACAGTAAGTTTGTCTTGTCTTCTTACTCTCATTTTGTGTTTTTAAAGCTTAAAATACGTCTCACTGCTATCACTGTAAGGAAAGTCTGGGGCACTTAAGGCTACAGTAAGGGTCTCATGATGCTAAAGCTGCACCTAATAAAGGAAGGGCTAACTGGTATCTGTCAAGGGCTGGGTGAGCGTGTTCCACAAACTATCCTGAAAATTTCCTGTGGAATGGAAAGAGAAACATTTAGGACTAATAAAAAGGGTCTTGCTTGCATCTTGATTTCTTCAAGTCAATAGAACAAGAAATATTTGTGTAGAAATGGAAAGCTAAAATACTAATTTTATTGATTTCTTCTTTCCATATAAAACATTGAAATCATTATATACCTGTAAAATATTTTATTTTCCTGAATGTTCTGAGGGGGGTTGGTGCTTTAGAAAATACCTGTTCACTCTGTATTGATCTGTGTCAGGTAATCTATGATACTTCATTGTAAAACGGCATGATTTGGCAATACTGGCAGAAAATGAACCTGCAGACCTTCTCTGCCTTCTGCTTGTGGCAGGACAGCTGCACAAACAAAAATAAACAACACTCCTCCATCCAGAATTCCCTAAATAATAACCCGGCCCTCCATCTGGCCATCGTGTGGGTGGGAGGGAGGTACCATTTCTACCCCTCAACTCCTGTGGCTACTCCATCTAAGTCTCAGCAAGGTCTCTTAAGGTCAAAACTCATTTGCAGGGACAGTGTTTATCTAATGCATATTTCACCGCTGGAATGAGTCAGGTTTGTCAAGGCAGGATATGTGTTTTGATTCACGCCTCTCCCCATTCTCTCCATTAAATATATATATATATATATATATATATATGGAATTAACTCTTTCTTGTATAAACAATCAATTGGAGGAAAATTATTTGCAAGATTAATACCTTAAAGTGCCATTTTTCTTTTCCTCTTTGGAGAGGGATGAAAGAAAAAAAATAGTTCAACATTTATAGAGCCCAGCTATCTATCATATTTGTGTGTTCAGGGCATTTACTGTAAGGGTTTCCTCATCAGCAACCTCAAAATCATGTCCTTTAATAGGCTGCTGCTACAAACATGAAAAATGATAATTTCCAGGTAAATTCAAGATTTTGGAGCCATTTTGACTGTGAAAGGACAAGCAAAACCAAGGCTGTCCGTAATGTAGATATATTGTACATAAACTTGGAGTGGGACTCACCAGAAAGACTGCGCTGTATCTGCAGGAGCATATGCAGGTTCATGCATGCCTTATGCAAACAAATATTATTTCTGTCATAATCTAGAACATGCATTTGTAATTAAGAGAAATGAAGAAAACTGTTTCAGAACTTTCTTTCCTCTTTTAAGACAGCAATGGAAAACAAGAGCTTATTTCAAGTTTTATACTTACCCTCCATGATGACCTGAAGTGAGTATTGAGGAATAAGACCAGGGATCATCCGTCCAAATTAAATCTTGCTGTGCTTCCTCACTGGGGGGAGTTCAGCACTCGGATACACTGGTAGTTCTTACCAGAAACATATACTTGGGAGTTGAAAATGGCTATGGCACTTCTAGTTAAAAATCCATTCAGAGAGTAAAAGCAAACCCTAGTGTGGAAAGGAGTGGTATAGTACCAGTGAATGAAGTCCTGCAGAGATGCTCATAAAAATATGATGTTTATGTGAACCATTAAATTGGGTTTGGTCATCTTGGGTGTGTTTATTTTGTTATTATTTTTATTAAATCTTTGTCAGCGATGAGCCTAAACAGGAAAGTTTTCAGACTTTCCAGGAAATTAACTGAGGATCAGTTACTCTGCTGTCTTCCAAATTTATGGCTCTGCAACTAACTATAGACATACTGCAATAAATAATCCCTTGTATCCTCCAGCCTTATCAAATAGAAATCTGCTTCCTTGAGAGTATTCAAGATGAAATTGGTGCATTACAAACACATTTATTAAAAGGCACATTCAATCTTTCATGAAAAATGAGGAATCTTCAGTGTTTACTAGGGCATAAGGGTTTGGGGGGAGGCTCTTTGTTTGGTGTTGTGGTTTTTGTTTGCTTGGTTTTTGTTGTTGTTTGTTTTTTAATATAAATACGTCTAGGGAATTCAATAAGATTGCTCACACAGAGTAAGTTTACCTTCTGAATGTCAAAAGCAAAGGGCAACCTGGAGCTGATTAATGGCTTCATAATCTGCCAGCTTGGAATCATATCTAAATTATTTGTAAGGTAATTTGGTTTGATCTTAATGAGGAATAAGGTCTTTCGGCCCAAAGAAAAGTCTATTAATCTCTCTGGCACAGTGAGCACTTGAGGGTATCTCTTACTGTATCCCTGCAAATGCATTTGTCTTCTGCAAAGTCTCAGGAAGGAGAGAGTATAATAAATAAAAACATAGCGACAGAGATGGCAAACAGTAGCCTGGGGGTCTGGTTTCAATTTTCATCTGTTGTGCTTGGGCTATGGCACACCCCAGGTGGATGCTTTTTTGGCGCACTGCTGAGCAAAGGTCCCGCGGGCTGACAGAGGCACCTGAGGATGCATTTATTTCCTTTGATCTGCAAGAGGAGTGACTTGGGATGAGGATGCACATTTAGGATGCTTCTAGAAATGAGGAAACAGAAGTACTGGATGTTACATGATGGTTTCTCCTATAGCATCTGAGCTCCTATTTGTTTTCTTGCTTCTTGCTTTCTTGGGTTTTGAGTCTAAGAGTGTGGGAGTTCTGGTGTGTTACTTTTAATTCCATTCTGATTCTTTTTTATTATTATTATTTTAGTGGGAGCTATATTCCTTATTCTGAAAAGATTTTTAGCTGTTTCAATACCTCACTACTTCAGGGAGCTATCTTATTTCAGTAGGAAACTAATTAAGTTGTGTAAATCTATATTGGTTATATTTTGCAGACTGTTTTCAATGGGGAAATCAAAGATAAATTCAACACAGTGCAGATCATAATAATACAGAGCACTTTCTTCCATCCCTTTTTTTGGAGCAGACCCGCCAGGCAGCGTTACCTAACGCTGTCTGGTGGGAGAAGGACAAGCAGAAAGTTCTGCCATCCATCTTCGCCGGTGCTTAGTTAGACCCATTGAGGTTCACGGACTATAATAGGAGGAAAACTTCCCAAAGCTATTTGATTCCAAAAACTTGAGTTGTTATTGGCAGTGTATCTCCCTCTGACAGATAAAACGGTTCGTTGATGAAGGTTTGTTAGTCTCCTCATGGAGACTCAAGATCCACACCACCCACCTCCTTGGGACTATGCTGGCACTGGGGGTACCACTGTTCCCAGTCTAGGATTTGTCCTTAATCCTTAATATTAGCATTAGCTACAAATCCACACAGAGAGAGATAAGTGTCCAGATTAGATTAGTCACTAAAGGCTCTGAACATACAGCTGCTTGCCAAATGGCACGTTGAATTTTTATTTTTGCATAGACTTTAACTGATAGCAATTTGAAGGCAGTCATTACAGCCATCAGCCTCTGAATGAGAAATTTCAAGGGACATTTCGGTATAAATCAGCTCCTCTGCTACAAGAAATTATTCCTGATTTGCTCTGGGCTATGGAAAGTAATTACATGAATTTTATACAATAACCTGTTTTTCCCAAACAGGAGTAGCTCTTTTGGCAACAAACACACACTTTTACTTCCAAATAAGTGTGTGGGTTTGTAAGCAGAAGGAAAACTGCTTTTTCAAACTCACTGCAATAACTGGGAAACAGTGGGAAGAAAGAAATGCCATTTGCAGTTAAGAGTAGGAGACTTCGACCATTCTTATTCCCTTCCTTTGCAACACAGTTGAGTTTGTGAAGACAGATACACGTTTCCCAATTAAGTCATAAGAATTACAGACTTAATTCCTTTCCCATTGCTAGGCTCCTTAGGAAAGGATGCGTTTTCAGATGTAAACCTGCTGTAACTTATGCTTCTTCTGTTCTATTTTAAAATCCAGCGGGTGGTTTACTTCTATCCTTGATACTCTAGGGATGCCTTGTAATCCCTGAACCGTGCTGAATTCATAACCTTGTGATAGATACATGGTAAAGGGATGCAATTGGTAATTCTTCCTGGCCATTAAACAGCCTTCTGTAAGCCTATTTCTAATGGCTGCTTTCAGTGTGTGTGTACATTTGCGCCTCTTTGAAGCAGCAGTGAACATATTTTAATCTTGATTATTAGTATTATAAAAAGCAGTCATTACAAATATTTAAAAAGATAGTTATCTTCTCTCCCTTTCAGCCCATTGCATTACATTATTATCTCTTTTGTACATATGAGTCAGGTCTTCAGTGTCACTGAACTTATTTGAAAATCCTGCGAGCACTTTCTTGAATAAGAATTGGGTTTAGAAAGAAGAAGCTCCTTTTATTTACTTTCAATTTTTCATCCTTTAGGACTTTCTCAGTGGGTGTTCTTGGGTCGACTCTGCAATTAGAAGCCACTTAATTGATTTTTAAATGAAAACTGAGATTCTTGCATTCCCCAGGAGCCGGAGTTTTAATGAAAACCACCACCCAGTACCAGGAGACTCGCAATTAAGTTCCTTAGCTGGCAGCACAATTGCACAACAGTCTGAAAAACTGGTGTAGCACAAAGATGGCAGGAGGACAGGCTGCTGGGTAGTGTCGGCAGCATCTACACCTGCTTTATCTGAGTTCTAGGTATTTGCTTAAGGACATGGAAAGGCCTGGCTGTTAGCAGAGGATTGGGGAGGTCCCATGCTGAACTCTATAATTTTCATTAGTGGAAGGGAAAACTGAGCTGGAGGATCTGTGGGGAGCTAAATGGAGCAACAGATGAGACCTGGGTTTGCAGGGCATGAGGACTCTTGCTGGTCTGTGGCTAGGAGTCTGACAAGGCAGTGGGAATGCACCATGAAAACATCAGTTGCATCATATGGGACTTCTGCAAAAGTTAAACCTCCTGGGAAGCTCTTCATTTGAGGAAGCAGCAACATTGCAAAGGCAAAAGACATTAATATGTGCTGTGTCCATGTCACCCTCCGAGCTCAGCTGAGGAGAGAGTGAATTGCACAAACCCTTCTCCTAGTTGTGTAGCCTAGTTCAGTGGCATTAATGAAGTATGGTTAAAAGTTGGGCTTGGCAGATTGGTACATGGGCTCATATCTAAACACTAGGAAAGGTTTTAGGCATTTTAGAAGAGAGGGTGCATTTT
Source organism: Crypturellus soui (assembly GCA_032275445.1). Lineage (NCBI taxonomy): Eukaryota > Metazoa > Chordata > Aves > Tinamiformes > Tinamidae > Crypturellus > Crypturellus soui. The sequence continues at coordinate 1,555,936 of JAUBNY010000992.1, read as the reverse complement.
AGCTTCTCTGTTACTCTTGTATCTCGCATGAGATAGGATGTCTATGTCAAAAAACCCTAGGCCAGCAGAGAAGTGCTGGCTCTTTGAATGCTGATGTGTAGATGCACAAGGTTTGGATTCAGATGCCTCTTAACTCCGTGTGCTGCAGAAGGGTTCGAGGCCGCTCAGGAGGCCATTTGACACTGTGACAGTCAGTGAAGTGAAGACCATCGGGAAGCTGGAAGGAGGAACCATTAAGAACTCATTAGAGGACTTGGCTTTGCGTTGGGTGTCAGCATTAACCCCAGAAAACCTGTCATGGTACCGGTTAATTGATATATCATGGGAATGTGCAGTGATGGGAAGCAGGCCAAGATTTTATATGAAGAACCACCAGAATGGCCGCTGAGCTTTTCTTTTTTCCTTTTTCTTCTTTTTTTCCTTCTTCCAGCAGTCGCGCTACTTTTAAGACTTAAAAGCAAGACCTGTTCCTTTGCTCCACATTGTGCCAGCCTGCGGAGAGAGCCTGCAGGGAGACGGGCAGGGGCTGGGAAGCACTTTCATCCTAACCGGGCTCTCTGCGCGCGCCTCTCCGGGGGGGAATCCTCCCGCGGGAAGCGCTTCAGAGCAGGCGACAGTGTGCGGCGCCGATAAGGAGATGAAACAAGAGCAGCGGCACCGAGCGCCTCGGCACGGCAGCTCCGTGACGGGGCGACGGAGTCAAGTGCTTTGCGCGCTTGCTGCACGGAACAGCTCGCTCCCTAGCGCTTAACTCCTTCCCTTCTCTCTCCTTGCTGTGTCACTTAACCTATTAACTGATTGCTTAGCTTTTAAGTGCATCACTGTTTGCCCATTCCTTGTGTGTTCCCTCTCTCTCTCTCTTTTTTTTTTTTTTTAAGGAGAGGAAAGAAGTAATTGGCCTTGAATAGGTGGTAACTGTCATTTTTGCGTATGTGGCAATCCAGACAACGGGTCTATGAAATGCTTACAGGAACATCTCAACCCCACTGACAAAACCTCTGAGCCTCATTAAAAAAAGGTAATTAAAACATTGACTAGGAAAAAAAAAAATCTGTGCATCCTAAAAAACCAGCACTTTGAGTATTTCTTGCTGTTTGATATTTCCCTGTGTCCAGGGCCACCACGACACCTGTAAAACATCCAAGCAGAGCGTAAGCCCTGTGTACACAGGGTTTAGTGATGCACAAGCTGCACTCTGGTGCACAGCTCGGACGAGGGCTGAGACAGAAATGGAGCCAAGGAACCCTTCCTAAGTGGCCCTTATTAACGCTGCCTCATTTCCCCATTAATGCCCAGGGAATTCATGTGAAGACACTCG
>JAUBNY010000992.1:1537871-1552074 GCA_032275445.1 Crypturellus soui | reverse complement strand
GACCCCATTGGCCTTCTTGGCCACGAGGGCAACTGCTGCCTCATGGTCAACCTGTCGTCCACCATGACGCCCAGGTCTTTCTCTGCAGAGTTGCTCTCTAGCAGGTCGGTCCCCAGCCTGTACTGGTGTCTGGGGTTATTCCTCCCCAACTCCTCCTACATACCCTATGGATTCCTCCTATGTACCTAATGATAAAAATATGCAACAGTATGAGACAATTTTCTAAAGGTGTCAACCACAGTGATCGATCAAAAGATGCAGTCACTGATGTGTTTTAGAACGGGATAGTATTGGTGGCCACACAACTTAATGTGCTACTGATCCTGCTTGTAAGGAAGGGTGTCTTGTGTCTCTGTAGAGGATTGGGATATCAGGATATCTCAGTAAAATTCACTGTCATGGAGAAAAACAGCACCAAACTTATCTCCCACCACCACAACACACACACGCACACACACATCTTTTAAATCTTATTTAAAAGTAGTAATTTTAAGGTAAAAAATACCTGTGAGTTTGGACTTAGGAAAACACTAGCCTATCTAGTAGCCAATATCCAGAATCAGTATCAATATCGTTCTTGCTTGGCCAACCAGAACTTCAAAGCAGGTCATTTCTGGAAAGGCACCAGTGCTTTCTGGATGTGTCTCCCTGCAAATACAGCCCAGGAGCTGCTACAGCCATGGTTGAGCTGCGGTTCCGTTCAGAGTTAGGGTCTGTGTTCAGAGAAAGCGCAGAGCTGCAGTTGGCGTGGGTCTGGGATGGCGATGCCCAAGGACAAGTTAGGTTGCAAAGACCTGGGCTGGGAGAAACTTTGGCGATATTGTGGTCATCACGGTCAGGACTAGGAAGAGCAACCCAAATGGGTACCAAATTGCTTCCTGCTTTGACCCATAACATCTCCCTTAAGCAAATTCGCATTTTGGGGCCGAAGCATCCCTTTCTCTGAGCACAGCTTCCCAGTCCAACGCAACCATTAGCAATTCTACTTTGTGTAGACTTTGAAATGTATCATCTATTCATTATTTTCTTATTTTGAGTAAAATGAGCTGCTTATGGATTTTGAAATTAAAAGCCTTAATAATTTCTCTCTTCTCCACAAGAATCCATTAGGCTTTATTTGATCATCTACCTAATTCACTCTCTGATCATTCCAATCAGCAGTTGTAATTGCAGATCAGGAAAAACAGGCTCCATGGATATGAGGAAAAATACCCTGGATAACAGTCTAGATGCAGTTCTATTCTGTAAAATCAAAAATTGGATACAACAGTTTAGGTAAATTGAAGCTGAACGAAAGTAAAATCACTTTGCAGACCCAAGATAAATGAAAAGCCAATCTGAATATCAAATTGACCCTGCTCCAGGGGAGAATAATTTGGCATGATGTATTTGCCACCTTTAAATGCGTAGCTTACAGACAGATTAAGTGGTGTGCTCGAAAGAAAGGAATGGTAGGTGAATATAAAGTCACGAGGAAATGAGGGCCTTGATCCAAATTCAACCCTAGGATTGTTTTGGAGCTGATGTGCTTCTGACTAAGGGAAAGCAACACTGTAAACCCTGAAATTTCTTCCTTGACAGGAGTTTTCCTTTACTCAGAAATTATATACTATCGGCACCAATTTTAGCACAGCAGCTTGCGGAAGGCATTAACGAGCACAGGGCAGAAAGCACTGAACACAGTGCAACAAACAACAAATACCCTGTGGAGGGGGGGTGTTTCTTGGCCTCAGTGAAATTATTGGAACTTTTGCCATAAATGCCAAAAATATATATGTGCTAGAGAATATATATATTCTTTAGTAATAGCATCATAAATATATATATTGTATATATAATAGTATTATATACAATATATACTTAATAAATATATATGTATATGTATTTTTATGATGCTATTTCTGGAGTGTTTGTGTAGCCTGAACTCCTCAGATGCTTGGAGAGCTTGGATTCGTCACCAAACCCACTGCTCTAGAGCCCATTGCCCGGCCTCAGGAGTGAAGCAAATGTTTCTTTACCTCTTGCCTCTCGCTGTGTGCAGACATCCCTGCTGATCCGTCTACTGTGCTGCTCACAGTCCTCTTGAGCTAGGAGCACTTTGGTGAAAATCCAGCGTTCTTCATGCGTCTTGTAGGGTGCAGAGCCATAGATGGGCTCAGGGCAGCAGTGGGACCGAGAGACTGAACCTGTTAGGTCTTGGGGGAGTTTTGTCACAGAAATCCATGGAAAGGAGAGCTTTGACTTTAAAAGTGCAATTCAGAGGCTTGTTTTGTTAAACAAGCCAGAAAGGCTTGTATATTAGTCTCTGACAGGACCACGTTTGGGTGAAAACCGTGCTGAATTATTTATTTTGTCATTAATGTCACACAAACCACAGAAAGGAGAATTAAATAGTCCGCAAAAGTGAGCAGCGCTAAGGCAGAGTTAAACAGATGTTTTTTTTTTCCTTCAATCTGAGTCACGGGTTGCAGCCTCCTAGTGCTCCCAGAAGAGGACACGAAGGGAATGGTAAATCAGTGGGGAAGTTCACACCTGACTGACAACCTTTAAATAATGCAAAGGGTGCCTCAGCACACAGCAGGTTATATAATACTCCAGCATTTCAAACCCGTGGAAAGTCCTGCAGAGAAGCCTTTGGGTAGTTTTGTCCTTGGAGCTGCGAAACCCAAAGAAGCGGAGAGAAGCATCCCTGGAAAATGGGGTGGTCAGTGCCAAGGGGCCTGGGGTGCGATTGTCTTCCTGTAACAAATAGGGAAATAATATTAAAATATTGGGACTGCTACCTAGGAAAAGACTGTCTTAGTGGGTTGTATATTCTCTTCAGATCCATGCACATACACACACACACACTCATGTGCGTGCTCTCTCTCTTGCTAGGCTATAAAAAGTCTGAATTTTGTATTTATGACTTCAGAAAATGGTCTGAAATGGACCGTTGATTTCCTTTATTTATTTATTTGTTTTTAGCTGTTTGATGTGCTTGAGGGGAGAGGGACCAGTGGCAAAACGTCAGTTTATTAAATTCTTTCTGTTTTTAACACAAATTTAAGGGAACAGTGTCAGATATATTTGGATTTTTAAGAAACTGAGACCTTTTTTTCCTTGGATAGAAGCGGAGACAAACTCACCAAGCAACTTGCTACTCCTACAGTCTCCTAATCCGATAACACCAGTTCCTCTCTTCTCCTTAGACAATCCTCTGGCTTTCTGATGGAGCTCTCTTGAGCTGATGCCATGGGATAGATACTCAGCAAAGCACCCGCGGTGCAGACCAGAGATTCGCAACCTTCTCAGCAGCCCCTGCTTGATGGGAAGGTCCAGCAGATGGAAATAGCAGGCAAGTCCCTTCAAACAACCTGTCTGGAAACCAAGAGCAGCTGCGTTTACTTTAGCAATGAATTTAATGCAGTAATGTGGAAGTCTCGCCACTAGCAGCTGTCTCTTACTGGATTTAATTGACTGGATCTCATTGTTACTTATTGTGCTGTTAATTTATGTGTCATTTACAAATATTACTAGTACTTACTTTTATGGGCTTAATTTTTTTCCCTGTAAATCATGGATGAAGATATTGAGTAGCACTGGACCAAGGTACAGCCCATAGGGACCTGTCGATGAGGATTTCATAATTTACTGTTACAGTTTAAGAGCTGCCATTCACTCATTTTTGCTGAAAAATATGGCATGTGCTGATTAGGTTGTGCCTCACAAACCTGCAAGCAGAATAGTGGCATGACAAAATTATTCAGTTTTTGAGTAAGGTGCCATGAAGGGACATGCTCCAAAATGAAGAGCAGAAGGCTTATTCCATGTCCTGGTCTATACACACCAAACCAGTAATGAATCTCGGCCCCATAGCGAAGTGGGGGCACTCGTCCTGGTCTAGTAACGTCTACAGAGGTGCTGAACTCACCGCTGCAGAGGGGTGGCATGAGGTGAAGCTTCAAAGCAAGAGTATCATCACAGTCCAGCTTAAAGCAGTCAAGATGGCATCACTGAGGTCAGTCAGATTACTTGTTTTTACATATATATATATAAACGGAAAGCAGTTTGCAGTACGTTCTTTGCTGTACTGAGTGATCTCTGTTAAGTGTGGAAGGGGTTGCTGGCTGCCTTACAGAGAGTGAAACAACTGCAGGCTTTGATTCTGATAAGGCATCGTTCCTTCTCCGAGTAATTACCCGGTATTTATGCAGCAATTTATTTTCTTGTCCAATAGAAAAGCCCGTTTGCCATAGCAACCCCAGTGGTGACATTCTGCTTGTGAGCTGCAAAGCGTCTGCTAGCAGATGAACATCGATACGTAAGGTGAACTTTGGAAACTGTTAGTGTTTTATTGGGAGGAAAAAAGTGTGCTGTGCAATAAGATGCCGCACAGAGACAACACAGTGTCCTGTGAGCTCATTAACCAAGGCTCTGTTGTAGTCGTCTCCAGTAACTCTTTGGTCTCCTGTGTTGTTTTCCCTTTCTTTTGCCTATGAATGCACTTTTGTTCCAAAAAAGAAAAAGATTTTCTTGAGAAAGAAAAGAATGCAGACACATGTGGGCAGATAAAGGGGTATTCTTAGACTAGTGTTTGAGAAAGACATTTTTACCACAGCTTAAAACAACCCGAGGCGAGAAAGAATCCATATATTCCATAAGGAAGAGAAGGAGAGCAGGATCACGGACAGAAATCGGGTATGTTCTGCACCAGTACTTATGCTGAGTCACTTGCCCCTTAGCCTTTGAAAAAAAGTCAACCTTTCACCTGAAATTCATTTGCCCTTGCCCACGTTTCAACAAGGATGCCTGACAGTGGCTCTTGAGTTGCCTTTTCCAGCAACCTTTTCCATGTGAGAGAAATGCACTTTATTTATTCATTTATTTACTTTTTGCACAGCCACAAGACTCTGTTACCTCTTCCATAAAATGAGCCCTATAAAAGGAGCTGGGGTTTCCTGGTGGTTTTGCAGGAATATCCCTTCCCCTAGAGAGCTCCCAAGCACTCCTCGGAGCCTTGCAGCTGCGGCAGGTTAGTGGCAGCACGGACGGGTTTGCATTGCTCCCACTGGGCAAAGTGCCATGTCCAAAAGCTCTTGGATGAGCTACAAACCGCCACAGTGCTCAGAGAGCTCTGGATCAAGCCTGAGAAATGCTGATAGGCAGCTGAAATTGGAAGCTGAAACTGGAAGCAAACTCGTAAAACTGAGTGTCAACCCAAAGCTTTTGCCTAAATCTTGAACAGTGCCGATAATATGACAGGACAGAGCATTTTGTGGTAGTATGAGAAAGTTCTTGTTCCTTTGGGGTTAACTAAGGACAAAAAGGACATGATTTCTTTAAATAAATTTTCAGATGAGAGAATAGGAGAAAGAACAGTATCTTTTGTTTAAAAAAATTAAAAAAAAATAAAATAAAGCCCTGAGTATCAATGTCTTTGTGGAAGACTTGGCCAGCAAAGCTCCAAAGCAAATTATAACCTAGTAATTGGTGGCTTTCCACGCCACCAGTTCTGCTTCTTCAAGCAGCAAATTTGCCTTTGCCTCTCAGTTGGGAGAAGCTCGTGGTCCTGCCTGGGGCTGGCGAGCATGAGTAACTGCCACGGAGGGCGGCAGCGCGGCGGTGTCTCCTTGGGCAGCCTGGGCAATGGCCCTTACTGCAAATCTTCCTAGGCGCTGTGCTGAAAAAGAAAAAGAAAAATCCATTTTTTTTTTCCGTTTCATTTGTTGCCAGCACATAAAGATAAGAGAATGTAAGCAGTGTTCACAAGGGGTTAGGGAGCTTGTCAGCACATTCAGTTGTGTTCAATGAATTAAAGCTAAGGTTAGGGTATGGTTTAAGTAGAGATTGGGTGGAAATTAGGTGCAGGTAAGTCCTGCTTAGTGGAGACCTTTACCGTTGTGGAGACTGGCAATGGCACATTTCATTTTATAGCTATGGGGAATCATGAGAGTAAAGTCAAGGCGCAGGGGAAGGTACCAGTATGACAACCTGGAATTGCAGACCTAGTTCAGGACCCATTTGAGAAGGGCTTTAATAGGCCAGGCACCAGCAGAGTTATTTGGCTGTTTTATCTTACAGCTATTTGAGATGGCAGGAATGAGTGTGCGCTAGGCTGAAAAAGGCTGGATGACACCAGTTTTGGTTTGTATGTTTTTTTGTTTTGATGAAAGGAAGAAGAAGCAGGGTATGAGAAAATGTTAGGAATGGTAATAAAAAAAAAGTGTGTGTGAAAAAGAGGAACAAAACAAGCACAGTGTTACATTTGCACAGTGAATCTGCCAAATCAATTTTAGATTGAACAGCTGCATCTTGTAGCTGAAACTATTTTGAAATCTGCTCTGTCCTCTCTGATACTGCCTGGGACCCACCTTGTGTGATGGCGGCTGGTTTTCATCTGCATGAGCTGGGGAGGTGAAGGGACTCGTGTACTTCACAGCTTATTACTGGTGGGATGACGAGGTAAAGTGTTCTTCATTTGTATTCTGAAATTGGCTTTCCCAGCTGTGATTCTCTGCCCTAGAGCTGACACTTGTGAAATAAAAAAAGGTTTTGACTTATCCATTGATTTAATAATTGTTTTCTCCACGCGATGGTGGTCACTAGAAGAGATGCAAGATGTTCTCTTGGTCTTTTCTGCCTTCCTGCTATGTTATAATTTAAAGAAGTTATCTAATATGAGAAATCCGCTCCCAAAATGCTCCTGTTGCAAATCTCCAGGAAAACTGAGATACTAAAGAGACGAGTTGTTGGCGCCTGCTGAGATTCTGTAGGGTGGTTTTTAAACCTTATTTTCCTCAAGGACAGCTCTTGAGTACCGTTTTGGCCGCTGATGGCCCTTCCTCTCTTTCTCCTCATCACTGGGGGCATCTTCCTGGTGCAGGTAGCAGAGCCTCCAAGACGTCCCTTTGCATAGCACTGCCCTTCTCTCTTGACATCCCCATGGGGCAGCAGCAGTGTTGTCAGCCAGTGCCCTCTCCTCCCTCTGTGGGGCCCAAGAGCAGCTGGAAGAAGGGCCGGGGCAAAATGTCCTTGCTTTCCCACTCAGGAGAAGTGTGGGCTCCCAGTGAAGTCCTTCCTTGGCCCATGTTGGTGCTCATCGGTTGGTATTTCCCAGGCATCCTTCATCTCCTCCCACAGCTCTTCAGGTCTTTGGTATTTCACCCTTCATCTCCAGCCATGGGTCTTCAGGTTCCACATGGAGCCAGCGACAGTGACAGTCACCCAGCCTTCCTCTGCCTCGGCTCCTGCCGGCACCTCCTCAGCCTCCTGTGCCCTTTGCTGTCCCTTTGGGAAAAGCAGTGTTCAGTGACAAAGGCAGAGCTTCATGCACAGAAATTACTCTCCTTTCAGGCTATTCTTTCAAGGAAAATCCTTCAGATCTAACCCTCCCGGGGCTGAAATCAATGCCAGAGTTAAGCCACGTGGCTTGGCTATTTGGATAAAACAGCCTAGTTTTGATGAGGTGGGGATGGGGAGGATAAAGGCATTTCTTTCTCTCAGAACTGGGCACAGAAGAGCCATGTAAAAAGGCAGATCAAATAGCTAACGCCAATATCTCCTCCCTGTGGCTTTCTGCCCCTTTCTCTGTAGCACATCAACCTAAAAGAGAGAGGGCAAGGGGAGAGGAGGAACAAGGAGCCATAGCGGAGACAGCTCCTGCCTCCTTATTCGCACCGGCCTTCCCTAGAGCTGTCCACCAGGGTGTCAGAAACCTGGCCGTGCCACGCGGTGCCACACGAGTCCCTCCTGCAGCAAGACCCGACGCAGGTAATTGCACACACTGCATACACACGTGTGCTTCCTTTGCCAACTTACAGTGTGCAGCGCGCTTGGAGAGTCAGTCTCATACCCTAGGAACAGACAAGGCTGCTCTGGTGGAGGGGTTGGTCGTGGAGAAGTGGCCCTGAGCTGGTCGTGGGGCCAGTCCCAGCACCTGGTCCCACTTGGGGCTGTGGGAACCTCGAGCAAAAGCTTTGCCCCTCTGGGCTTTGTATATGGCCTGCGGGCTACCTGGAATGTGTTGGAACACAACTATCCGCACGGGTGCAAGGAGAAAACAGTGAAAAATTAAAAATTTCCATAAAGGGGGAAAAGGAAGAAAAAAGAGGATGACTCAGATTTCTTGTCAAATATGTTTGGTCAATTTTGTTCAAAGATCTTGAAATGATTTCTTAAGCTGCTTTATTAACAGATTAGTAAAGAATTAACATTTGCCACCTAAAGATGCATCTTCCAGTTTGTATGCTACTCTCAACTGCTTGTTTGCTCTTCCACTTAATTTCTGTGAAAGTCTAGTCCCACTAGGCTCCCATTAAACTTTATTATCCCTGGGTCCTCCACATCCAAAGATGGACTCAAAGAAAGAACCTGCAAGCTACTGTGGAGTTTCTGCTGGGTGGTTTCCAACATATTGCATGCAATAAGGGATTTGGAGAAAAGAAAAGGGGGGAAAAGTAAGTTGTATTGCCTCCCTTTTTCCAGAGAAAAGCAAGAATGTGGAATCCTAAAGGCAGTAGAAGAAGATGCATAAGTACAAACAACCCTTAACCTCTTGGATGGGTGATACCAAAGCATGGTCATGATGGAGAGACACAGCGGGTAAGGAAGCACCCACCATGGCACAGGGTGTTGGAGCACCCCAGGACAGCTTGGAAAAACCCAAAATGGGTTTTTCCATCGGGGCGCGATTCCTCTCTCTGGGACGCCACAGCCTCGGTGGCTGGATTTGCATGGGTGGTGACACTGAGTTGGAATTAAAATCAAGAAAAACAGGAAAGTCTCTGCTGTTGCTTTGCACAAGAGTGATTTTTCTACCCTGTGTAGCTGTCCCACACTGCTGCAAAGCTCTTTCTGCGCAGATAGGCAACTGCTCCTTCACCAGCATAATGTGTTTTTAATGAGCGCTGCTACAAAGACCACAAGGTAGCTCTAGCCTTAAGCAGGGCCCAGGATTTTTTTTTTAATTTATTTTATTATATCAGTAATTTTTTTTCACAGCATGGAAAGAAATGTGTTACAGCTCTGAGCAATAGTGACAGGATGATCCTGGGTGAACAGAAGATGAATCAGTGTGTAAGCAGTTCCTTTAAGAGTAAAAAAGGTGTTAAATTAGTCAAGCCTTGCGCTGCTTTGAGGCTTGCAGGCATGACATTTTCAGTGTTTTTATTACTTTTTTTTGTGTTTGAGTTACTGCTTAGTCAAGTAGATAGCGTCAAGACCTGATAAAGCAAACTCCAACATCCTAAATTCAAATGATGATATAAGGCAACATGTGCAGCTGGTGAGCTGTCTCTTTTTTCTTTTTATTCGCTTAGGATGTATTTTAATATATCCGAGAATCCAGCCACAAGGTTATTTACTGAAGTTTAAAAACAAGCTTAAGCAGTTACTTAGTTAATTCAAACTGATTGCAAAAGATGAAGACAACTCATGATTTCCAAACCTCTGGAAGCAAGACAGGCAGTATTTCAAGCTAAAGAAATTTTGCTGTAATATGCTTCATCTTTTTCCCCTTGTGATGAAAAATCAAATGATTTTGACAGTGTTTCAGATGAGATATTGCCTTTTCAGGTAGTATAATTTCAGCTGTATATCACAGAGTATAACGTTTTATCATGTTGTCTTGCTTAGGAATATCTATTCTTACCTGAATTATTTCTGTGCCACATCATCTTGAAGTATTTCAAAACAGGGCGACACGAAAAGCTCATCCAGAAATGTTTGGCTTCTGTGCTACGGACTTCTAAGCTCTCCTCTCCATAGGATGCAAGCACTTTCCAGTAGCACATTAAGAGGTATGATTAACATCTGTTGTGTTTTGTTTGCTTGTTTTGCTCTCAGGGGAAAACCACGTGCAGCAGCATGCCTGGTTTGGGTCAGGTTTTCCTCACTGGGTTTGGTTTGTCTTCAAGATGGTTGTGTTCTCCCAAATTTAGAGGAGCAAAGGCAAGCCCCAGGACACGTACACATGCAGAAGGGCCCGGAGACATCCCTGTAGGTGCAAGGGGTGTCCATCAGCTTTCTCAGGCCAGTCTTGAGGAACATCTGAGTGCCCCAGGGACTTACTGTGCTGGAGGCGGTGGAGAAAGCAGGTAGAGGTGGCCCCACATTGCCCACTATTTTGATTGCTCATCATTAAGTCATCAGATGGGATGGGAGGTGCTCATCACAGAGAGCTGCACCACTGTTATGAATGCCACCGTTCTGCACTGGAATTTAGCACCCCCCAAGTAGGCTGACTGGGGGCACAAGTTTAATTGCCCTGACAGTAACCTCAATTTGCCAGAGGTCCCAGGAGCTCTGATGGAGTCGGTGCTAAATCACTGTCCTGTTCGTCGTGGTGGCTGGTTCTCCAGCTGTGTGTGAGCAAGTTGGTGCTTCACCTCCACAGTCAAAACCTGCTCCTGTACAGAAGTCACAGTTCAGTTCCTTATAGAAATGACATCCTTCCCCCCAACTTGAGATGACATTGTAATTTTTGTACTATAAAATGGCATAATGCACAAATTAATATGGGCTACCAAATGCAATGCTGCTTCACTAAACAAGCTGGACTAAAATTCCTTTGGCTTTTTCAGTATTTCAGGCACAGCTGCCAACACTCACTATTCATGTAATAGCGTACAGATGTTTAGATGAGCATTTTCTGATCAGTTCTGCAAGTGAAACGGTGTATTTGGAATTAGGGAACTGATTTACCCCAGCTAGGAAATCCTAGCTTTCTAAAACCTCTGTGCCGCTTACAAAGTCAGCATTTCCTCAGGACCAAGAGCTTGGTTGGCTTCTTTAATGTGAGTTATTTCTCAAAGACCGTGTATCAAATGGATAGCTGGAGATGATTGATGTGACAGAAGACTGTTTCAACACAATTATGAGGAAGGATGTGAACATTTTAGATGTATAGTGGAAGAAGGAGACTGCCAAAACATACAATTTTTAAAGAAAGGAAGAAGAGGAAGATAGGATACCTTGTGTAGCCTTGTATAAAGGCTACCAAAAGCCAGAATTTGGGATGAAATTTACTATAAAATGAGCCACTGGGGGTGCATTTGCCTCACATGTAATATCTGGACCAATGCTCTGGCTGTGAAACCTCTTATTTTTAAAACACCTCAAAATGACACTGAGTTATGCGGCTTCACAAACTTCCCCTCTCTGCCTCATCAAAACTGTTCCTTTAGAAGCAGCAAACTCTTAGCCATCTGCGATGAGCACCAAATGCTGTTTCAAACCCTCCCAGAGCTTTAAGTGTTTCTCTCGTTCCCTTCTCTACAACATTTTCATGTATGAGTTGTTTCTGCTGCTATTTACTACTGAAGAGCCAGGCTCTTTGAGCCAGGGGGAATTTTGTCATTGACTATAGCAAGGGCAGGCAGTCACACACAGGCTTCAAAATGTGCTTTTTTTTTTTTTTTGTTTCTTTTTCCAGATAATCCTTGTTTGCAGAAAAGGCAGCTGAAATTGGCAAACAGAAAATGGTAAGAAGAGAATCGCACGTGTCCCTTGATCGTGATTACGCTATCAGAAGTACACTGGGGTAATGAAAGGATAATTACTAACTGTGCTGGGTTCTGTTTTCACGGATTCACGATGGGTAGGCATGGAAGCAGGCAGGTTGTCACTGATTTTAGGGAAAGATCTTCCGCAGGCACAAATCTTCCATGCTAATAGAAACACGACAGCATAACTTCAGTTTTCCGGATCTAAGTCTGTGTTTCCCGTGGGACTAAATTCTCTGACCAGTAGCAAACATAGAGCACAGAGCTTCACACGCAATGCCCTGTTGCTGTAATCCTTCGTGACAGTGAAGAGGCAAGGTGGTAGGTACTAAAATACCAGGGCCTTCAAATCAAGCTGCTGCAAAAGCAGGAATTTCACGCTGCCGCTGAACGGAGCAGAAGCCGGGGGACCTGGGACCCTCCTCCCTGCATGACCAAAGCCTGTCATTAGCACCAGACCACCCCTTGGTTGTCCCCAAGTGCTGCTTGCTCTCTTTATGCAGGTCAAAACCACTGAGGCTGACTCTTCTCAGTGATTCACCCATGGATTACAGATCTGGTCCAGATTTGGTGGTGGTTGTTTTAATTGCTGCTCCAGGTGGCTCCAAGTTGATTAGTAAGCTCTGTGTTTAAGGCTGCACCATAGCTGTACATAAACAAATCATTACCAAGTAGGCAGAGCACAGATATAATGTATTTGATGATGTGGCAAAAAATGCTTTTGCTTTCGGAGGGCAAATAAAACTTTTGTATCATTAATGAACTTAGGTGGTTCTTTAAATTAATTGCCTCATCTGGCTTTGAGTGTCACGTGGCAGACTGAGGTCTGGTGTCACTGCTATGCAGGACACCAAGCATGAATCCTTTGCATCCATGACCCAACCTGCAAGTCCATGCAATGCTATCACTGCAGGCAGGCTCTGTTGGACAGTCAACACCTGAATAAAATCAAGGTTGTTGCAAAGACTGGTCTGCAGGCATGGCAAAATGATCACGTAACCCTCTGCTGTTCATGTGGGTTAGTGCTTTCCTTCTTACCTGTTGCTTCAAGAGCAGCAAGTGAGCGTGCTAGTGCCCTGTGGTTCTTGGAGGGACCTTGGTCTCCTCCCGTGGGACTCTGCCAGAGCTGGGGATGAATTTCACAAGGCGATAAGTGGAACCGACTGTGTGACATCTCCCTGGGACTGGATGTCCTGAGCTCCTCTTGCTTTCAGCTGCTTTGTGCCACAGAGCATCTCCAAGCTCCAGGCACAGTCCAGCCCCTCTTCTGCCCTGATGGGGAAGTTTCCACCACCTCTGCGGCTTCAGGACTTCCCTGCAGCTAGGCAGCTCTGTGCCATATTAGTAGATTTGATTTGTTTTCTGCAGCCAGGGTCATGTAGCACCAGAAAGTACCTTTCAGAAGTGAAAGAGAGGATTTTAGGGTGCTAAATTCCATCCTGTCCAATGTATTTATTGGATCAATGCTCCACTCGGCATCCAGAAACACAGTTAGGGAGTATTAGCACAGTTGATAATTTCAGCTGTGCTTATGGGTCTTCAATTTGAGTCTTTTCTCTCACTGGAGTCAACAGTTTACTTCACCATACCCTTTTTTTGTTCATGCATTCCCCCCACCACAAGCAGAGACCTGACAGAGATTTTCATGCATTTAAATGAAAAAGCAGAACAGATCCTTTTTTCCTTTTTTTTTTTGTTCACATTATGCAGCATTGCCCTTGTCTGTACTTTATCCTATTTCAGAGCTGTCATGCAAACAAACTCAACTAAAAAAAAAAATCATTAAAGAAGTGTGCATCCTATCTGCCTTCTGTCTTGGCTCCTTCTCTAACTGTATGTGTAGAGAGAATTTTTTTCCCTGCCTGACCTCCTCCTTCAGGTTATTTCACTTCTTTCCTAAGCGTGATCCAGGATATCTATGGCTCCCCAGAGTGCTTTGATCTGCTTCAAGTGTCCAGTGAACCACTGCTGCCTTCTTCCCCACATGTGCGAGGTTCTAGGACTACTATTTTCTAAAGCATTTTTGTGTTTTCTTCCTCAGCTGTTCCAGAAGTCAAATTTCTCCTTTTCTACAAAAAAAAATGTCCTGTAGAGCACCCTGTGCTGCTAGGACACCCCCTTTTCTCCATCCATGTGAATACACCTGGATGAAATAGGTACTGCATCTGTTTCCTTCATTGCTGCAGTATCTGATCCATTTTTTTTTTTAATTATTCCTTATTGTCTTTCACATCATTTGAGCAGCTTTTGAAAAAGACATGGAAAAAGTGTCTTCAGCTGAAGGAGTTCCTGGATGAAAGTTACTGGAAGGAGAGGAAATGTCAGCAGGCAGTAACATTTGTGCTTGTTCTTGTGTGACTTTGGTTATTGGCTCACCTGATGGATAAGCAGACCATCAATCCATGACAAACACCCCTGAAAACTCTCCTTGAAAGGGGAAAACACAGGAAAAGGAGGGAAAAGAGAGAGACGGGGGAAAAAAAAGGAAAAAAAAACAAAACAAAACTAATGGCTTTGATGAACATCAGGTGTAAATACGATGGATAACACTGGAAGAGTAAAATCCAAATTGCTCATGTGGAACAAGTGCAAATCTTGTTCCTCTTACAGCTGAAGCTTGTTGTGGGAACCTGTAGGCATCAAGGTATGGGAAGTGGGACCAACTGGGGGTGGAGCGAGAGGCAACAGCTCAAGGTATTCACCTGTAATCTCTGGTCTTC
>JAUBNY010000992.1:1523630-1537771 GCA_032275445.1 Crypturellus soui | reverse complement strand
GGTATGGGAAGTGGGACCAACTGGGGGTGGAGCGAGAGGCAACAGCTCAAGGTATTCACCTGTAATCTCTGGTCTTCAATACCATGCATCGACCTCCTGAGCTCTAAGGGACTGCCCTTCTATAGAAAGGGATCCACTTTGCAGTAAAAACAGGTACTGAATGCCTATTCCTCAGAACCATGAAGAAGCACCTATGAGGACTGCAGGAGACCAAAAAAAATTTAAGTACGAAGGCAGGTCTGCCAACTTGTGTGCAGAATGCCCAGCAAGTAATTTAGCCTGTGCTGTTGTCTCACTTCTAGAAAACCTTTGGATGCTCTTGATTTTTATTCATATTTGGAAGGTGAAGCAATGTAAATCTTGATGAGTTGTGGGATGGAAAACTGCTTCTCAACTCCTGTAAATATTTTAATCTCTTTGTTAGTGACAAACAAAGAGCTGTTTTGAATTTGTGGGGCATTTTTAAACTTTCCTTCAAATGTTGCTTATTTTTTAATTCCTCTCATGTATCTCAGAAGAAACCAGCCTGCCAAATGGCTTCAGGAAGTTCTTCTGAGATGGAGACATCCATCTCTGTGTACGGTCTGTACTTGTGAAACACAGCACAAAGCCCTTTTTCCATTTACTCCACACAAATTACACAACTTTTCTGTATTTTCCACTCAGCTCAGGTGCCAAAACATGTGCAGCTGCATCCTGAACAAACGCAAGTCTTCCATTGCGCACCTGGTAAGTCAACACTTGAAGTAATAAAAATAAATAAAAATGTTTACTCCTGAAGAACTGAGGCTCTCCATGCCTGAAAACTAAATGCCTTGAGATTGTGGACTAAGGCAGATATTTTTAGTGCCATCAATATCTCCTGGAGTTGATATGTCCCAAGACAGATGGTTGTTTCCCACAGAACGTTGTCAAATGTTTGCTCAGCCAAGATGAGTTTTGTTCCAAGTCCTTTCCCACCTTCTGGTGAAATATATTTCACTTGCCAGACAAAAAATTAAAGTAACAGCATGAAACCATATCACTCTAGAGGGCTCTTTCCCACAGATCTTCAAAGTCCGTTAACTGCTCAACCAACATTTCCTTTGGTGCTACAAGGTAGCTCATGCCCTTATGGTGGAAGTACAAATGCCTAAAACTGAGAGTTTGGCTCCTACAGCAGCGGCTGATTTCCTTGGAGAACCTGGACAAGACCCTTTTTAGCCTCTTGAAGGGTCTCCACATGCTCAATGTTTATGTCTTTGAAAACACAATACCCCATCCTTTGGCAACCTAGGTACTGCCATTTCCCTACCAACCTACTAATGAATTGTCCACTCAGTGGGGGATAAAAGCCTTTCTGTTGCCTGGCAGTCATGTGCAAAGCTCTGTGGGAAGCCTTTTCACATCTTGAATGTAATAGTTCATATAGTTCATATAAATATATATATATATTTTAATGGAAGCATAGCAATGGAAGCAAACTGCAGTGCCAGAAGTCTGGGAGAATGTGGCCCAGTCGTGATCAATTGCTTTAGCTTGGAGATAAGTTTGGGGTGACCAACCTTGTTTTAAGAGGTATTCCCATGGAAGCACTAGCAGAAATGGGGGAAATGCAAGCAATTCCATCTAGATAAATTGGAGAGGAGAACGCACACATACAAATTGCAGGGGGGACGAGGTTAATTAGGAAGCCTTTTTTCCTCTCTCTCTCTCTCTCTCTCTTTTTTCCAAATTTCTTTCCAGCTCTTTCTGGGATCTTTCTCAGCTACTTCAAGTTTGAAGTTTATAGCTCTTGCTTTCTCCTTAAGAATATTCATGTGGAAAGGCTAAGCTCTCAATCTTACATCTTTGCTCATGGGTTAATCTCCCAGATGCAATTAATTCATGGAACAGAAAGGGAACATCTTCATCATTAAGATCCAAATCAAGTTGCCTATCCTGTAAAGAATCCCCACTGCCTGAAGCAAAACAGAACTGTTAATGATGTTAAACATGCATGAAAAATGAGTTGTAAATATTAAAGTGGAACTATCACTCTTCTTTCTTTTCTTTTCTTTTTTCGGGGGAATGGGGTGGGTGGTGAACAGTATACTATACAAAATACAGCACAAAATGTCCTGGTCAAATTCCTTCTGATGTAAAGTAAGCCAGATCCTTTGATTTCAGGAGGGTTTTTTCCCATTCACATTCCTGCAGCATTGCTTTTTCTGCGGGAGCTCTGAAACCACCTTGTTAGGCTGTTGGTAAATATGGCAAGTTTAATTATAGAATTATGCAACAGCCAAGTTACAAAAGCACTTGAATGCGAGCAGAGTAATTAGAGAGAACACTAACAACTATCTGAAGTGCTCTTTTAGTCTCCTAAATCTGCTTCCTGACCACGGGTGTTGCAGTTTCACCACGTAGTGTGGTGTGGTACCAATTGCTTGTAACTGATGCTGGCCGAAGGACGGGTGCTGGATCTTCCTTGCCACTGTGGATGATCGTGGATCTGTCACTTTGCCCGCTGTGCTGTTATCCCACCTAGTGGCAGCAGTCTGCACGCTTTCGCGTGGCTCAAGGCTGCTTTTTATTTTCTGTGATATTGGCGAAACCATTCCGTGCATGAGGAGTTTGAAATATCAGTTCACTTGGCTATCCACACTCCTTCAGATTGCTCATTCGGACGGTCAAATGCTCTGCCCTTGCCTCAGCTGTGTGACATTAGGGACAGGTTTCGCTCCAGTAGGTATTCGCGTCATTTAAATTCATACATCAAATATAGACGGCTGTCTAATATAGTCAGCTTCTGGAGTAAGGGCTTTGTATCATTCTCTCTATTTCTGTATGCTTGTGGGACCTGCTAAAAGGTGATCTAACTTCCCCCCAGGCCATAATGCCAGTCATGAGTGAATTTTATCTTTTTTTGCTGTCCTTTCACGCCACAATCAGCCTAGATCCTCTCTGATTAAAGCCAACAGTAAAACTGCAATTACTTTCCAGAGGAGCAGGTGACATTTTTGACTTCGGTGGAAATGGATTTTTATTAAAAAAGAGTCCTTTTTGGAAAATCTCTACTGATAGAGCTCATTAAATCATTTGTAAAAAAAACATTGAAATGTATTTTAATGAGAACAAGAGAAAAAAAGGACCTGGCAAAACCCTGCAGGGAACTTCCTATTATTCTCCCAGGAATAACATTTAGGGATCCTTCAAGATAGAGTTCTCCTGTGAAATCATTTATTGCCTCCTTACAGTCTTGCTCTGTTCACCCTATTTCTATGCCAAAATTTGCCCTGTAACAACTTGCCGAGAATTGCTTTGTTGCCAAATGGTGGGATTTTTCCTCTCTTATTTCCTTAAGTCCCTGCAGTCTTTATAAAGTTATGCATGACTCACATCAGCAGGATGGTCCAGCTCCTCAGATCCCCTTCTGCACACACATTCCCCTCCTGTTTCCTCTCATGATTTTTTTTCCTTTTGATGCTGGTCTTGCTCTGTCAGACTAAAGTCTAACTCAAGGGTGAAGGCAGTGCTCAAGTCCCTGCCTGTGCCTGAAGGGACTACAGCTGCTCTCTGCAGAGCACATTTAATAACAGGTCACCTCCATAAATTAAGGATTAATCTTTAATTTTGGTATAGATAAGTGCCTTTTATCCCAAATGCAGAACAGGGAAAATTGTTTTCATGTGAAGCCAAAAAAGTTATTTCATTGGAAAAAAAAAAACAAAAAAAAAAACCACGAACACTGTTCCAAGCATCATTTTTTCAAATGAAAAAATAATTTCTTTAAAATAAAAAGAGTTGTTTCAGTCTAGTGACATTTATTATAGTGTAAGAATTCCCATCTATCCTATTTCTCTCTGTGTAACGGAAAAGAATTTTCCCTGGAAAAGTGAAAAATTACACAGAAAGGTGATACCAACTTTGTTTTTTTGTTTCCCTTTCTCTGCTTAAAGAAAATTAAGAAGATTAAAGAAAAGAATTTCTCAATTTCTACTGCGATATTTTTTTCATGTAAGCCTTTTGGATAGTTGCTTAATCTCTAAAAGGTATTTCCAGACAGAGTCTCGGAATGAACTCCCACTTAGCGGACGATCAGCTTCTGGAATAATTGTTCTGGAATTAACAATGTAGGTTTTCTTTACTTTTTTTTTCCCTAATCTAACTTATCAAACCCCTTCTAACAGGAGCACGTTGCCTCACAGTAATACTCTAGTCTGAGATCATAATCCTGAGACTAAAATTAATGCACCACCTTAAACGTAGTGCAAGCCTGTGGCAAAGAGGAGCCGTTGCAGCTGTACTGTGCACTGGCATATTTGGCCCTGAATTTTCCCACATACGAACTCCTACAGGTGACCAAACCCCAAAGAAACTCGCAGCAAAGACTCGGAGGAGGGAAGAGCAGCTCTCCCCAGGGCCAGCAGCGGCAATGGGAATGGGTGAGGGGCGAGTGTTTATTCCTCTCTGAGCTCAGGATTTTCCTGTGCGATAGAGAGTTCATATGAGAGCTTCTTTCTGTGGAATATGAACTACAAAAAGGTTTTTTGGTACTTTTGGTGCGCTTGCTTTGGGCACAAAGAAATTACAGACGGATCCATTTTCGAGTTCTAGCCAATGCAGGGTCCAGACGTAAAGAAACTTATGCACATGTATGTGTATAATAAGGATACCCACACTTTCAAAACAGTCAAGCAAGGCCTTGGCGGTTGTGATATGCCCTGCTTCATCTTTTGCACAGACCACGTAGCTGAAGATAACTAGGGAGATGCCTGAGAAAAGGCACAATTACCGTTAATCAATAACGCTCAAACGGTAGCAATTAAAATTTTGATAAACAAAATTAAAACGAGAGCAGGCAGGGTAATGGAAAATGATCCATCAGCCATTCAAGATGTTTCACAGATCTCAACTTGAAGAAAGGAGGAGTTTTTAATTAAATTATCATCTGAGGACACCATTGATCCTTCACGTGAGACAATTTAGAGTGCAAGAAACAGCTCTGAATGGCCATAACCATAAAAGATGTGTTTGTTTTCCGCACAAATGAGCCCCATTGTCTGGGCATATAAAAAAGATGATTCTGCTGCAACAGTATGGGAGAGCTCTCTGCTTTTAAATGATCTAATTTCCATCTCCTTAGCAAAGTTAATTTAGTGCAATGTAGTAACATATGTATTTGTTTCCAAATAAAGACATTTGTAGCTATCATTTTCTGTATAACTTTGTCCTAAGAAGATAAAAGCAGAGCCAGCTACGGCTGCACTCTGTTCTCTTGACGTTTCTATGACATGAGAAACTTTGGTAGCTTGACTTTCACAAACTACAGCCACGATACAAATTCTATTTTTAGCGATTCTCCAAACCCATTTAAGGGCTCAGTTCTCAAGGTTCCCTTAGTGTTTTCAGAAAGGATGGTTAATTTGGAGGTTTCCTTTTAAAGCTGCCCAATTTCCTGCTCCCAGTTAGGAATGAAGAGGAAGAGGGAGCTCAGATTCACCCAACCATGGTGAGCAGAGGAGGTGGAAACAGGACCCCAACCAGCCAGCCAGGTTGCAGAGGCTCCATCCTCCCCCTCAGTTGGGAGCACTGGTGTTTACTACAAAGAGTAAGGTTTTTTTATTTTATTTTTTAATTTGGGGGATAGTTTTTAAAATCTTTTCTCTGGCAATGGTAGGGTTGGGCTGATAGTTTTCTAACTCAAAGAAGTGTTATTGCAATATCTGTGAGAGAGGTTGCCTGCAAGTGTGTGCACAAAACTGGAAGGGCTCATTTCTGAATAGGGCCTTATAATTAAAAACATTGTTAAATTTTTGGTATGACACTTGTTGCTGGAGTTGTGCTCCAGGCAGCTGGTGAAAACTGGAGGGTTGCTTGAGGCTAAGGACTGGGATCTCAGCTCTTTTCACTAACCCTGCCCCTTCTTCCCTTAGCCACCTCCTAGGCAGCGAGCGGGTTAAAAACTCTTCCTCCTTCTTTATAAAGTATTTACAACTCTATCAAACTTGGTGAGACAGATCAGAGAGATATTAAGCATTCATGGATGCATTTGCAAGGTCGGGTGTTTGACCTTTCCCCGCCTGATTTCCCTGCCCAGCTGCACAGCGGAGCAGTTAACAAGACCCACTTGTGTGAGAAGGGAGAGGTATTTGCTGTGTCTGTCTCCAGCTGACTTGGGACATCAAAGATGGGCACCTTCAGGGACACATATGCTTCTTTTTTCTTCCAATTTGCACCTGCTTTAGGTGCCTAGGGCAGCCTGGAAGCTGTGTTGTGAATTACCACATCTGTCTTCCCCCCTCTCCTGTGACCTAAATTAGTAGCTCCCAGTCTGTGGCCAGGGAAGAATTTCTGCTGTCACAGAGCTAGTGGAGATTATAAATGAAGAGTTTGAGCTCTATTTTTTTTTTTCTCTTCTCTTTCCCAGCTGCTTCAGCGGCTTCTCTTGGGGTTCCCTCTTTGCTCAGGGGGTTTGTGCAAAGGAGCTGGGTCATCTACTCCAAGGTGTGGACTTCAAATGTAAACTGGCACACCTGGCACTCTCATTTCGCTAGCCAAATAGCATGGAATAAATGCACTGAGGCAGAACCCGAATACTGTTTTGCTCTTAATTTTCTACTTTTCAAAGTTGAGGGAAAAAAAGTGAATGATTTCTTAGTCTAAAATAATGAGGTGTTCTATTTCTGTCTGGGTGAGAAAAAATGGCAACTTACTGTTTAGTGTTGTCCTCTGTAGTGTGTACCTCTACTGTGGAGGCCTTTAAACTAAACCTCATGGTGTAATGAAGATTGCTTAACTGGGGTGACATGAAGGCATCCTTTTCTCAGGATGATGCTCCTGTGGTGGACATCCCTTTCTCCCTGGTGTCTGGTGTCCTGTAAGCTGCCTGACCTAGGGAAATGTGTTCAGGTGCTTGACCATCAGTCAGTAGCAGCAGTGAGCTGGAGGCAGGTGCAACGTGTGCGTGGGGCTGGCCCCACTGAAGGTGCAGAAACTGGGAGGCAGTAACTATGTGTAACGGTAGAGCCCAAACGGGGGCAAATGAAGCCACGAAAACCATCGTCTGATAATATTATTCAGGGAATCTCTGGTGCCAACAGACACCTTTTTGGAGCCCTTTACATGCCACTCCCTGAGGCCCTAAATCATCAAACCACAGGAAAAGAAGAGACAGCAGTTGCTGGCAAAACCAGAGTGTGCCCATGCATGTGATACCTCCCAGGACCTTCTCTTGCTGATATAAAACAGAAATGTGTTCTTTTGTTTCTAATTTTGCAATGAACAGATGTGGGACTATTAAAGGTAAAATGCCCATTAAAATTACTATGTGTCTAGCAATTCACTAGAACGAGATTATTTCCCTTCTTTCAGAAATGCACTTAAAGGCGCTGTAATAACCATACTCTATCAAAGAGTTCACAGATATGTCAGTGTTGACAGCATAAGCATGTTTAAGACCTGCAAGACTGGCAATGCCTCTGAACTCTGCTGGCCTGAAAGCAGACTGCTAAATCCAATACAGCTTCCTCCACTCTTTTCCCTACTCCTTTCCTCTTGGAAAAGAGGAATGTTTGGTTTGATGAACGACCAGACGTCTTCAGTTTGACTGCCTTGGAGCAGGGGACCTAGGAGGACAAGTCCCCTTCTTGCAAACCCTTCCTTACATGGAAGGTGGGAAGAGCAGATAGGGAAGCCTGAATGCTTCAGGACTAGGGGATCCTCCATGGAAAGGTCCGGTGCAATATAAGCCTCTCCCCTCATGCACGTCCGTGTCCTGTCCTGGTCTGCTGACTCTGCTTCCCCCTGGTTTCACCCTGTTGACAATGCTCCTGGGTTTCTCTTTTCCTTTCTATTTGGGTACAAAGGTTAAGGCAAGTGCCCGTGAGCCTGTAGCAGGTTTAAAAAGGAGAAAACCTCAAAGGGAGCCTTCCCAGCAATCTCCGCTTTTCCACCCAGCAGGGATGATCCGTGTGGCAAATTGTTTGTTAAATTGAATCTTGCATTCTGCGCTCCAGCAGAAGCAAAACAAGAGGTGCCACAATTACAGCTTCATTCCCTGATTACCTGTCTCAGCGTGGCAGCAATAAGCATGCCCAATTTGTTGCTGCATGGCCAATTCGTCTTTAAACTGAAACGGCATCTTAATTGTATCCATTAATAGTCAGCTTCAATCAAACCTCGCTCGGAGTTCTAGCAGCTCCACTAGCTGGGACTCCTACAACTCGCTTTTGCTGTTTAAGGGATGGGAGATCACTGCTTTTATTTATGTATGTGATCAGCAAGGGGGGAGAGGGGGCTGGCAGCCGTATAAACCGAGGCATGGTTATCATCCAGGATTGATCTGGGCGAGAGGATGGCTGGGACTTGTGGTTCGGTGCTTGCAGTTCCTTTTTATGGCTTTTGCACAGCTTAGTCATGTGGATGGCAAAACTGACTGAGCTGTGTTGGAGTCTTTGTTTTTAATTTTGTGGTTCCCATTGGTGACAGTCATAAATTCAAGGTGCTTTGCAGTTTGGTTTAAACTTTTCATGTTGGCTGAGCAAATCAAGCTTGCAACATAAACACTTGGGTGAGAGAGCTGGCAGGAATTGCCTGATGTATGATGATTAAAGCTATTCCTAGGTTGTGGCAGTCATAGATTAAACCTGAAAACACCTTCAGGTGTGGAGGCTGAGCTCAGGATTGAAGGGTTTTCCCACCTCTTAAGTCTCTGCAGCAGAAACCATCCTTCTCTTCTGAGCAGAGCTGGCTCCTGAGGAACAGCTGGTCCTCTTTGGCTGGAAGCTTGTCAAGAACAACTACAGTTCTGTGGTACTTTCTATTTCTTTATTGCCACTTAGGTTTAATTCAAATGCATCTCTTCATGCCATGCCTTTTGACGAGGCCATTTGAATGTTCACATTATAAAATTGGTTTGTAATCCCTATTCAGGACAAATATACCTGCAAGGCTAAGCACCCTGGCCCTTATCTTGCTTCCATGGTGGATAGGGCCAGTGGCAGAGTCAACCATAATGTCCTGTTGTGGGGAGAGCCTGTACTGGGAATCAGCAGCATGAAGTGGTACTGGTGGATCAGGGCGCCTTAGGCTCTTTGGTGTAACTCATGCACCTGCCAGCACAATTGTGTTCTCATGACTAAATAGTGAAATTCAACAGCCGAAGCGCCATGGGGATGGCTGACAGTGGGCACTGGCACCAGCTGGGGGTGGTGGCGATGCTGGGGAGGAGGTGTCTGACACGAGGGCTTTGCGGTGGCCGGGGAGCCCGCGCAGAGCCTGGCTCTGGCTCCGTACCAGCCTGTCCTTCCTAAACTGCAAGGCTTTCCTCGTCTGCAGGGAGGAACAAAAGGCTCTGTACCTGCTTTTCCACGCCATTAAATTACACTGCAGATCAATAACAGACAAATGACTCTGGTGGCCAGTGGCTAGTTTATGAGATTCTTCTTTATTACCACTTCAGCTGAAGTGCAACCACTGAGAGGGAGAAAGGAGGCTAACTTAATTTCTCTCCTGGACAATAATTACCTAGATATGTAAACCCTGCTGCCAGATGTACATCTCAAAATGCACCAGTGTGGAAAAACCATGGCTTTTCAGTTTAGCTTCTCCTACCAGGGCACTTCAACTCCTGTTCCAATAGCCCACCTGTAAGTACAGCTCAAAGACTTCAAAATTACAATAGCAGTAAAGAACCTAGGGAAGTAACTAGAGAGACCTTGGTGAAGGAGATGTGCTGGGTGTTGTAAGTCACTGTGGATCACACAAGAAAATAATCAAATGCTGCTGGGAGAACAGAGAGAAATGGGGCATCCAGATGCCAAGGGTATGTGGCATTAACCCCATTTACTTCACTTTGATCCCAAGATGATGCCCTCACCATTCAGTTGGTCCTTAGGAGTTGAAAAGAGAATGTTCCTTTAGCAGGAAGGAATCTAAAAACTTGTTGTTTCATTTGAATTCTGGTCTGCACATCCCAGGCTGCACCTCCCCATCTTTGCTGTTTGTACTGTACCTCTTGCACAACTCAAAAGTAAAACTGGACTTCAAAAATAAAACAGCCCTTCCACAAAATAAATAGAACTGACCAAGATTTCTGTTTTCCTCTCTGTGTCTCCTGAGAGCAGATGATATTTGATAGTTGTGGTTAAGTTCTCTTCTTGCTGTGTTCCACTTCCACTATGGGAAAACCTGTTCCTGCCCATGTTGCCACTTACAACCCAACTTCCTCAGCCCTGAGCAACGTATCCCCTGCTCTAGCTGTCCCTCTTTCTCAGCTGATGAATTGCCTCATACGCCTCCCCTCTCTCCACTGTCTCTGACCTGAACTATGAGCACAGACCTTCACCCTGTAACTCTTGCTTCTTGCCTCATACAAAATTTCTTTTCTACTTCCTGCTTCTCTTTACTCTGCATAAAACTTGGTCATTTACCCATCTGTTAGTAAGAAATGGTGCACACCAAGCCAGTGAAATTTAATAGACACATTTTCTGTTAAATGACTGTAAATACTAACATTGGCACAGATTCTGATCTCTTCTGCAGCTGGAGTGTCACTCAAGTACCTTCAAGTAGCATCAACAATTTCCCGAGTCTTATGACTTGGGTGTCTCATTACCCACATTTTATATCTTGGATGTCAAGTCTTATCACTGAGAGGTGATTTAGGTGCTCATCTAACATGAAAAGCAATGTTGCTTTCTTCAACTTGCCAAGCCAAAAACAAGGGCAGACAAGTGTACGCTTTCCTTAATGTCATTTGTGCAAGGCCTGTTGAGGCTGTGCTAAGCTCGGGTGAAGGCCTGTGACTGTTTCACCCGGTGTGTTAAGCAGAGTAGGTTTTACTTGTGTACATGAGCAATATCCACGGTTCTGCAGAATCGGGGCTGAGGTGCAGCCACTGCTTCTTTTTTTCAAAACCGAGTAGATAAAGACACAAAGATGCTCAAACGGCAAAATAATTCAGTCACCTTATTTGCATGCCTCTGATGCCAACAAACTGAGAAACGTGTTGGATGAAGACCAGAGGAGTTTGCAATTAACACATTAAGCAGATCTACTGACTGCAGGATCAAAAGCATCGCAGTCAAAAGCAGGCTGGAAAACGAAACACCCATGCAGTGTGGCCATGGCTGTGCTGATGATTTGATTTATGGTAATGTTAAAGGCCTACAGGAAAACGATGTTGCCTTGTAAACTCCCTCTCTTTTCATGTAAACTACTTCCCACAGTCTGGCACTGAACAGATAACTTCTCTCTCTTTCTTGTCTCTTTATAACTGCAAAATCTTCAGAATCTGATTCCTGCCTTTACTGTGTACTCACTCCCTGCTAAATAATTTTGTTGTACATATGCCAAGCTGTATTTTATGACAAAAAATCACTTTGTCACCAGAATTATGTGCATATGCCTGATGAAATGCATTTAACTGGCAGAATGCTTTTAGTCAAATGAATTTAGTCAAGTAAATGATCTTAGGTGGATTAGACCAAGAATTTTGTCAAATTCTTCCCTCTAAGGAAAGAATTTCATTGATTCTCTGCTGAAGTTGGAGAGACTGTGTAGTCAAACAGATGTATTTATTCAATAAACAAGTCTGCCATAGACTTTAAATTGCTACCGCACTGCATGCGGGCGCAAAGAAACAAGGGAAAATTGCATTAGGGCTTAACAAATTCACTAAAACAGTAAGATTCAGAACAGAAGTTTTTCATGAGACACAGCATCACGTGTGACTTGGTTTCTGTGCACTAACCCACTGTGATTCTCACTAGCAAGGTTTAAAGTTTTCCCAGTGTCCCGTTTCCTCCTTCCAGGGAAGGAAGGCGAGTGGTGTATGTTGAAAACTGCTGTACAGTAGGACAAGAAATTATCACATTCCCCTACCATGTTCCATCCCTGCTCTCACTGAGTCTGTCTTATATCAGTGTAATTCAACTAACTTGGGGCGTTACTTTATCTCTCTTCCCAGTTCACCAAGTTCAGGGAAGTCAAGGTCTATGTGCCTGTTATTCCAGGCATGAGTGGAATAACCCCAGTGCAATAACTGGTGCACTGCTCAGTGCACTGACTGGAATAATGTACGTGTGAAAACGTCAGTGTTTTATCTAGGCAAATTACGGTCCTGCTGCCCCTGAGAAGTATGCATAAAGACTTAGTCAAGAAGCCTTCCAAAACTGAAGCTCATTGTGTGCATTTATCTCCTGCTTTGTGGCCAAACTGAGGTTTCCTGGCTACTTTGAGGAAGGCTCATACTGGTGCTTACTGTGGGTTGTTAGCAAGGTGCAGCAGGACAGAGGATGCACCTTCACAACCAAGAAATGCTTAAGAAACTAATGCTAAATGTGGTAGCGGCTCCATCTCCGAGCTGCAAGTCACTATTTGTATAATTAATATGTGCAAAATGCTTCTGGATATGCTTGTGACATAAAAAAAAAAAAGTGGAGTCTACTTTGGAGTTATCGCAGATAGGTCTGGTGTTAGAGCTGAGGCCAGTTTCTTTTAGTAGGTTATTTTGATTTTTTTACCTACTGATTTACCTCTAAAATGAACAACTAGTGTTGAAATTAAAGCACATTAATATAGCTGGTTTGTAAATAAAAAGAAAAGTTATCCAGACAGAGTGGAAAACATAAAGAGAGACCAAATGTTATATTATAATGAGAGGCGGCTCCTGTTGCAAGAAAAATGTCACCTCTCTGTAATTTCGTAATGCCATGTCAGTAGGCTGGTGGTATATCAGAAATGTTATTGCCTAATACTGTGAGCCTTGAAATAAAATCTATTGATTTTATTCCAAAATAAAAGCTTTCTACTCCTCAGATAAAAAGTGTTTAAAAGGTGATAAAGGTCTGTACTGATTACTCACTTTAATTGGTCTAGAAAATCTTGGAGTATGAGGTCTGAGAGAAAACAAATCATGGAAGATGTTTTGGTTTGCGGTGGTTTTAATTGCACTACAAGTCTCTTATCAAGACATGAGAGGGACTGGAGGGAGTGAAGATCTGATCTGGAAAAGGTGATGGGAGAGAGTTTGTTTCTTCTTCAGTTCCTCCTGCTGCTGAAAAAAAAAAGCCCCTAAATCAAGATGTTAGGAGTCCACAAAAGGTAAATCCCCAGTTTACTTGAGCTGTTTACTAACAACTAAATACAAAGCTAGAGAAGATATGGTCACAGCCACATAATGTAGGGGATGTGGCTGAGAATTGTTGTTTTCCTATAACGAGAGCTTTGGAGTGTAATTGGCACCTAGATGTACTGGGGATAGGGATGGGGACAACAGATGACAAGTGGAGCAGGCAGCGGTGAGAGCAGATGTGTACTGGAAGGACAACGGGATAAATGGGCACCTTGGTGTTTACAATGCCTGGGAAAATGTTCCCTATCTCACAGAGGTTCAGCAACCACAGTAACGTTGGAGTAAGATGGTGATTTGATTTAATTAGCTCTCATTAATGGCATCGAAGGCAGTTCGGCAGAGAGAAAAGGAAAGTCTCCCTAAATTGTTGTATGTTAATTGCATGATGATTTGTGGTATGGGAGGGCTTTTATCCATAAGTACAAATCAGATGGAGTTGTTTGAAATCCAGCTGCTCTTCATCCCCAAAACCGGCTCTCTGCAGGCCCTGTGAAGGCTCAAACCTCCCAGTGCTCTGGCCACAGGGCCTCTTCTGCCCTCTCTGCCCTCCCCTTCAGTGCAAACCAGAATAAAAGGAACCCTTGAAAACCAATATCCTCATTAACGCTTATAAATTATTCTTTTTGTTTGCATTGGCAATAAGCAGTGAGTCAGCCAGCTTGGGTAATATTACAATTGACCCTATTGTTAAAGTTAAATCTTCTTTCTTTCTCAGCTGGCTTTTTAATGTTCAGTTTGGTGCTTTCAGAGCAATAGCAGAGCAACAGCTTGTGGTCAAATGAGCAAACTTACTTCTCACGCTTTTCCTTCCATATGAGACGTATCTAAACTTGATGCTGTCCACTTTGGATGGGATTTATCTGCCTTTGCCCTCAACTCACCGCTGTTTGCAAGAGATCCAGTGATGCAGGGTGAGCCCTCTGCACGGGGTGCCTTGCTAGACAGCCACATATAGGAGCAAGTGCTTGTGGAGATGGTATATTTATTTTTTAAAGAAAGCCAAGGGCTAAGTGCAGGTTTTGGGGAGAATTCAGACCAGGAG
>JAUBNY010000992.1:1494169-1512928 GCA_032275445.1 Crypturellus soui | reverse complement strand
TGTCCAGGCTGGTAATCTAGGTTAAAATATCCAGATAAGCAAGTAATCAATGATAACAATCAATAGTCTGCCTTAATTTTAACATTACTTCTAACCTTGCTTTTCTGGGGCAGACTGATAGCTGTTAGCTCAAGGGCTCGTTCAGGCTGGATGTGGGTGTTTGGTGTGAGGTTGCCTTTGTTCTCTGTATCCGAGGTGTTACTGCATGTTCCACAAAATACATAATAGCAAGAAGTGACAGAAAGCAAAATCTGGGATAGCATTAATTAATTCCTAGCATAATATAGCAGTTCATTAGGAACTATAAATAATTTTCTATTAAAATCTTGTTTAATGACAAAATTATCATGTTTATTTCTCACCCAGGGCCCCCCTGAATTTGGGTCCTGGTACAGAAATCACCAGATGGGATATAGGCAGTGTTGGCCATTCTCTGCAGCTAGCAAGGATGGGAACAGCCTGCTTGGGGAAAAATCTCCTTTTTTTGTTTGTTTTTTTCTATCCTTTTGGTGCTCTGGGTGGGTGGGCGGAGGTGTTTCAACAGAAGAGCATCTCAAAAGCAGATCAGCTGCTTGCATAAAGCTACAGACAAGGTTGCAACACCTTTCTCAGCCAGCCAGTATCCGTGAGTCTGGAGCCCACTGAAAGCAGGATCCAAATCCTCTAGGAACCTGGAAAACACACAAGATAGATAAAAACCATCTTGTTTGAACAGACAGGAAAAATGGGGGCCTGGGGCAGAGCATGGCCCTCCTCTTCAAGAGGAGATGTTGAGGGCAGAGTCATAGGGCAAAGACCGGGTCACCCCATGGGTCAGTAGCACGTGCAGAGCTCTCGGTTCTGTTCCTGGGAAGAGCACCCACTGGAGCCTTCCCCAACTCTTCCTCCCAACTCCTCCTCTCTCCCCCGCCAAAAAAAGGCTTTGCCACGCTAATTGGACACAGTCATTTGTTCATTCATAACCGGAACTCCTAATTGCCGTGACAGTGCAAATAATATTATTATAGTCTAATAATTAATGTTGTAAACTCTTTGGAGGAAGAAGCACTTAGGAAGGAAGAGCTCTTTCGAGCCTTGTGCTAATCAAAATTGCTGTTGAATTTAGTGCTTCTGTGGCATTGTTAATAAATGCAAAATGATGTGTCTTGCTTCAGCAGGTAATTACACTTGACCGGGCCGAATTGATTTGCTTTGTGCTCGGTTGAGCTGAACTGACATACAAGGGGTATCTACTAAGTTTATGGCACCTGTCACTCACCCTGAATATATGACCTTTTCAGAGATACAGAGCTAATTTTCTATTTAAAGTAAAATGTTTCTGCTATGGAAGGAAATAACCGTATTAGTTCAAGGAATGCAGTTTTCTTTCATTTAGAGAAATAAAAGAATACATAAACAATATTTAATAGAAATTAGATACTGAATCTCTGAAAATTCAAATGGTTTCATGAATTCCTGGAGAAAGCCTGCCCTCATAATTATGATTGGTGAGATTTTTTTTTTATTCCATATCTCTGATATTGAGTTGTTCAGCACTCCTGAATGCTTCCTGACAGCTCCCTCTGATTTGTGTGGCTCTCAAAAACTTTAAAATGGAGACTTGCAGCTATAAATGAATCTAAATGTCCCTTTTGTCACTGCCAGCCTCTGGCTGGAAAGGCAACAGATTCTTTAATAGCAATTTGCTCTAATCATTTTCCATCCAAATGCAGTTGCATTCGTGCCCAGGATAGAGGGCTATCGCAAGACTAAAATGCTGTTCATTTCAAGTAGCTTAATTGTATTTACTCAAGTAATTTCTGTGCTCTTGATTTGGACAATGCTTAAAAGTTACCCTGTAAAGTTCCAGGGTCTAAGCAACTATGTGTGCTACTATGGTATGTGTGCTATGAATACGTTGTGCTTCCACTAATAAGAAAATCAATATTTTAAGTACCATCCTGTTATGGTGTTCAAGTTCACTCTGTTTGGATGTAAATTCTTTAATCTCCTCTGGCCCTAAAAGCAAAGGAAGAAACCCTAGTGATTTTGCAAATGCATTTCAATCTTAAAGGATATGACTTAAAGGACAACACAACTGGCCCCTTATACTCACCGCTGAAAAGAATACATGCATAATATCCTGTTTGGCATTGCAGTGACACAGACAGAAAGGGCAAATTGTCACGAACCATAGTCCCATTTTCTCGGTGTTGGAAGGAGACAGCCCCTTTGGATTTCCTGTAATGCTGCTGCCGTGTGATTTGCTTTCTGCGTGAGAGAAATCAATAGAAAATGAGGACGGACTGTGGCAGCTATTTGGGCAGCTTTTGCAGGCATTGATTCATGCAGCTAGACATTTTGTTCCCAGCAGCTTGTTCTTGGGGCCAGAGCTCTCCAGAGAGCTGTACCACAGTCCCACTGGGTACCCCCCCCAGCTTCTGCCCTGCTCTTCCACGCACCACCCTCGTGGAACATGTGGGCCAATGGACTAATATGCTGGCACCAGAGACCGACAGCACTTTTTTATCCATTATTGAAAGTAAAGCAGAAAAAATACGCTGGGATTGTATTGGTCTTCGGCATGGCTTGTCCCTTGGTGAAGTCTTGGACAAACTTGGCATTTGCTGGAGTGCCTCTGTCCTTAACCTCTGCGGACAGTGGAATATGGCCCTGAGCGAGGCTGGAATTGCAAGATCAGTTCCCCCATCTGCCGCTGGTGTCATCTTCTCACGCGAAGCGTTCAGTTTCTCTGTTAGCTGAAATAACGATACTTCCTTCCCCTTTTCTCGAATGTTTTTGACATATTTTGAGGTGCTGGATGTTATAGTGATGGAAACACTTGCGTGGGTGAGAGTGCTATAGTTTTACGAAGTGAGCTGAGTTTGTACAGAAGAGAAACTGCCGTTCTTAGCTGACCTGTATCAGTGCAGAGGGGCACTCTCCTCATGCTCATACAAAGAAGCATTTTTCTCTGCGCTTTGAACCTTTGCTCCTGAGTTACTCCCGTAAGTTCAGACCTCCTTTTTCTGCCCCGTTTGTGTTTTAGGGCTACTTAGATCACGAGGGATTGATACCTAATAAAAGCACAGAGATGACCTAGCATCCAGGCGATCTTAGTTGTACCGGCTACATAATATACCAGCTGAATAATTAGGTTATGCATTGCCACTGTAAACCCAACAGACTACCTGGCTAAATTCTCTGGACTTGAGCTTTGAAACACCAGTTGTGACTGATGTGACTGAAAATATGCACATTTTTGAAGAAGGAGAAAATCATTATGGTACCATTTATGAAAGTATAATTTGTGTGTAACTGAAAATACAATTTTGATGCATTACTAAGAACTAGGTCATTTATTGACTACTCTGTAAGTCTCCAAGCTTATATCTTTCTCCAGACAGCTCTTGATGCTATAAGCTATGTAATTAATAACCTATTGCCATGTTCGGTGACAACCATCTACTTTTAAGATCATTTGAAATTTTCTCCGGGGAGCAACTCAAATAATGTTGCAAAGGAGTCACCCTTCAGTCTCCCCAGTCTTTTAAACTGATCTTTCACAGAAAATAACCTTAGCAGTAAGATTTAACACTTTTGGGGAGGGAGGGGGACTGAAAAAATGCTTCAGATAACAGAACTAACATTTTCTTTTTTATTCCCTTCACATGGCACACAAGAATCCCATCTGTATGGCCTCCCTAACAGGAATGATGGAGAAAAAACAAGAGGGAACAAGCCCTGGGACAAATCTTGCAGTGAGCATTAGGTTTCCAAATCAATGGAATAGATAATAACTGTGAGGAAAATAATTCAGTGGAAATTTCCACGAAGCCAGTAGTCCCTGCCTCAGTGCCGCTTTAACTTAGCACGGTAGGGATCCTGAAAACATAGACAGTAAAATTCTCTGTTCATAATGGGTGAATTAATTTAGCCAGCCTGGTTAATTCACATGCAAATTATGTGTTCAAAGTGTCCGTTATTTATTGCCTCATCTAAGACTGTTTGTCTGCTTCTCTCAGTTTTCGAAGTGCAGCAGAGAAGTGCTGAGCTACTAAAAGCTCTCTTAGACGCCAGCCAGTTTCAGTACGCTTTCAAGCAATGCCTGATTTCTGTTCATTGCTTTAAACCTAATTTAGGGGTTGTTTGTTTGCTTTGCCCTGTTTGTATTTTCCAGCTGTGGAGGGTTTCACTGCCAAGTGGTTGGTTTACAACCGAGCAGTAGGGTGTCAGCAAGGAGGAGCACCTATTCCCAGCTGGATGACCGTTTCCAACTGCAATCCCTATCTTTCTTTAGGCCAGCCTGGAAAGTGGCCGAGTGGCCCTGCCATGCGTACGTGTGGGCTTGCACGTGTATTTGCACACGTGTGCATGCACATATGCCCCAGCATGTGTAGGAGCCCACCTGGAGTTTGTCATCTGCACAGTAATATGTGGTGATCCTTCCCTCCAACCAGTGATACACACACAGCTGAAGTGTATTTATTTTCAGCAAACCTCATCACCGTGTGACATTTCCCGGCTTTACAGAAGGTGCTGTCCTTCCCCAGCGTGCAAGAACCTGAGACCTTCTAGCCCCTCAACACTTTGTACGGTGTGAGCTACTACCTCGGCTTCCCTCAGGCAATGTAGAGGCAAGGAGAGCTTCCAGGGTCACAAACACTGCATTTGAGAAAAGGCTGGCAGTAAGAAAATGAAGGAAAGGACAAAAGAGTAGGATGTATAGAGAAATCCGTCTTACTGAGATATTTTTAGGGCTCTCTTTATTAATACCGTGCATCAATGTTTATTTCTTTGGGAATATTCTACTTAAAAATTTAGAGGACAGTAGCTCTGTTGTTCCCATGTCCTCGTCAGAGAAGAGGGTTTCATTTGTGTAGCAGGAAGGTGGCAGTGCTGGAACCACGTAGCCATCATCTGGCTGCCAGGGCACAGTTCGCTGTAGGCTTCTAGCAGGAGATGCTACTGGACTTCCTCCAAAAACAGGAGGCAGCCAGTTAGGAAATCGGGCTGGAATTTTATAGAGAGCAAATGATGAACGTGTTTTGTATTCGACAGCAAGCAAAGTCCATTTACACCACATTGGCAATCTTTTCTCTGTGCAAGGGGAAAACTGCTGTTAGGTTTTATCATATATGCAAACATAATCAAACACCAGGATAGTCAGCTCACAAGGATGGCCAAATTGTGCCTTTTCAGGTAAAGAACTTTTTATTTACTTATTAAACTTTGTTTCATGCTTTACAGGTACACTGACAGTTCAAAATGACTTAGATACTGTGGTCTTATGGAGTTTAATTCCAAACTTTCCTTGATGGTAATAAGATTAGAATTTGTTATACTCATTAGTGTTAATTTTCTAGTCATTTCTTAAACTGATTCATAATTATATTCCCAAAATACACATAAAGAAAAGTCATCCAAAATGTTCATATTCTTCTAGCTCTGAAGCTGTTTATAAAATATTTAAGCAGCATTACTTAGGAAGAAGTGTGTATTCATGGTTTAGTGGAGGTTTAAATTTTCTTATTTACTCTTTCTGCTCTTAACAGTAGCCTTGCTGAAACACTACAGGTCCTTAAAAATTTAATAACTATAATCTATATCAATTTAATCTCGCACATTGTTTGTAGAAACGTATCATTTGCAGCTTTAGCTCAGCTGGTGAAGCCCAGCACAAGGAGAACTGCATAAAAAGGAAAGCTGCAATCGTTCGGCATCCGGGGGCTGGCTTATGCATGGGGGTAATTAGCAAAAGTCTGCCCGAATCAATCCACAGGCAGAGGCCTCTTCTTTTAGGACTGAGGAAAGAAGCCTCTGCCCCATCCACGCACTTGGAATAAGGGCGTACTTGGATCCAAGTTCCAAGGCACCTTTATTCCAAAATAAATATATTAATATATGGGTTTGGGTGGAGAAGTGCCACATTTTAGATTTATATGGTACCTTAAACCAAATTAATTTCCAAGTGTAGACAAGCTCCATGCACTTGGAGGCTGACTTCTAATTAGTATGGCTGACAGCATCCGCACCAAGCGGGTTTATCTTAATGACAGAAGCTAAACTTCATTAAGTTTTCTGGGCAGCATAAGAAAATGCAAATAAGACAGAGCCCCGAAAGGGCTTGTGACTACCCCTGTCATTTTTATTACCAATGTGATTTTTCAGACACAATCCCATTGGCTTCCCCTCGTCTCTGTGTGTCAGGCGCGTTCGCGGCTTGGAAGCCTCCCCAAACGTGTCAGCGGTGCCTCTGCGCCTCGCCGCGACGGCGGCAGAAGGTGACACTGTTGCTGTGAACAACGTGCAGCCGCGGCCCCCCGCGACCTCGAAGCTCCCCGGGACGAACGCAGTTGGGGAGCGCCAAATGCCTCCGCTAGCAGGGAATTTTAAGGCCTGCAATTTGGAGCTGCAGCCTCCCAGGATTAGGGTCCTGGTGCGCAGGACACCTCAGTCTTCCCGGGCTTCAGAGAGGGCTGGTTGTCAAACAGAAGGAAACGGAGCCTTTAAGCAGGAGGTGTTCGCTGAACTGTTATAGCTGAAGGAAATGGGAAAGTAGGCTCACTCAGGCTTTGCAGCACAGCTTAGGCAGGATGGTTCGGGCAGAGGTGAGTCTGCATCCCCCATTCTGCCCCTTCCAACCAAACACCAGTGTGCAGCTGCGGCTGCTGCGGCCCTGACCATGAAATCAAGTGTATTTCTGGGAGAGGAGGATGCTGGCTTGGGATCAGGGGTATGTTAACCTACTCCCCTCGACTTGGAAATTAGCTTGTCTTTGCCTGCAAAGACAAAAAGAAGATGGTCGTGGTCTTTTTTTATTCTCTGTGTGAAGCAGAAAGCTGAAAACGAGAGTGGCTGTGGCAACATGGGGAAGTGCAGAGCTGGAGAGCACTCACAGCTGCCACAAGAGCAGGGCATCGCCCTTGAATACAGAAGCTGCTGCACCTGCAACTAGGCAAAGCCCTTTCCTTTAATTCCTTATCTATCTGGGCTGTGCCTTGTTTTGCCTTATGCTACTAGGCAACAGTTGTAGGGGAGGAAAAATCTATCAAGAAATCTGGTGCCAGTTATTTTTTGATTCAGTGGGAGGGGGCAGATTCTTCCTGACATTTCCCCACCTCCCCTGTGCTCCTTTGCACTCGCAGGACTGCTGTAAAAGCCAGCGTCAAACTTTTGCAGTGGCCTCGCTCCAGGGAATATCAGAGCCAGAAGGAAAATCTACTTTGAGGGGCGAAAAGTCAGAATGTTGTTTAAAAAAAGAAACGGAGGTAGAAGGGGATAATGTGTTTATGTTTAACAATCATTTTATTACAAATGTGATTTACAGTGACAGTATGTTAAATTTCCTAGTCAACGGGGCACAATTCAGTACAATTTGTGGCAAGAGAAAACAGATGCAATTTTGTCTGCAGCTTCACACATCTGCTCTGCCAAGCCCCTGTTCCTCCTATAATTCTCCAGGAGGGATCCAATAAAAATGATATAAAATTTTATTGTGTTAGTGGCGGTAGTTATTAGAGTGAGGAGACAGAAAGCTTACCCAGAGGCTGGACCTCTCCTGTTTTTTAGAGCAGAGTAAGTGGCTAAGCTGTTGCAGGTAATGGCAATTCTAGAGTGGGAAAAGGAAAGGCAGAATTCATTTTGGAGGGCTTAGCATGTTGAAGTGGATGACAAAATCAGATGGTGGGAAAACTAATAAAAGCAATAGACAAAAAAGCACAAGAGCAAAGATAGAAACAAATGTTGAGATATATTTAGAGAGAAAGAGGAAGGCGGAAAAAAAGGGAAAAATATGGAAGAAACATGTGTGTGCAATCTATTTTGCTCTTTTGCTGGATACTGTCAAGGTTTAGATCAGCATTTAAGTTGCTCCAAGCCATTCTGGAGAGGCTGGTGTAAAACCAGATTCCTTTCACTTTATCTGATAAACAAACCCCTGGCACAGGGGAAAAAAACTAGAGCTTGAAACCCAGAAGCTTGTCTGGACAGGAGCACACAAGAAACCATACTAGTGTGTAAAGCAGATGAAATTAAAATCATTCGCCTTACAGAAATTTCATTTAGAATTCAAATAGCTGCAACTTGGAAGCTAGAGCAAAACTAAGTGAAGTAAAATGAAATGCTACAGTCAATAGAGTGGAGTGAGGTGCGTAGCACAAGGATGCTGGGCCTGGCTGGTGGTTTCTGTTTCATCATGAGCCATAGCTTCAGATTATTTCACAATGTACTAATCTGCAAACTGCAGTCTAGGCCAAATGAAGAAAAGAAAGAAACAAACAAAATGTATTTCCCAGCAGAAATGCAGTGTAACAACTCCATACTTAATCCACGTAAGCAGTACTTTGGAGAGACTAACATCAAAGAACAATTCCAGCACACAGGGACTGAAAGGTGGAGCTTCAATTGCATTAGTGAACCAAGAGGGATGCAGATACCTACTTACTAGGCAGGCTTCTAAATCTGTTCCTGGAGAGAAGAAAAATATTTAGCTGCTTGTCTCATTTTTACTAGAAGACAAAGGTAATGTGTCATTCTGGTTTCAGGCTCATCAAACACAGCACTTTACACCTGAATTTTAATAGTATAGAAAGTGCGGGAAGTGACTGGTGTGCTCTCAGGATACTCCTTAATAAGATGAGTGGACTGAATGGCAAGGAACACCATTCTGGCTTGAGTCTATTACCTAGTATGAGGTCTGTGAGGACACGCTTATATTAAGGCAATTATTTAAATAAAACCATCACTACCCACAGGAGATTACTGACCCTATAAGTTTAGCAGAAAATGCAATCACATTATCTGTCCATCTGAGACGCTATTTTTTGCAAAGTTTTTTGTTGTTGTTTTTTTATTGTGATTGTCCAACTTTCCTAGGCCCTCACTGAAGATCAGTTTTAAAAAGCCTGTTCCTTCTGAAAACCCAGCCCTTCTGCAGCCAAATGTGACGGCTCACAAAATCCTGGTGTTGCTTGGAAGTCCTGGCTTCACATTCCAGCCTCTGAGGTACAGGATTGAATTCAAACACCAGCGAAGCCCAGCTCAGGCTCTCAGTCTCTGTCAGCGGACGAGCTGGGCTGGAGACCTCTGCTTCTCTTTCCCATGACAGCTCCCCGGAAGCCTCAGCGAGGCTCTGGCGTCTATAAATGCCCTGCATTACACAGATACACAGTTTTCTCTGAAAATGAGCTGTTACTGGCACTGGGGCAGGCATTACGTTCAAACTCGCTAAATCACCCAGTGTATCTGCAGATCTGATCCAGCTAATACCACTATTTAACGGTGCTGTGTTCTCTAGGAGATGAGGAGATCCCTCTCCGGGTGAGGAGAACAGAAAAGCGTTTTTCTGCAGAGATGCAATGGCTGAAGCGGTTCAAAAGAGTTTTGGGGAGGGCTGTATAGACATGGGCTCTTTAGTGCTGAATCCTGGAGCTGCTCTATTCTCCAATCGCCGAGTATGAAATAAATTCCTACAAAGGGGTAGGCTGGATCGCATCTGGAGCCCATGAAAAAGGCTCTGGCTGCAGTGACAGTCCTGGTTGCCAAGGCCCTTGTGTGTTAGTCGCTCAGACACAGATACCCTGTGATTAATTAGCTCCTATCCCGACCCTGTGCAGATAACAGGCTTTTAGCAGTGCTGGTAACAGTAATGACTGCGGAAATCACCGGCCTGACTCGTGCAGACGCGCGTAGAGATGTGCGGAGTCGGCCGGCCTCCCTGCACTGCTCCCTCTCCTGCCCCAGCACCTGGAGCAAGATGGCCGACAGAGCCACTCAAAATGGCCGACAGACTCACTCAAAATGGCCGACGGGCCCACTCGATATGGCTGACAGAGCCACTCGAAATGGCTGCTGCCGCCTTGCCTCGCCATCCTTGGAGCGGCGCCTGGGCTGCGGCGTGTCTTCACCCTGGCTCTGGCAACGTGGGGGCTTTGGGGGCTTTTGTGGGCCTCTCCCTGCTGCATTCTCACTCCTTAGGGATAACGAGGGTACGCGCACGTGCCCTGCTGGGGCTTTTCCTAGTGCCACATACCTAGGGAATCCTAGGCCATGCTTTTCCCAGGGTTTTGGTCAGGAGTAGCAACCAACAGTCCTTCTCCTGCACTGCTCCGCGGTGGTCGTAGGGCTGAAGCGCTCTGTGAAAGCCTCCCCCGCAGCCTAAGCCCAGAGCTTAGTGCCGTCTTTTAATACGGGGTTTTTGTTAGCAGGTTTCTGCACGGGCAATAAAGGAATTTCCAAGCAGGGATTAAAGAGTCCAGCTCACATCGATAAAGAAGCTGCAGTGAGGAAAGCCCATCTTCCTCCCTGTTCCTGCTCCCTCCATGACATGTAAGGAAGTACTAGGCTGTGGAGCACGTGTTTTGGCAGAATACAGCATTATTTAGGAATGGAAAGGCTCTTTCCATATAAAACCCCTCGAACAAGGCGGTGCTGGAGAGAAAAACCCTGCATTTAACCCCACATATTTGTTAAAGCAGCCTGAATACATCTTGGAGATCAGCGAATCAGTTTACATTGTGTTTAAGTTACTTTACTTAACTGGATCACAAGATAAATTGGTTCAGAAGTGATGAGAAATTAGAATGGCTTTTCCTGTGCCAAATGGCTGTGTGTGAAAACACATCCACACTGAAATAGCACCAAATGTAAGCCTAAATACAAGGTTTTGAAATGTCCATATTCCACCTTTCAAAACGTTCACTTGAAATGAGTCCATTTAATGGTTTTCACACATTAAAATACTGTATTTTGGCTTCAGCAGCCTGTGCTCCGGCACCTGTGGGAGCGGTGCTACTTTTGGGAAATGTAGTTCCTTTCTATAAGCACAGGAGTATGAGCAGGGATTGGTGCTATAATATACAAATGCCTTGGGTTTGCCTCGCAAACCAAAATATTGCAAACGTGACTCAAGCGGAGTCAAAATATGTTCATCTCACTTCCCAAACCAAACAGACATTTTGCAAGAGAATACCCTTTGATTCCAATTTTTAATTTTTTTTTTGCATTGTAAATGTATTTCTGTAGAAAATTGCTGAGCCTTTCCAGCTTTCATCCAAAATTTCAAAAAGCACAAAATAAAGGCTCCAAAACATCACTCACTAGATAAGACCACAGCTTTTCAGTGTTCTTCTGAATAAATAAGCCATCAGGTAGAGCTGTTATGCAGAAAACAAACCTTTCAACATTCATCTTCTGCTGTCAACTTAGAAAATATTTGAGAAAATGTTCTGCCAGACAAACAAAGCACTATATATTTTAGAATACAGTGATCCAAAAGGATAAATAGACAAATAAAATGGGTAAATATTGAAGAACAATTTTATGAGTTCTATACAAATGTACAAGAAAAAGCCAATAGCAATGACATTATGGTGGCAAATATACTTCAAAAAAACAGTATTTCTGGTAATGTTGTGACTGAATCCCTTACCTTCTCAGTATCTTGTGCAATGCAATAAGATAAATTGGAGGATAGTACAGTCCCTGCAAACCAGCTGGTGGGACAGGCTACATGAAGAAACAGAGAACTTGCACTAGAAACACAGAATAAAGGGCCCAAATCCTTACAGTTTACAATTTTGAACCCTAAAATGCCAAAGATATTGACTACTGGTGCCTCCATTTTTTTAAACTCTGCGGTTCAACATTTTGGACATTTTATGTATTAACACCACCGAGAGCTGAAACTGGGATTTGGCCTTCTCTGAAGAAAAGTCTGTTTGTTAATCACTGAGGATGATCCAGCTGGAGCACTTGGATGCCCTCAGCATGCCTGTGCATTCCTACGCAGAAGCTTGGAATAGATTTTTGGAAGACTATAACTTCAGATAAACAGAGCAGGTGTCATTTTAAGCTAGTCTAAACTTCTTTAACCCTACTCAAGTGAGAAGAAGAGAGTCCATGTATTTATATGAGGTGATGATTGTTTATTTTCACTTTGTGTTAGAAATTAAGCTGAAAATCAGGTTAATAATTCTGTATGTTTTTTCCCCCTTCAGTTCCCATTCATTCATTCATGGCTGAGCAAATGTCTTTCTTGATTAAAAGACCACACTATGTGTCAGAATAAAATGTACTTTTTGCATATTTGCTTTACCAATAATGCTGAATTCACTCTTGTGTCAATTTTCTCATATTTTTCACGGTTCAGAGACCTAAAAAATATTCAAAAGGAGCATCTTGTAGAAATCCTGTTAGCAGAAAATAATGTAAAGAACAAGCCTGTTCTGGAGACCATGAAGTGCTATCATCTTCCATAAGAATAATCCTCCATAACCTGTCTGATAGCCTGAGGCCCAGGCTTTATGGACATGTGAATAATTGCCACAGTGAAGAACATGCATATATTAAATTAAAGGTGTGATTTTTTAAATTTTATTTTACTCAGTAATGCATTAAATCTAATAGTTACTTCACTTACTGTCAGCAAAAGCTTTAGGCACCCTTGTAGCATGGTAACCAAT
Organism: Crypturellus soui; assembly: GCA_032275445.1. NCBI lineage: Eukaryota > Metazoa > Chordata > Aves > Tinamiformes > Tinamidae > Crypturellus > Crypturellus soui. Next base: position 1,500,485 of record JAUBNY010000992.1, on the reverse strand, counting down.
GGAGTTAAGCACACAGCCGTTGCAGCTCAGCATTAATATCCAACTATTATTAATAACGCTAATAGAATCTCATAGTGAGATGTGAATTTTACAAAAGAGTTATCGTTTTTGAATAATGTAGGCTGGGTGTTTTCTATACTTTGTTGACTAATGCAGCGTTTGGAGATAGATAGCCATAGGTGCGTCCAATAATAATAAACATCTTAAGGCTATATCAAATTCAACCCTTGTTGCTCTGTGCTTGGGTTCTGAATCATAGCTGCTACAGACAGATAAATAATTGTGGGATTAACAGTAAATGCATCCTGCATGTGTGCTGTAGACACTACAGCTGATCCCTAGGAGACAGCAAAATAGCCTGGTTTACGCTTCAGGACTAGCAGGGAGTTTTATAATACTGAGGAATACCAAATCCTAGAACTTTGCCATTTTCCTACAAAAATGACTAGACATATTTTATTGTAAATTTACCTTTGTCTTTTGCAACCGCAGTCCTTGAGCTCTTGACATAAACAGTTAGACAGGAATCTAGAATTCATTTCTTCCATCCTTTTGCTGTCTGAAGTCTTCCACGTTCTGTCCTGGAAGTTTTAGTGATGTGCTTAGCATCTCAGAGAGGTGCAAAAGCTACATGAAACTGCAGAGTAATCCAGGAAAACCCTCTGTTTGGAAGCACCCTCATCTGCGGACCCCCCTGCACATAGTATATTATTTTCTGCTGTGCATATCATACACTCCACCTCAGCTAGCAAGTTCAAAATAAAATGATAAGCAGAAACCTATTGATGGGACTGAACAAAGTTTCGTGGCTTAAAGGAAAACATGATGGAAAAGACAGCACTCGCCTTTGCTCACTTAATTTCTCAGTGACTTTCCAAAACTGACTCAGGGGTCATTGCATCAGGGAAAAGACGGCAATGTGGCAAAGCAATGCAAACTGCTCGCCTGTAGCAAAACAGCCTCCTATATGGGAAAACTTTCCATTCTGTTTCATTGAATCATGCTGTAATAAGTGACAGTGTTAAATTATATTGTCTGTAATACAAGGTCCTGTTGCAGGAGTCTTGTGGTTAATACGAACCACAAATCACTGCCCAGGTGAAAAAGCTTAGCAAAGAGAGATCATAAAAGTCACCCAGACTGAGTGAGGAAATGCAGAAGGCTGTGCTTTTAAATGCAGAAAAGCTCTTATCACAAGCCAGCTGTCTGAGAATAAACACTTTCCACTTTTAAACTGCTTTTTTTGGTGATATTTCTCTTTGTGTCATGCAGTCACCATAAAGCAGAGAGCATTAATTCTCGGGATATCTGCACACTAATGATTTGCACGGAGTATGTTACAGCGAAGAACAGGAGTTTTCAAAAGCCCTAGGCCTAAGCTATGCTAAATCATGATCACAAGCCTTTTAGGAGCTTTTGAAAACCCAGCGAAAGGACTTTTTTTTGTTTCGTTGTTAGGAAAGATAGGAAGCTGAACTTACGCACTGGACTCGGGAGTGTCTTTCAGCATACTGCACATGCAGCAGTTTTCCTGCTAAAAACAGGAATGGATGGACGGGCACTTGAAGCAGTTATTGCATCACCTGATCCTGAGACCGCTTCTCTTGATCACGAGTATTTAGATTGTGTTTATTGCTGGCTGAGTCAGGGTGCCCTGCCCTGTCAAGGGATGCAACTTCTGTGACCAAGCACAGCTTAACAAACCCAATAGCATATAAAATAAAGTAATAAGGAGCCAAAGGAAATAATTGGCAGATGAGATGGGGATGCAGGATAATAGTTTCAAATTCAAGGGCCAAAATGCCATGCCAGACTGCTGGCAGGTGGGACAATCTTTAGAGACAGGACCCTGGATCATGGCTGTTCCACAAGACATAGAGAGAGCCCTAGGACTCTCCAGCTGATCCAGCTTTTAATTCTGCTCCAAAGGCTTGTCCCGGCTCCGTATCTGGATCCTGCTCAGTATACTTCTTGTATGTATGTATTATGTATTCTAGTAAGTACTCTGTAGTAGTAGCCACTACAACAGTAACTAACTGCTCTGTAGTTACTGGAATCCACCAGGATGGCCACTGATACAAGGACCTAGAGAAGCACATGGGTGCTTTGAGTAACACAGTGGAGAATGAGACACCTCGTACTCACGAGGCGTGTGCTTTGCAGATAAGATATTTATACAAACTGCTTCCAATTTCTTAAAAAAAAAATCTAAAATTGCAAGATACGTCAAAGTTCCCTGGGATTTACAGCAGCCTAATAACTATAATGAATGACTGTATTAGCACAGACTGCATGTGTATGGGAGTGATTAATAGATTTTTCTCAAAGTCAGAGATAAAAATGAACAGCGAAAGAAATGAGAACCCTCCTATTAACCCCGTGGGAGCTCCTGTATTAATTGGCACATAATCAGGTACAGCTGCTAATAATCATGCAGATCTTTAAACTAACACATACAGCACTGCCAATAGAGACTTAAGAGCTGAAATTAGGGAATATCCAAATGCTCTTTGAAATCCTGTTCAGGTTGTTGGATGACAGTCTTATTTTCTTGCAAGCTTACAGATGGCTTATCCTGGTTCTGTTTATAGCAATATATGACAATATAGGATTCCCTCATCTTACAGACATTCTCTTTACTTGCAGGTCTTTGAACGGTATCTGTAAGAAGATGCTTTTTTCCTTTGTGTATCTTGATGATTCCAGTCTTCAGAGCAACTATTCAGCTTCCTGACAACCTGAAGCTCCTGAGGAGGATCTCCTTTCTATCTCCTTTCTAAAAAATTAGCAGGAAGTTGATCATTTACATAGCAACAAAAAAGAATTAAGTTCTCAATTACAACCTTGGAAGCAAAGTTATTAGAAGTAAAATTACCCATGCAAGTCAAAAAAGAATACTGGAAACCTATAGTGACTCTAAACCATTTCTTGTTCTAGTTGTCACTTAGGGCTTTTCTCTTCGGCTGTAGAAGACAAGCGCTAATCAGCAGAAGTACCACTCTCTAAAGCTGCCTTTCCAAGTAGACTGCCATGCTGGTGATTCCACTGCCTTTAAACCTTGGGTTTCCTTCTCATGCTTTGAAGCTTTGTTTCTCTTCAGTACTGTCTCAAGGATCTCTCTTTACTCACTTAGGACCTCTCGTGACCCAGCAATCTTGGCATGGTTGTTACGGACTCACAGGTATTGTGGTATTTTTAACACAGAGAATGACAGTGTTGCTTTATGAAGAAGGGCACTGAAGTGCTGAGTCTTGTTCTCTTTAGATGGTCAGCTGAATTGCATTTAAAAATATACCTGTAATATTTTGTTAATCCCATATGTCTCCTCTTGCAACATATAATGGCCCTTTTAAAGTGTCCACATAAGGCATTTTGCTACATACTGGTCATTTCAGCATTTGTTCTGCCAAAGGGCACTATCCCAGGCAACTTGGATTATGTTGCTTTAAGAATGGCTTTGGAGATTCACAAAGCACTATTTTTCTTTTCAATTTGTCAGAAGTGTGACAATTTTATGAGTGGCTTCAAGAAACTAATCAAAGTTGCATTTATCTCCTCTCTCCAAAATATGGTTTTTCTTCTTGGCTTGGATGCTTCTCTTATGAATATTCATAAAGGTGATACGGATTACAGAATATTCTCTTAAGCATCTCTTTGAGATGCTTCATTTTCTTCATCTCTGTAGCAAGCTGACTTTCTGATCTTCCCAAAGGAAAAAAGGAAAGGGAAAATGAATGAATGCAGGGATCTGGGTAGAAGCTAGTGCTGGGTGTTGCTTGGTGACTAATAGCTGCCGGATCCACATGCGCCAAGCTGCTCTAGAGACACGGGTGGCTAGTAAGTAGGGCTTGAGAAACAAGAAAGAGCATGATGGAGAGACTGAGGTCAGAAGAGGAGGCAAAGTTGACATAGTATCCGCAATCCTGGGGGTTATCTTTGTGTTTTTTATGTTTATGTCTCTTTTCACCGTAATAATGATGAGGCTCTTATTTTCTTCTAAATGTCCTTGTTTGCTATGTGAGCTGACCTATAGCTTTATCGCTTTCCCTGATAGAAATGTGAGGTGTTTGGATGTTGATTTTGCTTTTTGTTATTGTTCTAAATATCTTATCTTTAGCAGAACTTGTCTATTTTATGCACTTCAAAGGCACACAGCAAACAGCGTGTGAAATAAGATCAGAAGTGATAGGAGGTAGGTCTTGCAGAACCTACATGTTTTGTTGCCTGTTAGCTGTGGTTGTTGCTTGTGCTTCTTTACAAGCTTCTTCAGAACAAACAGGGGCTGCACAAAACCCTGCACTATAAAATATATATACCTATATATACATATATGCACACACACTTTGGAACATCTTCTTGGAGTATCTTCTACTGTAATAAATGTGATGTGTACTCTTCATTCTGTTTTACTAGAATATGCAATTACCTCTTTCAAAGGGGTAGTAATTTCTTGTCTATGTGAATGGGAATCCCAGCATTGCACCCACGTACTTGCATTCTTTCATGTGGTTGGGGACAACAAATTGCAAAAATGTCTTTTGCAATTGTTGTGTTGTTATTTTAGAATTAGCCTGACTGCTTGGGGAGTTTCTGAATGCGCTGAAGAGGTAGAGTGCAAGTTGTCGTGGCCTTTCTGAAGGTAAAGGTATTTACCGTGCCCTCTTTGGGGTAGAGGGAGAACTGGTGGGCTGTAGCCCACAGAGGTATCACTCAGAGGTTGCAGTTTGCAACCTCATCTTTCCTAAAGATTAGTTTCATAGTATAATCTCCCGAAGTAACTCAGCTAACATCTAGGTGCGGAGATTGCAGTAGCAGCTTCTCACTGCAGACAAAATCCCATCAGAGCCGGAAATTGTTTTCTTTATGTGAGTGGCAAGGCAATTACCACGCTGAGTGACGTGCGGAAGGGAGTGCGTTTACACGAGAAGCTACTGCTGTGGCGGAAACTTCTGGCAGGAGAGCAGTGCCTGACTGACATCCTTTGGCTTATTATTATGGGCCTTGTGTAAATGAAGTAGAAGCAATGACTGTTACCGCGCTTCTAATCAACAAAGTGTTACGCCAGTAATTAGGTTTCAGCTGCCTCGCATCTCCTTTCTAGGCATTAATTGGAGGAAGATATGCAGATTGCTGGTTAATAATAGAACAGTTATAGTTCTATAATCATTTTCTTCATGTTCATCAATTTGTTTGATTGCTTGTGTGGCAAACATTTGATCTTGCATGTGTCTATTTAGCCATCACACTGTTTTATAAGCCTTATTGTTTATCAAGTTAGTGACATCTTAAAGTGCTGCAACTTGCAGAGCCTAATAGCAGCAGATGTAGGATTTTAGTTTGCAAAATGCACAGGGTGGGTCTTTCAGAGAAAGCTCCAGATTGTCCAAACCACATATGGATGTCAGGGATGAGAACAGCCTGAGCTGCCGCCTGAACCTATTTTAAGCTCCCACTCATGATTTCCAAATACAGCACTTTGTCAGAGAGCAGGCATGGAGAGTTTGGGAGGGCTAAAGCTCTCTTGTAGATAAGCGCTCCAGAAATCTGCTTTGGAAAAATAATGTTAATAATTATTGTATTACCTGTTCATGGTTGTACAACTAAGATAGAAGCCATATGGACTGATACAAATAGATGATAGCTAATTGGAGAACATATGCATAATATTTCCTTTCCTAAGAGCAGGAAGTCAGTAAAAATATTGTCTGTACCTGGTGACATAGGGCTCTCAAAGGAAAGGAAGCATACGTGTATTATATAGCAGCAGATGTGTGCTGTTATCTAATGCCCCAGGCGAGTCATTATTTACTGGTCCTTGTGGCCATAAATGCCAACTCTGAATTAATTTTCAGTAGGTGTTGCTTACATGAGATCAGTTCTGCATTAAGGCAGTTTCCAGCTTCTTTTGCTCCCACTCATTTGCTGCTATCTGGAATATTCCATCTGACCTTGTATTAACAAACTGTTAAGTTGGTTATTAAACCAGAAACCAAATATTCCTTCCCTATGCATGTGCTTTAGTCTGTAGACCAACCCTCTGTAGACACTGTAGGGGCAGTCCTGTCCTCTGGATTTCTCCCAAGTGCATTTTGCTACCTTCTTTCCTGGTAGGGCAAAGGTAAAGTGCTCCAGGAGACACTGAGCAAGAGTGAAAACCAGTCTTTTTATAAAAAGAAACTCTGCTATTAGGCTTAGCTGTACTACTGTCTTGCATCTCCTGGTGAAAGAGAAAACTGCTTGAGAAAACTGCTTGAGAAAATCAGAGCACAGGACTGTGGATGAGGAATTGAGTGAAAATCCTGGTGTATGTATTATT
>JAUBNY010000992.1:1478080-1488455 GCA_032275445.1 Crypturellus soui | reverse complement strand
AAGGAAAGGAAAGGAAAGGAAAGGAAAGGAAAGGAAAGGAAAGGAAAGGAAAGGAAAGGAAAGGAAAGGAGAAAAGAGAAAAGAAAAGAAAAAGTCTCTAGACCCAGTTGGTTATCTGAACGAAACTGTCTAGGGAGTGTGAGGACCATGCAACAAAACAAGTGACTCCTTCTAGACAGTCTGTATCACATGGCTGCTGCCCCTGCCATCTCAGGGGTACAGTATTTATGGGTGATGGGAAAACCTATGATCTACACATTTACTACCAGCCATTACTACAACCAGGAAAGTAAATTGTGTTTTGATGAGTACAGAGCCTGAGCTGTTTGGAGATAGAAAAGGGAGGACAGTGCCCTCCTTCTCTCTGGAGTGACTCAGCTACCACTCCCCATTTCTAAGTCCTCATCATTCCTGGTGCTAGGACAGTGTTCAGCAAACAGGCTCAGCTGGTTATATCGGTTGCATATGAACTCTAAGCCCTATTCATTGAAATACTTCAACTCTGAGGACTGACATAAAGGAGGGCAGAATTTTGCCAGTCATAACTACGTTAACCAGATGTAGTTTATAAACCCAGCTATTTTATGGTGGGAAATACAACAGTGCCAGCAAAACCAAACAAAATTAATGGAGCTGAAACGTATGAAAGACCTTATCTTGTCATATTAAAGTAAAATGTAGTGAAGCAGAAAAGTGTAATGTAGCACATTACACATTGTTCATGAGCAAAGGACTGAAGGACAAGGACTATCTTCTCCCTCCTCCACCTTCGCACCAGGAGTTGCAGAATCTGAATCGGCTCTTCATAAAACTCTTGTGCTTGCCTTGAAGCAACACCGAAGGTTATAGTGGTGATGAAAGGAGCTGGCTAGGCAGCTATTAGTCAGGGAGGGAAGGATTGGCCTCATCTTTCTGGGAACAGGGATCCTTGATGACTTGTCAACTTCCAACTCCCTGTTTTGTTATTTTTTCTGCAAGGTTTTATACACTTTCATGTCAGTGGATTTTTATTCTCTTGAGTCCTTGAGCTGCTAACTCCTCTAATCTCAACAATTTTATGTCTGTCTACAATTTTACCTTGCTTATCTTGTACAGTTCTACTCTTATTTTGTTTTTTCACAGCTCATTCTCACAACTTAACAATTTCCTCAGAAGTCTGAGTCATGGTTACAGAGCTGTGCATTATCAGCTGGCCTTGGATCAGACACCTGCACCGGTGGGACCATGACCAGCAAAAACACAGAGGAGAAGTTAACACCCTTTCGGATTTCTAAAGAAAAATCCTTAGTTTGGGGTGAACCAGTGGATTTTCTTCTCTAGTCTCATAGCACCAAAGTTCTAGTCTAAGTAAGTCTGCATTATATGATCTTTCAACAAGGATCTTGAAATACATTAACTAGTGCTGAGAGGAAAAAAAATGGATCTAAAGAAAAAACTGTTTGATCCTTGTTCTTGTCCTTCTGTTACTGATGCTTTTTATTATATATATATGTATATACATTTGAAGCATTTTAGCCCAGTCCTGCTCTGTTTCAAAGAGGGGATCCTGTTAGTGGCACACAGAAGTGATAATCAGGGAGTCATGAAAAAGATCCTGTTAATTTTGTCCCAGTGACTTGTTCTTAGGAACAACATTTCTTTAAAGAACCGAAATGGGAAATGCTATTCCCTTTCATTCGGAAGGTTACTGCTTAGTAAGTTTGTACTGAGATATGAAGAGACCTGAAGCAATACTCAGACACAGCCACGTTCTCAGATTAATTTACAGAATGTAGCTAATTACAATGACAGCTTTTTTGCTTGCTTTTTTTCCTGTAGTTTCTGTTTGCAGTACTCTATGGCTAATAAAACTGTCAATTTTCTTTTACTTCAATGAAAGGTCAGCCCCGACAACAGCCTTGTGCCTTCTAACAGCTAGTGCCTTTATTAATATTTAAAATGTACACAGTGATATTTCCAAAAGGTCAGACTTTTAAGAGACATAAAATGTCATCCCTAATTCTTCTCCCTTCCAGCCTTTCCCGTCTCCTCTTCCCCATCCACTGTTTAAATGTTCCATTTTAGATACAATATTTAGCACTGCTTTTGTTAAAGCAAATAGACATCAAGCATTTCCCTATTGCTTTATTACAGAGAGAGGCAAAGGATAAATTCACAACCCAACAACATATGTATGTGGTTTCCACCTCCGACTTTACCACAGCTTCCCTTGAGTTTAAATGAGTCATTTGCTCTGTCAGTTCCTGATTCAGGAATGCTGATTTAAGTCATGGAGAGACTCCAAGAGACCTGTCTGCAAAGAGGATACCCAAGAGGAAGACCAGCAGGGAAAGCAGGTATATTCTTCTGGGTACTGGCTGGGTCAGGACATGGGCACTTTTGTGATAGAAAACAGGATGAGAAGGGTCTCAGGAGGTTCTCTGATGTATCCTCTGCCCAAGTCTCTAACTAAGAGACTACTAAACAAGTCTCTCAATCCTGGCAGAAACTTTAGTTCTTAAAAGCCTCTGAGCATGATACTGTAGCCTCTTCTGGCAGTCTGTTCCACAGTTTCAGTGCCTGCATTAGACAATTATTTGCAATGTCCGATCTAAAGTGTCTCTTCCCTTAATTCAGTTTAACTAAGGAAAAAATATGAAAACATGAACTTCAATATGAAAAAGGCTTCATTTTTCTGGAACCATTCATATCGGAAGACAGATGTCATTTCTATTATAAGGCATCTTTCTGTACACTCAATAATCCATATTCCTTCAACCTACCTAGAAAACATGAGCTAAAAAAGTTCTGGTCAGTCTGGTTCTTAATATTCCCCCCCAACAAGATGCTCCACAATCATCTTATTTGGAGTCCACAATGGAATATCTCATTTCACACAGACTGCGAGAGGCTGTGCCAACAACTAGAGCACAGAGTGCTTCGTGTACCCCACCAGCAGCCAACCTGTTTCAATGCCTGGCTACGGTTGTGATCTCTTTCACAACAGTCCAACCTTGGTTATGTTGTGTTTGTGCAGTTGTCAGGTCCTGCCTGACCATTTCCTGACTGAATGGCAGCCTACTATTTTCTTTCAGATCACATCTTTAGTTTGTCCATACTGTTTGAATTCCAATTCTGGCCTCCAGTGAACATGGAATTGGTCCTTGCTGGAGGTCATTTGAAAGCTCAGTTAGCATTGCTTGCTGGTCGTCCATCCATCCCACTATGAAAACACCAGCTAATACCAGCCCCCAGCACAACTGTGTGGTTCTGTGTTCAGTACTTTCTCTGACAGTGAAGTGTTGATAACTGCTGCAATGAAATAGTTACTGGGCCGCATTTGAGACTACCTAGTCTATTATGTGCCAAAACCCCTCAGTGAAGTCAATGCATGTGATAACAGCCTTGGGCAGAAGCTGAAGTGAAAAGCTGTTTTACGAGATGGTTGTTCTCTCTTTCTTCTGGATCTTTATTTTTTGTTTGTTTGTTTGCTCAAAGAACAAGATTGTGCACAGGCCTGGCTCTTCCTCTTACCTTGTTTGCCATCTCCATTTCCAGAGAAGCCATGAATTCAGCATAGTTCTGGTTGAAACTGAATCTCCTATCCTTTTGTTCATCAAACTTGAGTCTCGGTTTTCTGGTAAATTGGAAGTTTTCTCATATGGCAAGAGATACAGCAAAACCTGGTCTCAGAGGTGTCCCAGTCAGGGGATTACTGGGTCATTCCTGAAGCGTGAGCATTGAACTCTGAGATGTCACTGGACAATCCTAATTACATGGTGGTCTCTAAATTGTGTCACAGAGCTGCTGTCACAGTGTTTCATCTTCCAGGCAATGGCTGGTTTTAACAGCCATCTGAGAGCGCTCAAAACAAGACTTGTTTTCAGAAACAGGTGAAACATTCAGGATCTTTCATTTTCCAATAGGTTAATCCTCAAGTTCCTTTCCACATCTTTTGGTAGAAGATAAAGACATTTTAAGAGCTGTAGCCTGGTCCCTAAACAGCCAGCTGGTGTTAAACTTTAGCTTCCTCTTCCCCGTTCAATTGTACATCACTTTTTTTGCATTGGGATTTTTGTAGAGTTGGTTATTCTATGATAATTGGTCCCTTCCAACCTTAACCATTCTGTGATTCTGTGATAAATAACACTGCTGTGGACCAGACCACCCAAAAAAAGTGAATAGTTGCTATGAAGTCTTTAGTTTCCAACAGTAAATTATTCAGTGCAGCTGTCAATCAATCAATGAGCACACAGGGGAAAAAATGTCCAACAGACAGTGTTCAAGGGCAGGAAGGGGTTCCTGCTGCTCTTTCTTAATGCCTGTGACTGACTGACAGCCCAAGGTTACAGAAGTCCTTCCTTCCTCCAAAGGATATGGTTCATTTTTTCATGACAAAATGAGTGAAGTTCTTTTGCTGCTGAGAAGGTTTAATGGCTAGAATCTGTCAGTCTAATCTTCTGTAGGGTAATTTAAAATCCAGCGTAAGTTTTGAGTCAGAAATAAGACTTTGTAGGTTGTAATGTGTTAAAAAAAAAAAAGGAAACCACCACCAACAAAAGAAAAGGATGAAGTGAGGTAATTAATAGACATCTTGCATTAATTTCATAGTCACAAAACTGGATGTCTGTCTACCCTAGCAAGGTGAGGGATGGAGCTGGCTGTGTGCCTGCTAGGTGCCCATAGCACTGCACTATCCACTGACAGTTCTTGTTGCTCCCACTGAAAAAGTAAAATGAAGGTTGTGAAAAGTTCACCCCGCTGCAAGTAATGTAAAATTATTCTAGATGATGAGCGTGAATCTGTATCAGTATAGATTCAGGCCTGCATCAGGAACCTCCTCAGCCAGAAGAGATTCAAACTCACATTCCAGGTTCCCAATTATTAGTCAAATCTTGATGAAACTTTTTTTTCCCTCTTGTTAAAGCTATGTACTTCTTCAGGAAATAATTTGAATACAGAGGCCAGGGAATAGTGCAGAGAGTAACTTGTAGCTCAACAAGGAGAGGGTCTTTTCTGTAGAGCTGACTCATGAATCCAGTTCCAGGTACTGAAGTTTCTCTGTTTCTTCTTTAAGTGGTATGGGGTGTTAGACACCCTGCTTGTGTCGTGAATTTTCCCCCTGAAGCTGGACGTCCTTCATTAATCTTAGCTAAAGTAGTAACACAGATACTCTTTTCCTTATGTTTCTCCTAAGTAATGTGTACTTTGGAATTAATACAGAAAATTAATGATCATGAGCTAGGATATCAGGAAGTAACAGATAAAGGGATGAGAAGTACTGGAGTCTGAAAACTCCTTGTGTTGTTATGCTTTATAATGTATTAACAGGATAATTTGTAGGGAATAAAAATATTTATTCTAAATGGATTTTGACCTAGCGGTGCTGGGCATCTGGATATTGGCAGATATTGTGTTAACTTCCTAATTTTCCTTACTGATGTTGTATGTCCAGTCTAAGAATATAATTCCCTGCCATGTTCAAAGAAAGAATAGAGAGTAATGAGCACAGCTAGAACAAGACTGTTTGAAATCAGGAAGCTTTTTGTTGTTTGATGGTGATTATACCAGTTACAACCTATTGTTTGTGGGGTTTCTTATTTTACTACCCTTGATTTGTGTAGATCTACAAATTTATCTTTAACTGCTTTGCTAGCCATAGAGTTAAAAATATATCTGTGGTGATGCTGGGATATTATGTTGTGGATAAAAGTGTCAGTACCGGAATGAACATAGCTGTCGTGCTACAACTAGCAATTGTTTTGTGCAGCCGGAGGAAAGGTGTCAGGACTAGAACAAAGCAAACTAAGGATAAGGGTTGGTGAGGTGGGGCTAGCACTTAGGACAAATAAGCTGGTGACACTAACCCTTAAATAGTGCTGTTGCTTTGCTGCACTGCTCTTTTTCGGGAAGGAAGCAAGACAGAATAAAAATTGTCATGGAAAAAGTCTAAATATTTCATGACTTATTTTTCATTCCTAAACTAATGTTCTGGGTTTGCTTTGGTTGAACTAGCTCTTTCTCATCTCTTTTTTTTTTCTTTTTTTCTTTTTAAACCGTCATAAGTTTGGGTGTTTGTGTAATATCTTAAACAATGGTCAGATGTAGAACGCAACTCTAGTGCTTTTTGTGTTCTTTTATGTTTATTTTTTTATATTTATATATTTTCAAGGTGCTGGAACTACACAGCTGACTTTATAGGAGTTTGTGGTTTTATTTGTGTGACCAGAATGACAACTTTGCAGGACTGACCCTACTGATTTGAAATCAATGACTTCAGCGGGATAGAGCTGCAGTTTGATCCCTCTGAGCTTTTTGGTCAGAGAGACTGTTCATGTGATAACACTGTGGCATTTTCTCCATTTATATTTCATTTTATCTTGTAGCCAGTGTTCTTATCAGAAATCCAATCTAAACTCCATTGACAAGTAGTCCAGTGTGACCAGTAGGTTGAAATGTACTTCACAATTAAGGTTATTATATTACTGTTACAGTAATATAATACAGTATTGTTACAGTAATTTTTTTTTTGTATTTGCTAGTGGATAAATTATTGGTTGCTACCAGCCTCTTGTATTATTTTGCTGTTTACCTCACGTTTTCTATTCATGTCTTTATTTTTACTCAACTCAATGTATTTATGACTGTAGTTTCCGCAAGAGCTCCCATGGCTATTTGTAACTCCTTAATTTAACAAATTACTTATTTTCCTGGAAGGAGGTCGGCTTCACTACTGCTCCCTAGTGCATTAGGCACTGTGAAGGAATATGGCATTTTGGTGAACCTTTATTGCTGTTAAAGGTGATGCACTTACTTGCAAACTATGTGCTGTTGAATTGGGAAGCCTACAACATGGATCAGATACTCAAATGGGTCATGTGTGGAAGACTTCTGTTCCAGGTCTGTTACAGTTTTTTCTCCATTAATCATTACATAAACACAGAGCTGGAGCATGTGGGGAAAGTAAGTGGATCACTAATTGCCATGTGATAGTGACCACGGTATGCCGTGGTACACGGAAAAGTCGTCTTAACAATTCTGTGCCTAGAGGCTGTGTGAGCTCTCCTCATGCCAACATGCTGATTTCTGTATCCGTCCATCCGCTGGGAACGGTGAGGAAAGGATCCGAGGGGAGAGGCAGCTTTGGTTGTATGTGCAGTCTAAATTTAAGGGACAAGTACAGAGCCATGTGCAGCATTGAAAAGAGATGTAAATAACGGGTGAGCAAATGTGGATCCTTGTTCAGTTTTGTGTTAATGCTCCGTAAGCATTAGGAACCCTGTGAACGGGCTAGGAAAAGAGATGTTCAGATGAAATACAATGATGTGACATTAGGAATTAATTTAGCTTACAGAAAAGGCAATAACCCCCAAGATACTTGATGGCATTCAGATAATCTAGTTTTAATTATGAGTTCTGTCACAGGCTTAAAATACTACTATCTTTATTGTGTGTTTTTTCTTTTCTGTATTGCCTGTCTGACTTTTCTCAAAATGCTTAATGTGGAAATAGCTGTTCTTCTTAGTTTACTGCTTGTGTTGAAAACCGGAAGAATGTTTTGAAAAATGTTTTGAGCAGTCTCAAAACTTCGTGTTTTGCATTTTTAAGAGAATCAAAGAGCAGACAGTTTACTATTTATTTTGGGATTGCTAAAACCTTTTGAGCTCCTAAAAATATGCTAATAGGGCTTTAAACGTTAGTTCATTTTCAAAATATTGCAAGTAATTTTTTTTTTTTACAAATGTTCTTAACCTGCATTAAGGTACTTCAAGGCCGCCCTGTGAAGACTCTTTCTTCCACCATGACCATGTGCCTGGTGGCTGTGCAGGTCAGCTTGGTTCCTCCCAGGTAGGCAGAAAGCAAGAGCCCTGCGGAGGGGCATGCTGAATTCTGCTGTGAAACGGAGGCCCCTGGACATGAAGGCTATTGGAGTGCTCGAAACCCATTGACACGGCAGACTCCTCAAGATCCCTGACTTGATGCGGGGCGGGGGAACAAATTCCTATTTTTAGAGCCTAAATTTTGAATTCAGACAGGCCACGTTATCCATAGCCGGCCAGGTTGCTTTCACGTTTGGATTGCACTACTTGAGAATGCTGAATTAGTCCATCTGTTCACATTTAATTTTCCTCTCTGCTGGGACTTCTGTGGGTCTTCCTGTGTGTCACTCGGGCGCATTTCCAAGCATCTACATGTTAAGTATTCACTGCGTTCTCCTGAAATAGCAAAAACGGTGCCTTCCAGGATGCTTGGTACTACAGGGAACATCTGTCCCTAGAACATGTGCATGCTTCAGCTGTGCAATGCCTTAAATTATGCTCGATGAGTATTTTCTGAAGGAAGTAATTGTAAACTCCACATTGGGTAGTGTTGCTAGCCCAAATCGTTTTAGCTGCAGTGAAAATGTTCACACTTCAAGTAATATTTCATTTGAATGAAGCGCAACAAGATAATTAGTTGGAACTTGCATGCACTTTTAATTTAAAGAGATTATAAATGGCTATTAGAGAATTAGATGAAGCGTAAAAAGTAAAAATCATTTTATGAACATGATTTACAATGAGTTTTTTATCTATACCACTAGATTCTACAACTCATCGAGTATTTATTTAAAGTTGCAGAGGAGGGCCTGAACCATGGCTTCAGCCATGGTAGTTTTCATCTGTTGAGGACCTGATCATGTCCTGTTTGCAACATAACACCAATTCCTGTGACTAGGAACCATCTACTTCCTTGTATCTAGAACATGCCTTTGATAGAGCAAATGCTCTTTTTCCTGCCTTTTATTTACTTTTATTTTTTTCTTGTGAGCAAGCAGGAACTCAAAGCTTAAACCTTGCAGCAAGTAGCAGTCACCGATGCCCAGAGCAGGGACACTGCTGCACTGAAAGGCTCCCTCGTGCAGTCCCTACATCCTGCCTGGCTTTTGGCACTGAACCGAGGCCCTCCAGACCTGAGAGCTGTCCTATAAGATGATCTCTTAGCCCCGCCAATCTGAGTGTTTCTGCACAGCAGTTTACCTATTTGCATTTTTCTTCTATTTCCAGCTACTGTGGATTTCAAGCAGCTGTTTTCAGTAACTGACACTTTCAGAAGTTAGTTTAAAAAGTAACTGCGAACTTATCCTTGAACATCGGGAACTTTGTAACCCCAGAGCTCCGAAGCATTTGAAGTGGGGAAGAACTTTCCTGGTCCAAAACACTATTACACAAGATACAGCAAGAGCAAACAACACCAATAACAGAAAGTTTTGTCCTCAAACCAGGAAAGTACTCACAGGGCATTAGCCCTATACCACCCCCTACTTATGTTGCCAAGGACAAAGTGGGTCATTAGGTTTCTTTCTGCATTTTTTATTCATTCCCCTAGAAAATTTTTCATTTCTACTTATTTTTTTTTCTTTCTTGCATGATTCCTATTACAGTAGAAACATCTTCAGATTTTTCTTCTCCATATAATGCTGAAGAAAGCTGAATTTTATGTACCGCTTTATATATTTTGAATAGATCCAATCTTACTCATATGAATTGCAGAACTGTTTTGTTGTAGCATTTGACAATCTCATTAGTTTGTTACCAGCGGCAGTTCATTACAAAACTCACAAGAAAAATAGTTTTTTTCATAGTTGCTTTGGCCACCTCTCACTGGTGTATCAAAACAGGGATAATTCAATTGTTTCTCTTGTGCAGCTGTGAAGCTCTTTGCTGGTTATTTTTGCTTAGCAGAAATTAAAGGGAATGCAAAAGATTACATGGAAATTTGAAAAGCATATGCAACTTCTGCTCATCCTGATTTTTAATACCTAAATTTCAGCTGAATCATTGTGACTGCTCCATTAAGACACCAGGGCCTGGTGGTCAATATGTTGCTCTGGAGAAGTCTGCTTTGTGCTTAGTTCTCTATTTTAGGGGAAAAAAAGAAATGATGCCTGATGGTTGTCTTCAGTCTTAATGTGAAAAGGTAATTTGTAGAAGCTAATTTTCCAGCTCTTTTTCCAAAAGGGCCCATAAAATCACTGCTTGATTTTGCTGTTGATCTGTGAAACTGTCACTGGTCTGAAATTATCAGTTCATTTCACACAGGCCATCACACAGTCATCTCTGCTTTAATTCTTACTCACCAGCAACGCTGGTTATGTCTGAATCACTGGCCTGAGCTGTCCGTTGCATGGTACACCAATTACAACAGCATCTGGGAATTAAATAAATCTATAACAAGAATTACACAGCCTGCCCCAAACAGCAATGTAGATGGAAATTAGTGAAGTACTTTTTAAATAAATGCCTGATGAAGGAATAAGCATCTTGAGGCCGGGTGGGAGCCTGAAATAATGAGAAGGCAAATGAAGTCGAGCAGAGCTTCACGCAGATGCATGCCCCGTGCTAGAGCAAGGCTC
>JAUBNY010000992.1:1465274-1477980 GCA_032275445.1 Crypturellus soui | reverse complement strand
AGCCTGAAATAATGAGAAGGCAAATGAAGTCGAGCAGAGCTTCACGCAGATGCATGCCCCGTGCTAGAGCAAGGCTCCTGCCTCTGCCTCCTGGGCCTTAGTGCAATGCAGCCTCTGTGTAAATAAAGAACAGGCTCCAACAGTAGTGATAAAAGGAAATGTTGCCGCTAATTTGCTCTGTTTTCTCGTCTTGGTGGACTTTGTTAAACGTTGGCAGTGGGAGAAACAGAGGAATGGGAAGTGCTTGTGTTGCTGTCTTGCTGTGCTGAAGAAGGATCATATGGCAGAGTTTTGCAGTTTTGCAATTTCTGAAAATTCTGTTTTATTCTATTTTTTTTTTGTCTCTTGAAATGGTTTTAGTTTTATTGTTGCAGTTTACTCCGATTTTGTACTTTTGTTTTCATATGGTCTTAGTTTTATTTCAGTTGTGACTTTTTAATAGTGGAAAAAAAAATCAAAGTAGCTTAAATTTCCGAAGACCTTGTTGAATTGTCCTCTCCTGATAATTTTGATATATTTTAGTCTTGCCTGTTCCAGTTTGGGATGAAGTCATGTTTAAAATCAATCTCGCTATCTTTTGAGAAACAAAATATCAGTAATATTAGTTGATATCAGAAATAATGCAGGGTAACTGAGAAATGTTTATCATCTTTCTAATAGAGGTTAGGCAGTCAAGAAATTCTCAAATAAGATCTCAAAATCAATGAGGACAAAGGAGATGCTTATGAGATGCTGGTTTCATTTCGCTGATGACGCAAATTGTTTGTTTTTCTTCAAAATTAGTAGGGAAGGGGGTTGTCTTATGTTTCCGTTTTCTTTTCTTTTTAAAGATAGCATTGAAAATAATTCCCTTCTAGGGAATGTAACTCTTATTATTGCAGGGAGTCACAGCAGCCATTCATTTCTAAACTGTTATTGCTGAAGTTCTTGGTCTTCGAACAGGGCACTTGAGTTTTAACTAGGGATATTGAGACTCATTTCCCACCAGAGTCAATCTGCAGAATTACTTATTTTGATTTTGAGAGGAGTAAAGTTAGAGTTTGATTATTGCAGAGGTGGCTGATGGCTCTTCTCACGGTTTTTCCATCTCCTTTCCTTCACCGTGAAAGTCGAAGCATGCGTGACCTAAAAACCTGAAACAAAATACTATAATTGGGGTTCATCTAGTTACTCTTGATTCATTATCCATGTATTTCTTAAGTCTGGGGTTACAGAAAACTCACTGACCATAGAGGTGAAAGCTTATCTGAATGACCAAAACTAATAACATCTGTATCATTTGCCTTGCCCAGTTTCCTTCATTCAGGCTCCTTGCAACACATCTGAAGGAGCAGGACAAACATAACCTCAGTATATAAAAAAGTAGATTTTGTTGTTTTCCGATGCGGAGCTGCAGGCATGGAAGAGGCAGCTCATGATTTAGAAGACAGCTGAGCTCAGAAACCATCAGCTCTCTGTAGTTCCCACGAATGCCTGCTGCAAGACAGCTAAGTCTGCTTGCATGGTTGCTCAGTGGGACCTCTGATCGTCTTCCCTGCTTTCCTGCCACCGTTTGCCAGGAGAGAACAACGCTCTGCAATATGGCCATGTGCGTTATCCAGCGAGAGCCGAGGCCCAAACGGGTCTGCAGCAGATTGTCCTGCTGCTTCTTGGGCCCTCCAGAGCCTGCGGGATGACAGATTTTCTAGAAGTTTGTCAGTGAACAGATTTGCCACCCACAAAAGTACAGACTGCCTCATGCGTGTGAGATGATTGCTTCATGTCAGATTTCTCGCTAGGCAAGATAAAGGCTGAATGAATAGGTTTACCTTAAATATGTCATTTTTAAGTAAGTGAAGCATTTTTTTTTAACAATAATATATGTTATTTGTATTTCATTAAATCGCTCTAGCAAACTTTTGGTTTAAGCAGCTGACTTAAGGCTGCTCGGCAGCTTTCCTGGCTTTATTGCTATATCTTTAGTCTATCTTGACTTGAAAGTCCCAAGACATGGCATGGACAACCTGCCCCGTCATGAGCTCTTGCCTAATTCACCCTTCTTTCTCATCACTGGTCCACCACAGGATAATGAAGGGAACTAGGTAATTTCCTTATTTTCTACTTTTATGAACATTCTTAATGCATTCCTGATTTTGTCTATTCCTTCTGTATAGTTGACATCTTCTGTAGCAGCCTTCTACACAGTCATACATTATATTCCATGGCAAAAAAAAAGAAGAAAGAAAAAAAAAAGAAAAATCCGTGTATGCTGTTTGCTAGAGATACACTTGTCCTTCAGGTGAGCACTGCATTAAGGCTGTGACATGAGCTGGGGATAGAATTGCTTAGACTGAGACACAGAAACTTGGATTCAGTGCTAATATCCCTTCTTACAGGTGTGTTGGAGGGTTAATTGTGTTTATCCAAGCAGATTTCTGGCACAAAGTAGAAAGAGAAACTGGCTGTGGCACCCATGATATAGCCAGTTCTGGTGCAGTTATTTGCCAGGAGCTGTCATTGACGTTTATAGGTAATGCTGTGCACTGAGATTATAAAACGGCCATTAATCTGCTAATGTCTATCTTCTTGGTATAATTTAATTATTTCATTGCTGCCAAGCCCATATGCTGTGCTTCCATCAAGCTTTTTATGATGCTTGTCAGGAATTTCTTAACTTAAACTCTGATTTCTTTTCCCTGCTTCAGAGTCTAAAATCTTGGCACCTATTTAAGTATCAAACTGCATTCTTGGAAAGCATTGCTTGAGGTCAGTGTAGCGGGCTGCTGCCCCAGAGCACGTACAGCAGTGCTCTCCACGAGTGAATTTGGGCTGCGGATGCTGACAGAGATAGGTCGGCTGTTACGTTATCCCCAAGGACCAGGATATGCAAACTCAGCATTTCTTCTTTACAATCTCTTTGATTCCATCCACCCTTGATGGAATTAGCAGTGAGAAATACCAGCTGTAGTTTGGAGGCTGGTTTTGGCAGAAGGTAGTGGTGATGTAGCTTTTGGTGTCACTGCAGTTAAATAGAGGAAAAAACTCCTTAAAGAAGCCCTTTGCTTGCTGAGGATTTCATTTGGATCTTAATCACTACAACACGATGACCCCAGAGAGTTCTGGATGTGGGTCTGTGTATTTTTCCTTGGAACATGTACGTGGATAATGCTAGTTTCAACTTCTTGAAGAGAGTGGAAGAGGAGTGCACTGGAAATATTCCATTGTCTTCCACCAAACAGCCATGCGTTTAACCAGCCTCCTATTTGAACATACTGTATCTCAGGAGTTTAATTAATTTTGGAGACGTACTCTCTTTCCAGATCCTATTAGCTTCCATTTGAGAAAAGGAAAAAAATGAAGCAGATTTTGATTATATGTATTGATTTTATACCTTAATCTTTGCTGCTTAGATATGGATAAGTCTTGCGTAAGCCTTGACGTTCAGTGCAAATTTATGGAGCTGAAAGGATTAAGCTTTTTTTTCCCCCTCGCACCTCCCATTTGTGGTTTCCTTCATTATCCAATGGATAGACTGAGACTGGCCCTTCCAAACAGGTTCTTATAAGCACATGTGTAGAAATATATACAACTATCCTATTTACTCAGGGGTGAAATCATATTAACATTAATATTTACTAGGGAAAAACACACTGCCTGCATAGATGATGCTTTAGTGTCCTGACTGAAGGGATTTTTTTTTTCCTCTGAGTCTCAAAGCAAACAAAAGCTTGTCTGTACTGACTGTTTCTGACTGATATGGAGCTTATGAGCTGGTGCCTACCTCCAATAAGCAGATATGTTACCGTATACTCAAAAGAATTCTTTATAAAGGATTATTTTATTCCATAAGAGTTTACTACTTATTTTGCAGAATTGCTTGTTATTCTTGACGCTTCCTCCACCATAGCATCTGCTCCGGTAGAGGAAAGGAGAAGACAATTGTTTCCTGGAGAGCAGCGAGCAGGACGAGAGGAAACGTGAATTCATTTTCCTCCTCCCCCTCAGGCTTGCCCTTGACCTGTACTCCCGCGTCTTTGAAGTTCACAGCCAGATTCCTTGGATCAAAGATCTCATAAACATTTGGCTACTTTTCTTGAGACTCCAAACAGATTCCATTCATGGCGTGTCCTTGCTCAAGCAAGAAGCATGCAGTGGTGATGCAGATGACTCCTGCATGTGGAATAATAGTATCCAGAGAGGGGCCCTTCTCTTTCTTCCCTTTGTGCTGCTGCTTTACAAGGGACCCAGGAACCACGCAAAATTCTCCCCGTGCAAAATAAAAATATAAGCAGAGAGATCAGTACAAATTGAAATCTCCAAAGACACAAATATCAATATATAGGTGCTTTGAGTAGAATTTTATGAACAACATACATACAGAAATAAGAACAATCCTAATCCCTGCCAGAGAAAAAAGAACCTGCGTAACAACCAGACAAGAAAGGCTATTTCTAGCTGTAGCCTTCAACGTTATTCCAGGCACCTGGATAGCATTTCCAGAGACTGCATTCCTGTTTTGTGAGAGTTACGCAGTCTCTGCAATTAACTTTAGCTTCTATTCCCTATCTGTGGCTAAATCTCAGGAAATTTGAAAAACCAAGTCACGATCTGTCATGATTTTTACTGTGCTTATTCCCTAAAGTTAGGTTATGAGGCACTAATTGTGCAGTATTAAGCAAAAGCTGTCGCAGGTGACTTGCTGAGCTAGAGCTGCACTATGTCTTTTTCCATAATAACTGGCTCTTCAGGAAGGTGGCACAGGTTATCTCCAGTGGGAGGTAGAGTCTGCCTACCACCTGTTTGCTGAGCTTCACATGATAGGAAAAATAAGGTTTAAGTTCCTTCTCATGTGAAACCACACACACATAGAGAAATTCAATGCCAAATAAAAGCTTGACTAAGCAGAAAAGAGATTTATGGTTTGGGCCTCTGTTGCTTGAGGGGCGTTATCTGCTTTTAGGTCATCCCATGTCAGCTGTAATTATCAAGGTGTTAATTGGGATAGATCAGCTTAAACTGGAAGCATTTTCTTGTTAAAGCCACCAGCATGCCTAAATGCAGGAAGCATCCCTAAATCTTGATTCCTACCTCCTTCCTAACTACTTATTTTTTAACGCCTGAAGAAATTTTTTTTTTTTTTAGCCTTTTTCTCCAGGGTGTTTTGGAAAGGCCACACTTGAATATTCCCACAGATTCAGACTGGTAAGTGCCTAGAACCCCATTGTGTTTAGAACTGATACTGTAATCACATACAACTTAATCCCTTTCATTCTAAGGTATGCCTCATGGGAAGAAAATACCCAGAAGCTGTAGCAAGCTGACAACCGCCCAGATGTGCTATAATTTAAATATATAAACACTTGTTTGCCAGATGTTAGAGACTCAAAACTTGACATTGGGAAGATCTCAATAGTGGTTAGAAAATTCCAGATTTAATGTTATGTTTTCTTTTTGAAATATCTGGAGGTTACAGTTATGTGTGAAAATGTTTTTGATCTTTATGGTGTTGCTTTAGTTTTCAACTTCTTACTAGCAGATCTTCTCTTAGTCTGTTTTTCTGCATGATATATCTGTGTTTGTTAAGCTATTACGTGATTTACAGCTTGCTCCTAAATAGCTTGTCCTCAGAACTGTCATTAAAAAACACCACTTGTTATTCTGCCTGAATAAATGAGAGAAAAGAATATTTAAGGTTTCATAATGCTGTCTCATGTGACCAGATGAAAAATAGTTAACTCCTTTTAATGCTGTCTCGCAGCTTTTAATAGCTATACAGCATAACCTCGAGTTGCTCTTCTGCGTAGCTAACCCTGTACATCCATGTACAATCTACAGCTTTAGCCCCCCAAAATTTGAATCACACTTGCAAAACTGATGTTTGCCTGATTTGCCAGTCACCAGAAAACCCACCTCCCATTTGAGTTCTCTCTGTTTGTCATCTTTGTCATCTTTCTGGGTAGCAAAGTTTTTTCTTCCATGAGGCACACTAAACTAGTGCGGGGAGAGATGTCGCTGTTCTACAATCCCAGTTGTTTCTATAAAAAAAGAAGGGAGTATATTACCTTATATTAGGTAATAGATTAGGTATATTAGTATATACTAGTTGTGCCTAGGTTAGGTAACTTTTCTGTTCATTTATTTAACTTTTGGCTGTTGCTGTTTGGATGTGGGTTTTTTTCTTCTTTTTCTTTTTTTTTCCTTCTCTTTTAAATGCTTATTATGTCTGCATTAAGACTATAAATTTCTTTTTGCTTTAACCTGTTCAATTAGGGCAGGAACATAACAGCAATACAGGATAATAGTAAAGAGATTTTCACAATGTGGACAAAATGCATGAAATGAAAATCTATTTTTCTTTTTAGCAACTTTTTATTATGCCAGATTTTTTCTGCAGGGAATAGACAAAGGAAATTCTCACAGTCTGTCTCAAAGTACATTACCTAGGTTGGTTCATCTTTTATTTTGAACTACTTGTGGATGCAAATTGAAACTCTCCCCAACAGTCCAGAATGTTTGAAGCCTCCCTAGACCTAAACCTCCATCTGCAATTAATTTTGCAAGCGATTCGTTTCATGTCTTCAAAGAAGAGATGTGTGCAAATTATAACTGCACTAAGCCATCTCCAAGTTTTGAGATGCTCAGTTGAATGCAAATTTGCATCTGTTTTCTCCTAACAGGCTGAAGCAAAACTTTAGCATTTAATTCCTTAGGCTTGCAGAGAAGCACGTGCTCTCCGGTTATGAATACAGGCTAGTCATTTCTGTGCTTAGCCATCGTGTAAGGTTTATAAGCGCATGCTTCACAGAATAACAGACTGGTTGAGGTTGGAAGGGACCTCTAGAGATCATCCAGTCCAACCCCCTGCTCCAGCAGAGACACCCAGAGCACAGGGCACAGGGTGGCATCCAGGTGGGTTTGAAGATCTCCGGAGAAGGAGCCTCCACAGCCTCTCTGGGCAACTCTGTCACCCTCTCAAGAAAGAAGTTCCTCACATGGAGATGGAACTGCCTGTGTTTCAACCTGCACCCGTTACCCCTTGTCCTGTCACCAGCCACCACGGAGGAGAGTCTGGCCCCATCCTCCCTCCATTCCCCTCAGGAACCTGAACATGTTGATCAAATCTCCTTTCAGCCTTCTCTTCTCCAGACTAAACAGACCCAGCTCGCTCAGTCTTTCCTTATACGAGAGATGCTCCAGTCCTTTAATCATCTTGGTGCCTCTCTGCTGGACCCTCTCTAGAAGCGCCACGTCCCTCTGGTACTGGGGAGCCCAGAACTGCCCACTCAATGTTTGCCAAAGGTTGCAGCATTTGCCAGTGCCCAGTGACATGACCTGTGACACGAGTCCTGTGGCTGGTTTCCATGTTACAGTGCAAAAGAGCATTTTAGCTCTTTTGCTACATGGCACCACAAATGGAAACTCATTCTGGCTGAATACTACGGACCCTGCTGTCTGTGAGCTGGGTAGCAACCCCTGATCTCACACTGGCTGCTCAGCTGGATCAAGAGGGAGTCCCTCTCCTACAAGGAGGGAAAGGTGTTGCAGTCTGGCCCATAGTATGGGGCCTTCTACCACCTTCATAGCCTCCCCTTGGGCAGCTAATGTCAACTCCTCCTTTTCCCTTAATGCTCTGCCAGACACGGGTTGCATGAGGATATCAGAATAAGGCACACACATTTCTAATGCTGAACCTGAACTCTTAATCAGGGGTAAATCTGCATGGATTTGCTTTCATGACACGAGTGTATCTGGCCAGATCTCTAAAAGTGGTATTATATTTTTTCTTAAGATCTGTCATGGACTGGCTTCAGGGGATGGGTCATGGTCCCAATCTCTATCAGGCATGGCCTAATGCATCTAGCATCCATTTCTGGTGAGAAGGAGTAGTTGGTGGATCAGTACCACATGTTTCTGGAGGGAAGCTTTCAGAGGTGTTTAGTTTCTGTTGCAAAATAGCTGTGTTTCTGTATTATATTTCTGCCTTATATTAACTGAAAGTTTGCAGTCTCATTCTGATGCTATGTAACCTTAATCTTGTACACTCTATGTTTAGAAAATGCAGTGGATTGCCTCTCTAGCTACTGCCACATCCATTTTGGAGACACTCTGTGCTGGAAGAGCCTGGACATCGGCTTGCTTGTGCTTTCTGTGTGACGGTAGCGCCTGTATGCTCAAATTCTGCCATCAGAGCACTGCGCTCTGTGTTAAATCAAAATGCAGCAAGTGTTGGTGTAGAGTTGAGACCTCGATTCCTTGGTGCGTGTACTTGGGGACTGATGCTCCAGGGTTACTTGTGTCTGCTGTCCCAGAATGATACTCTGGGATCGGTGTGACACACGCTTTGCTACTCTGCCTATGCCTGGAAATGCAGAATAATTCAGCTTTGCCCACGGTGAGCCGCTCCATCTATTCCTTTACCTTAACGGAGCAGCCAAGTAGCCGTTGGCTAAGTCTGCATTAAGAGGTAGGAGGTCCTAGAAGGGATGGATAAGCAAAGTGAAACACCTGGAAGAGCTGGTGCTGAGGATCTTCCTTCAGCATGTGTTGGCCCGGGAATAAGGTTATTTTGGGCTAATATTAGTATGACCCTATGAATTGGCTGCAGCTGGAACACGATGAGCATTTTCCTGGAGATCACCTTCCAGTTTAGTTAATCTAAAAGGGATCCGGTTCCTGCACTCCAGCAGCTCTGTGTCATGTGTCAGCCAAAGTACAGGAGGTGAGGAAAACCGAGAGATTTATTTGGAAAATGTCATCCCGGCTCAGAAAATTAGTGTGTGCAGACCCAGGAATCCCCAGAAATGATGGGTTTCCCATGCCAGTGCAAACATGACTGCCACACAGCTTTTTAAAACCAGGGAAATAAGGAAGAAAACGTGCTGCTCTATGAATTTCTGTCTTAGGATGCCCTGCAGTGTGGCTATTTGTTCTGCACAGAACATTTGGCCTTTCTAGCAAAACCCTCTCATTCTTTCCCTGAGCCAGAAGGTATGTGCTTCCTGGCTTTTTTTTTAGTTTCTTCTCTCTTTTTTTTTTTCCTCTGAGCTGTTCACCTGCTGAAAATTTCCTTCACTTCAGCATTGCAGACCGCAGGATCCCCTACAGGTGTCTTCAGAGAGTTTCTCTTTTCTTTGGACAAGAATAGTCTCCTTCCCCAACAGACCTAGTGGTTTTGCTAAGGTGGTAAAACCAAACTCTCTTGGCATTTTGACTGCAAAATTACAGCTTTTCTTTTTCTATTTTTCAGCTCTATGGCTGTACCTGTTTCTAATACCTTGAGAGACTCATATTCATGCCAAGTTATTAACTTACAATAATTCATCAGAGGAAGCTCTTCATTGGATTTCAGTAATGTTTGTGTAAATTTTCGCTTGCAAATACCCTGTGTTCCAGGTCTTACACAAAAGTTAGCACGTACCAAAAGAATTGCTGCTTTTTTCCACTAATATCTATATGAAGTATGAAAATATTTTTATTTCAGATACCTGTGTATGTCAGTGCGATGCTTACAGCCTGAAAGTAGTAATATATTCAAGGGAATCACAATGCAGAAGAGAAACTGTATGTGGATTCAGTTGGTTGCACAGCATAGCATAGCAAATGTATTGATTAGCACTGCATATAGCTGCACATGAAGTACTTCAAAACTGCCTGATTCACCATGCCTCTGAATAACTGTGGGATGCCCGTTTCTATGGGAAAACAGGAGACTAAGAAATATTAGAAATATTTTTCTGTTGTGACTGCTAAGGAGTGATGGAAATTTTCATGAGCGAAATATCCCATTAATTGCTTCAAACCTCCTGCAGCAATAACTTGTTTAGGGTGATCACTGTCAGATTAAGCCAGAGAACAGTGTTCTGTTCTGAAAAGACAAGAGCAGACTGCCTTTCTTTGCGTGTAATAAAAACCATTCTGTAACCAGCCAGAAAAAATCTGCTGGAAAAAATACTTCTAATGAGAAATGAAGTTAGTTGGCTGAAAAAAAATTTGCAAAACAAATGAATGTTCTAAGTGAGTTCTTGTGCAGATGATACACTGCCCTCAATGGGTGCATTTAACTTCTGCTGAATAGAATTCCTGTTGCAGCTTGTATATAAAACATAGTGACAGAAGGCCTGGAACAATCTTTCACGTTAACGTTTGTGAGTACACAGCGAAACCCCACCAAATCGGGGTGGTGTCGTTTGATGTTAATTTTGCGTATGTTTGTGCCTTGGTTCCAGCAAAGTTTGTTTGTGGAAAAAGCAGATAGTACCACTCGAAATCTCCTGCAAAAGCCTAGACCGGCAGCTTTTAATACATGGTTGGGTCTCTGCGTTAGCTCTGCTTGCCCTGGAAAACCTTCTGCCATGGTCTGTTCTGAGTCGTACTAATTTTCTGGGAATAGGCCACGTGTAGGTCTCGGATTGCATAATTCCCTGCTAGCCTGGCCATCAGAATAGTTTGTAATTCTGGTTTTCTTGGCCTGACTCTGTTGCAGTACTCATGACCAGCCTTGTAAGAATCAGTGCTGCTGCAGCAGGTTCGAGTGATGCTAGCAGTGCACTCGCCACCTCCAAATGATGATTTATTTCCTTGTGGGGCTGCATAGGGATCTCAAATTAAAGAACATTTTGCTGCTTTTCACAAGAATGAAAGGCTCTACAGAGCCAGATTCTTGCAGAAACCTCAAATCAGTATTTCAACGTTTAAATGTTGATGGAGCAACGTGGCGATTCTCGTGTTGAAGCCAACCTGTTTGCCAGCAGCCATCCAAACGACGGGGCTGTTTGGGGTCAGCCCAGCGTTTGGGGAACGATGGGGCTCTGACGTGGGGTCAGAGATCCGAATTTCAGATGGTTGATGTGGACCACTTGGAGCAGGGTAGGCAGGACCGCAGTTCACCCAAGCCATCCACCTTGGAGAGGGAGAAGCCGCTACCCTTTTTGGTTGCCTCTGTAAAGCAGATTAATGCCTAAAGCTTGTAGTACATCAGTGAAGAAAATATTTAAAAATACCTTCCTAAATGCATCTAGGTTTAAATATTTTTATGCCACACAAAATTGGCAGGTTTGTACCAATACTGTGCTTTCATCTGTTACTAAGACAGCACAAATAATATAAATTGTGATCAACCAGTGGCACTTAAACTTAATCCAAGCTGCTGAAAAGGAACTCTGTGGTTTTTTGTTTGTTTTGTTGTAGTTCAGTACTAGACTTTCAGGTCAAATCTCATTCTGATCTGGTATGAGTAATGGTGAATGAAATGGTGTCTCAGTAATCTTTGCATTTTGTAACAAAAGTCTTTCTCCTTCTTTCACTGTATTTTCTGATCAGACATATCTCAGAAATGTGTCTTGGCTAAACTGCTCTGAAGATATGATATGAGAGGTAGGCAGATTACATCACTTGTATTCTTCCGTACTGAACCTGCAAATGAAAAATAAATCTTGCCTGGTCTGGAAGTGTGGTACAAATGTAGCTATTTACTACAAAAGTTGTCTTAAGCAACAACTTTTAGTTAGCTTAAGTGCTTCTCTGTCTGTTTTAAGGCATTCCATATTATTCCTTTCCAAAATACCAGGAAGGAAGTGGCAATAAGAATGAAATTTATAAGGCTTTCCACTTGGCTTGCACGGCTCCCTGGTTGCAGGGCTGTGAATGAGAACTCCCAGCCTGACCCCTCAGTATTTCTTTCTTGCTGCAGTGCTTTAGACCCGTGTCATGTTACGGCTGCAAATCTAAAATCGAGGCTGGCGGGTCTCTGTCTTTTTCTTTTGTTGTCCAAAAGTGCGGGTTATTTCAACTATTGCAGTAGTGTTTAATAATTCCCAACAAGTTTACAGACATGTTGTTTGGTGTGTAACAGACTTTGTCTGACCTTGAAATTCTGCAGTCTAGGATAATAATCAGTCTACAACAGAGAAGGAGCCAGCCCATGAGAATAAGAAACAATAGCTGAGGTGTCATAGTTAAATTAGAAACCAAAGGCAAATGTTCCCTTGTATAGTCTGTCTTCAATAGTCACTACTAATCACTGTCACCCTCACAACAGTGGGAGAAAGCACATTGCATAAGCAAGGATCAGCTTGTTAATACGATGACACTTGGCAAGGTCGGCAGCAATGTTCCAGGATCCGGGTTCCTGAGTGCAGCCCTGTCCCCAAGGGCCATCACAAGCCTCTCGCACCTCCTGCCTCTGGGCTGGAAGGGAGCTGCCTGCCGTGAGCAGCACCAGATGCAGCAATTAGCCCAATTAAACAAGAATCCCCTAATCGGTGCTCATACGAAGGCCACATTATTCTCCTTTGGCGTTGTAATAGAGCCATTTCCACTCTGCACCCATGGTCTTTGGACAGAAGTCTGTTAATTGGCATCGTTGTATGTGAGAAGCCTGCTGTTAGCAAAGGGTTAATAACAGTGTTGTAACGAGTACTCTGCTTCAGCTTAAATGAGGTAAGCCGGGTTAACTCCAAATAACCTGGCTGTGCTGGATATGGTGCAAACATCAAAAATGACAGTTCTTACCTTCAGATCTGCTCTCAGAGAGAAGCAGAGCAAGCAGACAGCAAAACAAAAGGCAACGGTTGAGAAGAAAAGGAGTAATAAAAATAAGGTTTGACTATGCACTGCTTGACTGCTCATTTCCTAAGCAATAAATAGTTTTAATTTCTTTGCATATGGGCTGATATATATAAGGTTTATGTGAAGTCAGATATGTAAAGGTTTAAAAGAAATTAAGATT
>JAUBNY010000992.1:1430184-1448867 GCA_032275445.1 Crypturellus soui | reverse complement strand
ACAAGAGGATAAGGAAATTGGTGGGTATAAGAGCCTTTCCAAAAAAAACCTACTGCCTCACCAATCTGCAAGTCTTCCATTAAGTGTGAAGTTAGTTTTACCTCCTCCACTTAATGATAAAAACAAAATTTATGATCTTCTTTCAAAAGTTTGTCGCTATCCATTTGATCGGATTCACTCTTTCAGGAGCATTAATCTGTTCTAAAAAGGGCAGTTCAGAAACGAGAAATCAAATGAATGGAAATTGGTTTTAGCATAATGCTTGCAAATGTAATTGATTTTTTTGAGAAATGGGCCATCTTCACTCCTAATTGTGTGATTACCCTGGAAACGGAGTTTGAATTGTACTTTCTGCAATACGCTTATGATATTTTGCTATAAAAAGTACTCAATATGCAATAATTTTATCCATCTTTTCTTTTTCTTTTTTTTTTTTGATTGTGTAAATCATTCTCAGTATTATCAACACTTCATAACTGAAGACATATGCTTGAATTTCTAGCCTTAAATCATGATACTTAGCAGGAATCCACTATCCAACTGGCACAGTCCAAGCCAGGGCAGAACTTGAAAGACAGCACAGATAGAAGTGTTTCAGGGTGTGTAGCTGTTCTGTCTTCTAATTTTTAATATTGGTACATATGTATGTTACCCACTATATTCCCAGCCCATTTGGGATTATTACTAAAGAAAGAAATGAAATGGGCAGGTTTAGATGTCAGAATGTGTCTGAGAGAACAGGCTACAGTCCAAAAATACTGGTAGCCAGCAGTGCTTGCTGGCTGCAATAGCAGGTTTGCAAGGAGCACCCAGGCTCTGCTTTTTTTGCCTGGCAAAAGGAATTGTGACATGAATCCCTCAAGATATTATATTTATTCAGCTGTATTCTGCTGCTTGCTGTACTACGTTAAGCCAGCCATATTTTCTCACTCAATTTATTGCACATAATATTATCCTCAAAAAAAACTAATGTATAAGTTAAGTCCTTATTCTTTCATGACCACTGTACACTGTCTTTTCTTTTTTTATTCTTCTTATTATTAACCTACAATCATATCTGCCTATATTTAATATATCTCACAAATACCTATATTTTTCCAGGGCTGCACAAGTGTTTCACAGAAAGACCAGACAAAGCAGATTCCCAGTTTTATCAAAGTTCGCTTTCGCTGGCAGCTTGAAGAAGCTTTGAAGAACATGGAAATAGGTGCAGAGAGGGTGAATGGACTTTGGGTGCTTTTTCTCAATGACACGAGGCTTAAGGTGCTTTTGAGGAAAAGTGTTTTGTACTCTATCAGGTTCCAGATACTTAGCAAGAGCTTCCCAGAGTAGTTCCAACCCTGACTGGCAAGCTCAGCTGTAGAGTTCCTGTCCTCAGCGGCAGCCACATTTTGCACTACTGGGGCTGTTGTTTTTTACACAACAAACTGGAACAGTCACTAAAGGGCCTTGCCTTCCTTCCAACAGGAGGAGCTTGACTTGAAACACTTCTCCCCCTTCCTGCAAGGAACTGAATGAACCTCTAATTCAGGAAAGGATGTTGGCAGTGGTTAAGGTGCCAAGGTCGCTATGCCAAGACTGCTGTCTGTAAGCTTTCCTTTAGAAAAATGTAGTTTGATGAAAACTATAATTTCTTGCAAGACTATTCCCATCCCAGTGCCCAATCACTATGTTAACGGATGCACTTGTAAATCATCTAAAAATCAATTAATTGATTTGATGGCATTTTCTAGCTTAGCTTAGACTATTTCATTTCATTTTTCTTTACTTTCATGGCATATTATGTTATATTTTTAGGCTTAATATCATCAGGTTTTGAAAGATATTTTAGAATTACCCTTCTGTTTAGTTTTTCAAAATTTTTCTTTTTTTCTCAAATCAGAACAAAAAGAAATTGTGAAAAATTAGAGCCTTCAATAAGATGGAAATTCTGTAGCTAGTTTTACATTCGCCTCTGTTTTCGAGCTCTAGGGACCTGATTCAGGGGCCACAAAAACAAGTGGGAGTCTTTCTATGGAATCTAGTGACTTTGGCCTCAGACCAAAGGCCTTCAGACCCCAGATTTTTCAAAACAGTGGATATACTAAAAGGAGGAGTTTGATAAAGGCTAAGAAGTTTTTCTCTTTTAATATTAAATATTCTGAGTGCTATGTTTTACAAAAGCCTGTCAGGAGGAAGTATGTGCCAAACTTTCACATTTAACTCAACATTAAAATGTGACGATTCTTAGTTTCTACTGAATGCCAGCTATGCCAGATGATTCATTTAGTGGAATTTGTTATTAATCATGACTTGGCTCCAGCCTTAATACTGAGCTCTCCACAAACACTGTAATGTGAATGTTCAGAAAAAATATTTTTATGAATACCTCTGATTGCAACATACGTTCCTTCTTTCTTAGGGATCAAACAGATTCCTGTGGCACCCAGTATGTGACTGGTTTTCAGATTTCCTTTTTTTCCTCTGAGAATACAAATGCTGAGTTTTGATTTTTGAGGGGAAATAGTTCTTGCTGTCCATTACCTCTTCAGCAAACCAAGTTAGTTTTTATAGCAACACTTGGGGTACACAATTGTTTTCACTAAATGTGGCTCTTTGTATCATTTTTAATGAGAATGCAAGCGGAAACAATATCATACGGGGAGCTTTATTGCCAGAGTATTGATTATGGAGTTGAGATGGAGCACAGACGTGACGCTGATCTCAAGTCAGTGCTCAAGCCGGTCAGTGCTGCTGGCTTTGAACGCTCCCAAAAGATCTGCATGTCTTGACAGCACTAGGATACTTCAGGACATGAGGCCAGTTTAGCTCTGCCTGTTCAAGGCGGCTCACATAGAAATGATCAGAAGATGCGATATACCAAGTGCAAACCCCGGAATGCTCCCGTCAATGTTAATGGTAAGAACTTTTCCTGTCAGTCTTTACAGCGCATAGGACTTCTGCAAACTACTTGGTGCTCCTGGTACAGCAGAATGGCATGTGGAGAAACTGAGTTCGACTTGGCAGTGTTTTTCTCTGCTGCGCTCTCTGCTGGCTTGTCTTTAAAACGCGGAGGTGCACTGCAGAAAAAGGCACAGGAAACATTAGCTCTTCTCACATTACTCTTGTGAGAGATGGTTTGGGACTAACTTAAAAGGCAAATGCTTTCTCTTTTGCAACTTTGGAAGTTGGTCAAGAGGTCTCTAGAATTTCAGCTTCTTGCTGAAGCGTGGGAGGAGCCTAAGGATTTATTTATTTCATTTTCAAGCCCCATATCAGCTTTGGGTTTTCGTTAGGCTCTCTTCAATGGATCTAAGTATTTTCTAAAGACTGTTATTTCCACTTGGCAGGCTCAAAGTTGCTTTTAATAAGAAGCCTGGATAAACCTCCAGAAATTCTTATCATTTGGTTCCTCAAATACAAATCCTTGCCAGACTGAAGGCTGCTTTTCTTGTTTTCTGTTTTTTTTTGTTTGTTTTCATTTGCTTGCTTGCTTGTTTGTGAGGTAGAGGAGTAGAGGGGACAAGGGGCAGCCTACATGGACGAATTGCAAAGAGTGTGATTGCAAATCCATTTATTCCATAGTGCTAATGATTTAAGTTCACGTACACCTTCAACCTCAGAAATGCTAGAAATTAACCCATTTATGGGTTGAATGAACACAGCAGGTATTGCAGCTCTGATAGTGGTGTCTTTCTTCACGTTTCAAATATTTTCCACACTATAATCACAAAAATAGTATGTTTATTTATAAAAAGAGTAAGGTGGGCCTGTGTTTTTAATCCTTCTGGTGGAGGTTTGGAACCTTTTGAATAGCTGAAGTCTATCAAAGCATAGACTTTCCATTGGAAATAAGTGGTTATCAGTTTGTTTTAACATGTTTTAACCACGTCTTCAAAAGAAAATGACATTGGAAAAAATATGTCTAGTCCCCTTTACTAATCATTTAACTTCCATCCTAAAAGAGCACGTCATGAAAAAGTGTTTGAAAGGGCTTTTATGAAAACTGCTAAGGAAGCACAGGCAGTAGGACTGTGTTTTATACACCTTCCCAGCCATTGGAGGTCAGTGCAGGATCACTCATCTGAGCCTTTTCAATGCACTTTACTCCTCCAGTTTGATAGCAGTTGTTCGGTAGAGAGGAAACCCAGCCTGCATGTCTGGGCATCTTGGTACAGAAGAAGAATCTTTGGTACTGTAAAACACTAACAAACAGACAACAGGAAGGCAGGGTTGCTCTGAATCTTTGTGTGCTTGAGTTTGGGTTGAATGTACAAGTTTTTTGTCAGTAACATAGTGAATAGAGCTAGTGAAAGTAAAAGTAACCTTACATAAGATCCAGTTAGATTCTGATCCAAAGTGTAAAGCTGAGTTTTGAGTTAAGGTCTAGAGTCAACAGGGCTCTGTGGAGGCTTATGTGCCAGCCTAGGATAGGCCATGCCGCATTGCAGCCTCATCACAGAAATTTTGGACCAGGCAGTTTCCATGAGAATTAAAGAAGCGGGAAGCCTTACCCCTTCCCAGAACTAAGGTAGTAAACCCCTTTCCTCAGAGCTTCTCTCACCGGTTCTCCATCCCCGTTTTGCCCATTTCTTCTTTCAAACTTCTTTCCAAAAAGTCTATTTCCCTGCCCGAAG
The DNA here is from genome assembly GCA_032275445.1 of Crypturellus soui. Taxonomy (NCBI): domain Eukaryota; kingdom Metazoa; phylum Chordata; class Aves; order Tinamiformes; family Tinamidae; genus Crypturellus; species Crypturellus soui. The sequence goes on along the minus strand of JAUBNY010000992.1, from coordinate 1,444,251 downwards.
CCCTGTCTCTCTGCTGAGTGTTCAGCTTTGCCTAGGCCAGTGAGAAGTCTTGGATCTTCTATTCTATTTTTAGCAGGTTTTCTGCTAGGAAAGGAAGAAAAGGAATGATATCCAAAGAACTTTCATTAATACTGCTGTAAATCTACGATTTCAGATGCTCTTTGCCAGTATAGTGAACACTAGGTAAGGAAAATAGTTGTTTAAGCCAAAAGACTGTTTTAGATGTATATTAGCTATAGTAAAATTACTGGAACTGAAGTTGTGCATGAGCACAAGCAAGTTGTGTGTCTGCTTACTTAATAGCTTGAAATGTTAGCAGCATTGAGAAAACAGCGTGAGGTCCCCTATTTGGGGTTACCAACTCATGTATTGAAAAGGATGCTTGAAAATCCATTCCAAGCAGACAGCTACTAAAGGAACAGCTACCTGTGAGGCTAAGGGACCGACGGTTGTAGCTGAAGAGAGGGATGAGATCTGATTAAAAGCACTCTAAGGCCCAATTAGTCTAGCCATGCTCCTGTGATATAAAACATGCTGTTGTAGCAGAAGGCAGTGTAAACCCCAAGCTGCTTTCTTTGACATGGGGGTTTGTTTCAAAGGGGAACGGGAACAGGAGAACCACAGATGCTGAAAAAAAGCTATCTTTGATTTCAGTCCTTTTCTGAGATCTATCGGTGTACCTTGCAGTACAGTACAAGTAGAGGTTACCTGGAGTATAAGACTGAATGAACCATGTAGGAAAGAAGCTTTCATTTCTCAGTGTCTTTGTATCAGAATCCTGTTTTCTGAAACACAGCAGTACTACTGTATTACTGCAGAGTGCTAAGCTTCCTGGGAACTTCTGTAACAAATTGTAGGAAGTTTCAGACTTGTACAATAAATCTTTTAAAAACAAAGAGTGCAGAACCATATTTTCTTTCATTGACACAATGATATGGTATGGACAGAATTGAAATAATGAATAGTAAAACTATAGCAATTACAGCAAGAAATGAAGAAGTAAGAAGTCACCCTTAACACAATAATCTAATGGGAAGGCAAGTAGTCTACTACACCATGTCACTAAGTTTAGTATTACTAATAAAAAGGTATTGGAACATAATGCTGCTTAGGTGAGTGGTTCCGCTGACTTCACCAGGTCTGCTTGCATGAAGCGCTTCACTGAATGAGTAATAATTGCCACATGTAGCCTTTTGTTGCCAAATGTAAAAATACATTTAAGATATTTCACAATGCTTTTTTTTTAAAAAAAAACACTCTACTCTGAGCTGGTATAAAGCTCGTACCTCTAAACAGCAGTTATGCCACAGAACTGTGAGCATAGATATAACCTTTGTGTAAATCACTTCCTAATTTCCTATACAGATACTGAAATTTAATCATTAGATGTAGATTAAACCTATGTCTTTAGCTTCAACTTTTTTTTTTACTAATACTGAGGAGATTTGTCTTCTCAGTCAAGATAGTGGCTGTTTTAATGTTCCAGATGTATGTAGCTAGGTATGACTTGGCTTAATTGACGTGGTGATGACACAGAGAAGGAACAGATGGCACAAACTGTCTGGGCTCTGTTCATCATGTCAAAGGCTGGAAACATTGACAGTACCATGTTGGCACATCCGAAATTATGGGGACCAGCAAAAAACCTAGCCTAACTGGCGGGAGACCTCAGAAAGGGAGGCTAGAATCTGCCTTGGAGTGTTATAAAAGCTGTACAGCTCTCCATGTTATCATTGACTAAAGAAGATTAGAGAAGAGAAAGGGTCCAAGTCAAAGGGATTGCCTCCATATTGTGCCTACAAAGTTCTTTCATCCGTTTGACCTAGAATCAAATATTTTGTAAGAATATCTTTCTTGCATAGTGTTTCTAAGTGAAAGAAGCTAGAAATGAAAGGTATAACAGATCTCCTGCTTAATACTGTATTTTTTTGCAGCAGCTCTTGGTTGCTGTACTATTATTATTTTTGTCTGGATATCTTTTTCTTTGTTTTCTTGTTTTTTTTTTCTGAGAAAGAAACGGGATTCCAGTCAAATACTTTTTTCTTTCTGTGCCATGAGATTGAGACAAAACCATATTAGACACACAATTTATAAAGAATCTTAATCCTTGAAAGCAGATTAAAGTGTCTGTTGCCACAAAAAGGCGTGGGGTTAGGTATAGATTCCTAAGTGAATGGTGTACAGTAAGTCAAGAACCACGATGGGTTCCAAGCGTTATGTGCCAGCTCTCACAGCCAGCTGTCATCCACACATACCCAGAGGACAAGTTCTGGTAAAACAACTTAAGGAAACCAAGGTAGCTGTATATATATCTATGCTTAGGGCTCCTCACTATTTTCATGTCTTCTTCATTTATTTTCATGTCTTATACATCATGTAAGAAAAAGTAGGTACATGATTTGTAATTAATGAAAAGCAGATTTTATTGCAAATGAAAAGAAACTACCAAAACCTTTTCTACTTGGATCTGTGGTACAGCTTGTTATAAATCACCAAATACAAGTTTTCAGTATGAATTACTCTTTATGATGCTTATTCTGTGTCTTGGCAAACAGGTTTTTTTCACAATTACGTACTTAAAAAAAATAGTAAAATCACTTGCTTGTAAATACAAATTGAATAAAATTAACTGTTTCTTTTTCCAGATTGGAAAGTGAGCCATGGATAAGCTCTAGACTGCCTGCATTACAAGCGATTTAACTGCTTACCTGGTTTACACGTGACTAAAGTGTTGGTGTTGAGATCATCAGGCAGAAGACTCCTTGCAGAGTGAATGGAAAAAGATAAACATTTAATTATTGTGCTTCTGAGGACTCTACATCTTGTCATTGCTTTTATAGAAATACCAAACTGTGAACTTAAGCACCACTTAACATGCCTGGAGTTAAGTACATGAATAGTCCCCCAAATAGGAAAGGTCAATGTTTTACCCCACAGGGTCATTTCTGGTAATCTTTGCCCACATGTAGAGTATCTCGTTTTTCTCTTAATTACCTGAGCCAACTTCTGTAAGTGCTTCTGAAAGGATCTTAGAAAAATGTTTATATTAACTGCTTTCTGCACTCAAGGGTTCGCAGAATTCTTTGGCACTAAGTCAGAAAGATTCCCTCTCACCTGCAAACTCTGCAGTAATATATCAAGACAGCTGCAGCAGCTCCTGTGTTTCTAACGATGGCAATTTGGTGTTGGCAAAAATTCCCTTTCTGTAAATTAGAGATGTGAGGAAAGTCCCAGCTTTCAGTAACAACAAAAGATTTGGCCCTCATGGTTTGGGATTTGTACGGTATGACCCAAATGCGTATGAAATTTTGAGAAACGAATACAGTCCAAACAATCACTTCTTTATGATATTAATTTCTTTATGATATTTCAATACCTGATGTTGTCTGTATCCAGTAAATCCTGAAAAACAATGGTAAATTACTTCTGTAATCTACATGACTACCAACAATGGTAGAGTTAGGTGGGTATTTTTCAGAGAAAAGCTCAACTTTAACTGAATTTCCAGTAGATCAGATTATGATAGTGTCACACTGTTGGAACAGAGTACAGGTGCTTTTTAGACTGAAGTATTATGGTAAAATTTTAAAAAGAGGAAAAAATAAGTATTTAGAGGCCTAATTTCTCAAGGGGAATACACAAAAAATAGTTGCTACATCTGAACTTTTAAAGTACATTAAATATATTTTAATTTTCTGTTTATGGACACTAAAAGCCAAGGTTATGGAAATCACAATAACAGTGGGAAGACAACAGAGGACCTTTCCATGAGGTTTCTTAGATGCAAAGACAGTTACCCTTCAAAACTATCTGTAAACACCACATTCCAGGACAGCACCCTATAGTAACGATGGCAGCCAAGTTATCCTGAAATATAATATAATGCCTTTCCTTCAGAACATCTTACACCTGTACCCATTTTGGATAACCAGAAGGAAGTTGGCTATCTGGAGGCCTACTGTCTTTTTTTTCTACTCAAAACTACTCAAATCCCCTTTATTTATATATATGAGCTAGTGCAGACTTAGAATATTTACATCATAAAATCACAGAATGGTAAAGGTTGGAAGGGACCTTTAGAGATCATCTAGTCCAACCCCTCTGCACACGCAGGGTCACCTAGAGCACGTGGGACAGGACTGAATGGTCTACTTCCAATTATAAACATACAAATGAAGCGTAACATATTCTCTAAACCCCCAGCTGAATGGTATATTTCATTATTAGTGACTCTAGAATATAAATTGAAAATTTGAAATGTGTGGGTTCTTTATTATTTCAAGAATGGCATTCAAAATGATGCCACACATGCTGATGCAAGCGGCCTATGCCTGGTTGTAGCATGTCATTCCATCATCTTTTATTAGCCTATAATAAATGATCTATGGATTTAATAATCTAAAGTGGTTTTCAAAAGTCCAATAAAACTTAGGTTAGTTGCTGACACATTCTTGGCAAAAGTTATAATTAATTAGAAATTGGAGCTGACTGCCACCACTAGCAATTTGTTTACTCCACTGACGTGTATTGACTTACAGAAATGATGTATTATTATAGTGCAATAATAGAATGAGACTTCAACCCTAATCTAGGAAGGAATTGTCTCTGAGAATGAGAAATTCTGAATTTCTCTTTTTGGCTGCACAGCTATACATTAAAATTGTTAAAGCAAAAATGATACCAAAGCAAAGATCTTCCCATTCCGTAGTGTGATAACCTAGCATTCTTTATAACTCAAGATACTACACAGCTGGACTTCTTTAGTTCATGAATATCCTTTTAATCACTGCTGTTCCTCAAATAAATGTGTGTTGAGGCTTCTTTACACCCTCCTCTAGTGTTGGAACATCAACACTGAATGCATCTGTGGAGTAGTTTATGGAATTCCACGTTTAAATGAGAAATGCTACACTTAGTATGTTTAGTTTGGGGTTTTAGATATGTCGTCTACAGTTGAAGGTACTTGAGTGATGATGATGGTCATGGATGGACATCCATGAAGTGCTGTCTGCTTTGAATTAACCCCACTAGTGCCCACAACAAATGGAGCTCCGATTGCCCTGGTATCAGTGGTAAAATTCCCTTCTGTCACTTACTTTTTTTCCAATGTTTTTCATTGTTTTTCAATAAATGATAATTTATTACCAGTGTTATACAAGCACCTGGAGGCATTCACCATGGCTGGAGTTTCATAATATTCTCACCATGGCTGGAGTTTCATAATTTTCAGTATGTAGAATGAGAGCCTTGCTATGAAGAGCCTACAACAAATCTGAGACAAAAGACTTCGGGGCAGTGGGAGATCAAGTTCAGAGTGTGTTTTTGGTCAGGGTTATGCAAACAGCAAAAATGGAGCATCTGCTTTAGATGGCAATGTCTGAGCTTCCCACTTTCAGGGAGGTGTGAGGAAACTTGCCCTCCTTTCTCCTCTAAGTTCCTAATGCTCAAAATATAGCTTCATTTAAATGACTAGCAACTCCCTGATTGAAATGAGGTTTGTAATCGTTATGTCAATTAAATATAGTTCATCCTCAGAAGCAATTCTGTGGAGAGGAGAGAGAAGAAAAAAAAACCTTTGAGTTACTGACTTTCAGTTCCTTAAGCCAACAGTCTGCGAGATAAGATGTTCAGTTTTAAAACATTTTCTGATTACTTCATGAACATAGTGTAATAAAGCTGTTGAATTCAATTTTGTCTTCAGAGGAGTTATGGGCTTGAATAAGCATTTTTAAAAGCTAATGAAGCTGCTACTAAGGGTGGCATATCGGGTGTTTACGCAGGGTAGCTAGTTCTCCTCTCCTTTTCAGAGAGTGTATTGAGTTATGTCTGTGTATAGTAGTTTCAAGGACTGACCTATTCAGTGACTTTACTAACATCAAAGAAAATATCTATTCCCTGTGTAAAAAACTTACTCCCAGTAAACACTTATATATATTACTATATTGCAGCCAGCTTGTAATTACATCTGAAAATTTCTTCCCCATTTTATTAGCTCCATGAATAAGATTTTTCAGTGTTTTCTGTAGCTGCTCTGGCTGTTTTTAGAGCCCACTGAAGATTTTGTAGGTGAGCAGCCTGGATGCAGGTCAGAAGCTTTGTGCTTTACTGAGGGCCTAGTCACAAAAATCTGATGAAAGGAAGAGAAAAGCAATATACCGTGGTGATAAAGCAATACAGATGGAACTCAGGCACAGTCTAAATGATCAAGTCTGTGCCTGCTGCATGTTGTTTCCCAAGAGCTTTGCTTGAGACGCCATCAGAGAGAGGTGGGGAGAATTACTGAGGTGTGTCCAATATCGAAGGTGACAAGTCTTCTGGACAGTGGAAGTGCTCTCCCTGTGCACCTGCATGCACGTTACTTGGTGAGAAGTTATAATATTAAGCCCCTTCTCGAGAGATGAACCTGAAAGCAGGTTGGTAATGACCCACCTCTTTGAAAACCCACAAATCCTTCTGGTCTGTTGCTGTATTAAATAGCAGCAAATATACAGTATTCATTTGGGAAAAAAAAAATAAACTCTTTTACTTCTCAGCCTAATCTCCTGGAACTGAAAATGACAGTTGCATGGAGTACTGCAACTTTCTATGCAGAACCAAGTTAAATTCTGTAGTATTCTGTGGTGTGGAAATCTCTGTGCAATATCTGTAAGCAATTTGCAACAGACTTCATTTCTTGTGCTTTATCCATAATCCTTAAGAAGTTGTTACACCCCAGCACACCATAGCGAATGTTAAAACTGTCTTTCAGTGAAAACCAATGCAGTTCAGAAGCCCAGAATCACATTTCCAACTGTGAAGCATCAGCAACACTTCTCCTGGAGGTGCCTTAGAGGGGCTCCATTCCCCCATACAGACGGGTACTGAGCTGGGGCTTGCACTGCCCCTCGCCCCGGGGCACGGGCTACACCAGCAGCCGCCACTATGTTTGCAGGATCTTTCTGCTATGTTCATGTTGATCTTGTAAGTAATATAATTGTAATTAATTGTGACATAATGCAGCAAAACTGTAAGCCCACGGTTTTTCCCTGTGATTACCCTTCCCAGACTTTAGTGTCGGATATAGTTTAAAGCAGGGGGCTGTCACTCCACCTCACTGCTGAGGAGCCCGTGTGTGTCCTTCTGCCCTCTCCAGTCCCTAGACTGCGGAGATGAGATTTTCAGACTGTGGTTCTGAAAGTGAGAGGATGATGCAAGTGAGCACGGCAGGCATTTCTGAACCAGAAGATGGAAGAAGACAGAGCATAAAAGCAGCTGGTGAGTTGCAAGGGGCAAGACAGGAAGATTACTTCCATCTCCCTACTCCCTCACTGGAGTTGCTCCGTTTGACTTCCAGCCACCCTTGCTTCCTTGCTATTTGCTCTTCCCCCAGAACCGCATGGAGAGGACACACTCCTGCCTTCTCAGAGGTGTTTTGGGAGAGAATCCCGTGAAGACTGGTGGGGCTGCAGCAGCGCTGCAGCGCTCTGCAAGAGGACAGCCCTGAGGCTGATTCAGCGGTGCCTGCGGGTGCACCCTGGCTGGGCAAGGCCAGGCGGGAGAGTTTCCAGAGCAGAGTCCTGCCTGCTCGCTGTAGGCTGCTGCAGCGCTGTTCGGGTGCGTCCACCTGTATCACGGGTCTTAGTTCTGAGGTGCTCAAGGCGGAATTGCCATTTCCTGCCCAATAACAAACCGTTTTGTGTATCTTCCAGGGGTCAGTTGTGCAAAGGCACCAGAGGATCCATCAGCACTTGTGTTGGGTCTCTTTTCCAGGGTATTCTAGCCTCAGGTAAGATGGACTCCTTCCCTGGACATCCTTCCCTGTCCCAGCAAGACAGAATTTAAAACACCAAGCATGAATTTGAGTTTCTTCCACTCAAACATTTCGGAAGCGAAGTGCGACATAGTGCTAATGAATGACATAGTGCTAATGAAGTCTCTGCTAAACCTGGAAAGAGAACCAAGAAGGTGACAGGCCATTTGATACCTGCTCGTTGATAATGCTTACGTGGCGTTATTGGTCTGGTGTCTGATGAAGTACTTGTACATTTATTTCACCCCTCTGGTGTTGCTTTCTGTAAAATCACTACAGTATATGAGGCAGGAATTGTCCTAATACCCATAGGTAACGTGCTGGGATCCTAATCAGAGAATAAGCTGCTTGAATACATAGAATTAATAACGTGGGCTTCTGTTGCAAGAGAAGTTATTGGGAAGGAGATGAAGGTTTCTTAGCTGACTATTTCACCACTGGGGCAGGTTCTGCAGCTAGTTTCAATATTGTTAAAACCGTGACATTTAAGTAACAATGACAATTAAGCAACAATTTCATCTTTATTCCGCAGTTCCTCCTGCCCCTATTTGACATTGGTATCTGTCCAGTGAAAATAAGTATAGAGCTAATGTATTCTGTATTGTTTCTTGTGGCATGTAAATTTGCATCTGTCATGAACTTGAGTTATCGAGACCTTGCAACTGTATTGCAAGATCATTTCACAACTATCTCATCACTAACTGTTCTCTGGGATGAGCAGGCATCCTGTGGAAATCTACCTAGATTATGACACTTAGGTGTTGTGAGGATCAGTTCTCATGCTTTCTTGCAACAGGTACTTTTTCCTTTGTAGGTTGTACAGCAGTGGATTACAGAGGTAATCCACTAAATGGGAACCCTTGGGCCACTGGCATGAGAGTCAATAGTCTGACTGAGACAAAAGTCCAATAGAAGTTTGGTATTTTTGCACACATTTCTTGCGTGTTATAGTGAGCTTTCCCTCCATTTTTCTCGAGGAGTAGAAGAAAAGGCTTTTACTGGCTTTGATGTCCCGTAGGGTATAGTTATTGGGTCCCTACAGTGTCCAGGCAGCACAGATTCTCACATTTTTAAGCAATTATTTGATTTGGATGCAGCTTATAAGTAGTATAACAGCCTGAGTGACAGATGACTTTGAATAAGTTGGAATTTTAAAGGGCACAATTCAACATTTTTTCCTCTCTTGGAAAAAATTCCACATGCTGTTTGCAAATCATATGTGTTAATTTGGACAGTCTTCACTTCTACAAGTCATTTGCTCTGAATGGAATCAAGGCAGGTATTTGACTCTGGATTTTAGGCCATGGTTAAAAGAAATTCAAAAGTATAACCTTTCTCTAAGGTTTTTAAAACTGTTTAAATTTTTGAATGCACAGAGGTTTTATTCATGCTACTTGTTGACATTAAATATGTTAAAGATACTGAAAACTAAAATTAGTAAAAGCAGCACATTTACCTTATACTTTTACTCATTTAAAGCCACTGATATTTTAGGAGGCTTAAAATGGGTGAGGATGTGACTTACAGGACTAGAGACAGAATTTGCATCATCTGAAGTGTTATCTAATCAGAGACTCTCCTCCCCTATCCACACGAATGAGAAATAGAATAAGTCCGTCACGCACAAGAGAGGTAAAATCACCTGCCCTGCAAGGTGCTCCAGCTCTTGGGAAGTACCCAGCAGCTGAGTCACTGGAAGCTGCTGAGGGAAGAGAGTTATTCTGGTAAGTTTTCTTATCTGTATCACAACAGGGCCAAGGCAAGCAGGAGCTGCCAGAGAACTCGTCATGTTTTGCCGTCGTTTGTTTTGCTGTGAGAATCCAGGAAATAATTCCAAAGTGAAGAATGCTGAAAATGCGTCTTCTTGAGAGCACGCTACATGGTGCATGGGGGAGAGAGCTCTCTCCACACCCCCTTGCAGACGCCAGGGTGATATGTGTGCAGGAAGGTGTTGCTGAAAATTCATTCTACCTGCTTCCACGTTGTCCTCACCTCTGGCTTCTTCTCCTTGCAGATAAGAACCTCTAGCCCTTTCTTTTTAATTGGTCTTACCGGTACATATTCACAATTAATCTATAGCCAAATTATTAAGTATGCCTTAAGTCTTAAAAACGGTTTGCGGTTGTTAGATAAAATGAGGAATTCCTGCCTAAGAGAGAAAATTTAGCTGAATTCTGATTGTGAAGACAGTGCAGTTAAGAAGCAAAATAACTGGAATTTTACTGTTTCTTTGTCATTTTTAGTGAGCTCTAGAGATGTTTTCTTGACCAAAACTGTTATTGCCTTGCTAATTTAAAGATGTAAATGAAAGGCTTCTTTCTAAAGATATCAGAACCAAACATATCTACAAATAGGCCTTTTTTTTCCTTCCATTCGTGGTAATCTACAGTTTATCCACAAAAAATGTATGAAATAGTGATGCATAGAAGGAATATACTTTTTTTTTTCCTGAATACATTTTAAGGAAGAACATACAGGAGTTTGTTGTTGGTTTTTCTACAGTTCAGGTCTTCCCTAAGCAAGGAGCAGAAGTTTTTCAACAGAATGGGGATATCCCCCTGTGCAACCCTCTCCAGAAGAGGAAACACTTTAGCAACTCATTACGTGGCTAAGACAAACTTTCAAAACTAATGAAATATTTTTCCTTGTGTATTTTTACAGGCGTTCATTTAACGTTTAATCTCCTGTGTTCCTCATACTGCAGCAGTTATCTACATTTTCTGTACATCACTACATCTCATTGCCGAGATGAGTTATTGTTCTAATTAAAACACTCCTTTTTTTATTATTATTCTCCTGGCCTTTCATTATTGCTGTTTTCTAAAAAGGAACTTTACAGTACAGCTTTCCTTTAATCTGTCTTCACACAAATTCTAATTCTTTGGGGAGGAAGGGATTCAATTGCATGTTGCCAGAGAGAAAACAGCGTAAACTTTTATAATTTGCCACTAAAGTCTAAAGCACAAGAACTTGTTCGCAAAAAGACAGTGTCTGCATTTCTGCACTCAGTGAACTCCTGTCTTACAAGTATGTACATAGTCTTGCTTAGTAGTTTTGTATTGATTAACATCTTATAGCCTTAAAAACCTTATAAAACTCCATTTCTCATTAATTATAATACCACAATATTCATCCTATTACTGGGCAAACTAAGTTTAAAGGGACAGTTCACTCCAGTAAACACATGTGCGTGAATCTGCAGGATGGAGCCAAATAAGTTGTTTCTAGTTCTAGATCAAGAATTCTTTTCAGTACTAAAATGCCATTTCCATTTCCCTGCCCAATTAATGTTGTCTGAAATTAAAAAAAAAAAAATGTTCTGTTCTACTCGGCAAAATACCATTTTCTTAAGCCATTCTTAGCAAGGTGAATCAAGCAATTTTAAAGATTACTCTGTTAAAATTTTCAAAACATTCTTGCACTGCCAATAGAGTAAAATAGCTCTACATGGAGTGTAATGCACGGTTCCTCACTGGGAGGTATTTTGGAGGTAATATATCTTTAAGTGTCTCCGCCTCTGAATCCACCCACTTCTTGATAGCTGCAGCAGTCCTGTTGACTCATAAAAGCAGTGTTCGCACAGGACCCAGCAAGGAGCAGTATTTTTCAGAGGTTTTAAGCGTACATCTCCTGCTATGTATTTAGTATTCTAGCTTGCTGGGGCTGAAGGTGTATGAAAGAAGCAGTTTCTAAGATATTGCAAAAGATAGTTCCTCATCTCATCCTGGAAAATCCTGACGGACCAGTTGGATACCTTTCAGGCCTTAACTCAGAACTTTATCTGTGCGTCCCACTGTCTTTTTTTACAGTAGGAAGACCAGGGACACCCTTAAGAACGGAGAATCTGACTAATTTAAACAGATGGCTAATCCCAGCGCTGTCTGCAATGGACACCTACATCATCATCAGAAACAGAATAACCTCTTAAAAAGTGGAATCTCTAAGAAAAATGGAATTGCAAAAGGAATTAAGGTAAGATTTAATTGTTTACCTTAATTGCTTCAATATTGAAATCACTTAGGCGGTTGCAACATTACTTCCTAAACTAGCTTTATGGAGGTCTTTGTCTTCATTGAGCAGGTGATACAACATTGGCTTATCTGTTAAGTTTTATCATCTTGGGGCACTTCTTCTGTCGCTCTGGATTCCTGTAAGAGTCATAGGTGCTTGGCTAACACATGGTGGTCTTGTGGACTAACTAGCTTCGGGTCCGCATCAAACACAACAAACACATGGACTCTGTAAGGTAGTAGTTTCCTTTTAAAGCCAATAGTGGAGTTGTCTCTGTGATATATGAATCACTAGTGGAAAGCTGTTTATCAACTTAAAGTTCGTGTTGAATGGTGTTTAATGTATGACTTACTGATGTATGAATATGTCCAAAAAACTGCAGGCAGGAGAAACTCTCTTTTCCTCGTGCTTATATTACTGAAAGGTTGGTTTAATAGCTACTTTTCTAATGCCTGCTCACCTGCTTTAGCAACTTATTCTCTACACTGCCAGCATCTGTAGTGCTTAAAACCTGAGTCAGTTTACTTGCTCTTTTTTCAAGCTCTTCTCTTTGAAACCAACTTCTCATTTATGCGAATGTTTTGTGGAATAGCTGGCATGTAGCACCCCAAAAAACAAACCACAAAACCAAAGGTATTCTTTGGACAAAAGAGCTCAGATTTTAAAATGTAGCCTTCTTGCAATACCTGTTCTGGATGGGAACATACTGTCCATGTTAAAGTGGCCTAATTATGAATTCTGGTATGGCCATTAGTGGAAAGTCTGGCTATGACTAGCGAAAGGCTGGCTTTAATTTACAGCCCGGTGTGACAATGAGGGGAATGGAGAGCTGCTTGTTGAGCTCCGGTGCTCACAGGACACCTGTAAGGATAGAAGGACAGAGACGGGGAGTGCGGCTGGGCTCCTGGCTCTCACAAACTGCTATCCTGGACCCTTTCCCAATGGGCTTCTCATGCACCCAGCGCTCTAATGAGGGCACACCCAGAGGGAAGCGTAATGACGGGCTGGCTCCAGGTGTCTCCCTCGGTTTGGGTGTTTCCTTATCGTTGCCTTGTGTAGGATGAGGAGAGCAAGAAAGCTTGTGCAATGATGAAATAGGCCTTTTGGGGGATTTGCGCCCAGAAACCTAATCTAACATCTTCTTATTTGTTATGTATATCTTCACATAGATTCATATATCACAGTCAAGGCCACTATGAAGTCTGAAACACGTGCTTTCAGTATAAGTAACAAATTTCAAGGAATAGCCCATTTCAATGGCAAGGAATTTGCCATTCGCATACTGCTAACCTGTTGAAAATGTCACGGTGCTTTATCAGCAAATTCCATGAATGGATCAATTTCCTGCTTAACTGAAAAGGCATGGCCAGAAAAGCAAAGAAAATTATTCCTGAGGGTGACAGAAAAGAAAGGAAAGCCTGAGCTAAAATCAAGGGTAAGACATGAAGAAAATATAAATAGATGCACCTGCTAGACTAGCAAATTGCACTGAGTACCATGTGGTTGGAGGAGAAGGGGTTTTGCAAGGGGAGAGAAGCAGGGAAGGATGGATACCTATCCCTGCCCGCGGAGGAAATGGGGAAGCCAGGAAGCTTTGGAGGCTCTGTAGGCTTCTCAAGGCAGCTTTAGTAGGGCTGTGTCAGAGCTGTCACACGCTGCTTCCCCTCTCTTCCTACTTCAAACACAGATTGGGAAAGAGGGAAACAATAACAGACAAGAGTGCTGTACAAAACAGGAATCTCATTCCCGGTAGGAATCTCCCCATTCCTGTCTGGTCTGTTTCTCCACCCCATCCGCCTCGCCCTGTTTGGTGCTTACGCTCTATCCCATTTTGCAGGAATAGGTCCTGTTCCTTCGTGCTCGATCTGTTTACACAGCTTAGTGCCGCATGAGTGGCACATCACCCCGTCTTCCCGTGGGCTTGTGCTCCCAGCACCTCGCTGAGGGCTTCTCTTCTCTCACGGAGGTGTTTTCTTCTCCCCGTTTTGCAGCTGGGATCTGAGGGGCAGGGAAAACCACATCTGAGCACACGGGGAAGCCTGTGCAGGAGGCAGACATCGTTTGTCATGATTAGAGTCATCCTTCCTTTCTCGATCTCTCTTCTTTCCCCACCTTTCCCTTGTACCTGACCACACACACACAAACATGCACATACAAGCTTCACGACCTATCAGGTTAAATCATCTCATCATTAGACACCTCAAACAGGAGAGGAAACAGCATGCCGTGGTGCTCAGGGGACATGGCCAAGGATCCTGACTCCAGTG
>JAUBNY010000992.1:1416399-1430084 GCA_032275445.1 Crypturellus soui | reverse complement strand
TGTGTATTTGTAGCACAGATAGATAAATGCTTCATGTTCTTCCAGAGTTGTGGCCTGTCGCTGTCCTTATTTAAACCACAATTTAGCAGTTAATCTACTCAATTATCTAACTCCAGTAGCCAGGAGAATGTTCTGATTTTTTAAAACTATTGTTGTTTATTACACGTCAACTGCAGGAGTAATTGTGCCTCAAAGCAGTAGCTATGTTTGTCCAAAGGGAGCTTTTTTCCTACAATATCTACCCAGCAGTTTTATTTCTTTGATAAATCATTTCTTTAGGTGCCTTGCAGCACCTAATTCTTTTAATCTTCAAAAAAAAAAGATGATATAAAACTAATCCCAGATTCATCCTTTTTTGTGTTCTATGCCAAGTATGGTAGAAGCCCAGAAGAAGCGTTCAGGGAACTGAAGAAAGAAAGCTTTTCTTCTTGGAAAACCTTTTCCAAGGTTTTTGAGTTTCTTTCTGAAAGCAGAAAAGATATAAATTGGAGCCATGCAGAGAAAAATATCAAGTCCAGTAACCTCCCCCTGCCCTACTTTAGTAGCCGAAAATATTGTCACACATTTGAGGCTCTAAAATTCAGATATCTGGTCCTCTAAACTCTTTTAATATACTGTAATCGAATGGCTAGTCTCAGTCCTTTCCATGCTTATTGCTCCCCTGCTTCCCTCCTTCTCTTTCTGTACTTACTTGCCAAAGGAAGATTTTAAAGCAAACATTTTTTTGGATTTTTTTAGAAAAAGAGTCATGAGAGGAAAATGCTACTTAGCTGTTCTCACAGGAGTAACTTGCCTACATGTTGTAAACGCATCCTGTCATTCCTTTGTGTTCTGTCCTCTCAAATATACAGTGTTTACTTCATGTGCTTTTGCAGTAGTTAGTGGAACTGGGACATTCTGAATGTAAACGCAATACAAACACTAATGAGTTCTGTGTGGAAAGTAAGATAAAACCTGTAATTAGAATAGTGTAAGGCATATTGATAAGAGAAGAGAAAGGAGGGAGTTTCTGTGGCTGATAGACCACAACTTTTCCAAATGTTTGCAGCCTCAACTCTGCAATATTAATGACCTACTAGCAGGAACATTTCTTCTGAAATTTCTTCATTTTTTATGTGTTACTTTAAGTAAAAACAAAATCAAAAAGGACTATATTGGCCTCGGCCTGGTTCATTTGCTGCACTGAGCCTCTTCGGACATATTCAATTGTGTTGGTGAAAAGCGCAATCCCTGTTTCATATCCCTCTGGGTTTCATAGTGGTAGTGACAGCTGAAGGATATTGAGAGCTGGCTTCCAATCTGAGTTCCCTACCAGTTACTAAAACTTTCACCTCAGCTGCACCACAGACATGACCTCATCGTACTCCGTTCTGGCATTCTCTTTGGTTTCAAGCCCCAGAAATTTGCTGCTTTGTCCCAGCACTCTTGGCTATTAATCACGGACTTCAGTTCCACACCCTTTTTTCTGTCATCTGCCCTGCTGTGTGATGAGCTCAATGCATTGGAAGCAGGAAATACAAATGGCTTCTCTCAGCAAACTGAGATGCAGCAGATGTTGCAGGCAGACCAAGCAGTCAAGAACTCTTGGAGCAATGATTTAAGTTTGTTATATGAGACTTTGCATGCAAGGATAGGGATCTCTTATATAGCATAACAAGAAGGTTTTAGGGAAGACTGGAGTCACTGGTGACACCTGGAAATCTCTAAATTGAGGGTTTGTTTTTTTTTTAACCCCTCAAAAGGTTTGTTTTGGTTTAGGAGACCTAAGAAACAAAAGGAAAGCAAATGATAGTCAATGGGGCGAAAGAGCTCAATAAGAATGTCAAGTCTTTAAGGACAGTCCACTATTCATTAAAAAAAAACAAGTAAATATATCAGGAGACTGGCTTGGCTAACCTTGGAATTCCTGGTTGACGTACAGTGCAGAAGGGCCACTTTCAGGTAGAAACAGGAATTTGGAAACATTGCGTGGGCATGTAGGGTTAGCGCTAGGAAAACCAAAGCTCATCTGGACTTGATGCTGGCAAAGGACATCAATGGCAACAAAAAGAGGTTTTGCTGCTATGTTAGTAAATGAATAAGCATGGAAGATGTGACCCATTGCTGTATTGGGTTGGGTGACTTAGTGACAGTGGACTTAGCTAAGACTGAGGTACTTGTCGCCTTTTTACCCTAGTTTTCACCCACAATATTTCCCAGGTCTCTGTGGTTTCATAACCCACACCAAGCAAGCCACACAAGGAGCAGAGAAGCTTCCAGTAGTGGAAGAAGACTGAGTAAGGGATCGCTTGAGAAATCTCAACCCATATCAGTGTATGGGACCTGCAGGAATGCATCCAAGGGTGCTGAGAGAGATGCTTGATGTAATTCTCTAACATCTCTGAGAGGATGTCAAGGCAAGTCCCTGGTGACTGAAGAAAGGCAAATATTGCACCTGTTTTCAAAAGGTGGATCATTTCTAGATCATTTCTAGCAAAGATTGTTTTGGGGAACATAAAAAGGTGATGGGAATAATAAGCATGGATTTACCAATGGTGTATCATGTTTGTCTTCTGTGTAGAAATAACTAGCTCTATGAATGGGAGCTGTCATCCACTTTCACTTCAGCAATGCAAACCTTGTATGCCAGTTGTGTCATTGTGGTCTAGATAGATGGACTGCTGTATAGGTTAATAATTGGCTGGATCATCAGGCTGAGACAGCAATAGTTAATGGTTGATACTTTGCCTGGAGGCTGGCTACAAGTTGAGTTTATCTTGGAACCTCTCCTGCTTAATGTGATCAATAACCCAGAGAAAGAACAGGACATACCTTTACCGAGTGTGCAGATGACACCAAACTGCATGGACACTCAATATGCGTGAGGACAAGCCCACCACCATGTAGAGGAAGATCTAGACAGTCGGGGGGAAGCGATTAACAGGATCGTCATGTAATTCAACAAGTATGAATGCAAAGTCAAGCCTCCGGAACAGAATAACATTGGTGCATCATGAGAACTGACTGCGGAGAGCAACTTTACTGCAATCTGGGATCCTGGAGGATGGTTGGCTTAACTTGAAGCGGTGGTGCAGTCTGGCCACGATGAAAACTAACAGCATCCTGGGCAGTATTAACAGGAGCATAGCCAGTATAGCAATTCCTCTTTACTTGACACTTCTTAGATGACAGCTTGAATACAATTATATAAGTTCTGACCGCTAGTGCAAGAAAGATGTCAATAAACAAGTGAATACAGTGGACACCCACCAGGATGGTCAGTGGGATGGAGCATTTGCCTCATGAGCAAGGACTGCAGGATCTGGGCTTCTTCTGTTGGAGAAGAGCCAGTTTTGGGGACCTAACAGCAACCATACAAGATCTTCATTAAATGAGGCTCTTTACTGAGTCTCTGAAATGCAGAAGAGGTTTCATATATGGGAAACAAAAAAAAAATTGAAGATATCAATAGCTAAACATTGAGACAGGACACCCGGAGAGACTTTGGGACCTCTGTTTTTGCAAGTTTCCAGTATCGAACTGGGCAAAACCCTGACCACTCTGCTATGATTCAGTGTGGACCTGCCTCTGAGCAGGGGGTTGAGGTAGAGACCTTTCAAAGGCTCTTCCAACCTAAGCAAGTCTGATTCTGTAATGTAAAGAGGCAGCATTTCTCTGGTAAGAATTAGTTGAAATGGCTGTAAAAATGGACAGAATTGATGCAGAACTTCAGTGAGGTTTCTTTGGGTAATTGGCAGATAAGACTGTTATGCATGTAAGTTATAAATGTCATTCAGGCTTCTGATGCTGTGTGGGCACAGCATGGAAAAGCATCGTTCAGTGCCCAGTATCAGAGAAGCTGCCAGCACAAAAATCTGTCAGAAAATATCATTTAATTTGTCCAGCCCCATCCCAAGTACTAGTGGACTTTCAGTGTCTATCTCTTAGCAAGCTTGTATCAAATGAAGATTTCTCAGGAGTCTTGGCCAGCTTTAAAAATGATTTGAGTAGAATAGCAAAATATATATATATATATATCTTATCTACAAAATTGCAAACCATTCCTGCAGCTCTGTGAAAGCATTTACATCCTTTACCATGTCAGTGTCTAAACTGAAGGGCCAGCAAGTGCTTCTAAGCTTCTGGGTTATGTTTTGTTGCTATTAGTAGTAGAAAGAGGAGAAGAGCATGCAGCCTGTGCTCCTCTGGACAGCAACTATGTGCTTTCTTACTTTTATACTGTATAAAAAACAAAATATTACTGTTATCTCCCGGATGATTAGGACACCCTTCTTCTTTAGAACAAACAAAACACTCCTGTAGAGCCTTTTTAGGAATGTTCTTCAGTTTGGTTTCTCTTTGTTTTTCATTTGTTCAGTTTTTCAGCTCTTTTCGCAGTCTGTGTGTATTGAATTCCTAGATTAGGACTGTATTTACCCCTTGAGTAGAAGACAAAATCTTACATAGCCACTTATTTTTACACAGTAGAAACAATTGGTAAAAGAAGCCGTGAGGTGGCTAGTCTCATTGGTCTCATTGCCTGCCTGCTTATCCAACATATAACATAGCTCCAACCTGTGTGGGTTTTTGTTTCTCCTTTTTTTCTAGCCTGCTATGACTACCAGGTATGTAGCTGGCTGCATCTCATTGCAGAAGCAAGTTCATGAATATAATGGACAAAATTAAAAGATAAGGGTGTTTAGGGACTGTCTACATCTCTGTAAATTAGACTTTAACCAGACTAATGGTTTTCATCACGTTGCCTCTCACAGATTGCTGTTTGCAAGAATACAGTGGTGATTCAAAACCTGTTTTATAGGATATCAAAAACACATAATCCCATAAAGAGCCTTTAGTTTATCATAGTTTGAAGGTGTATTTCTGCAGTCAACAGAAGTATGAAATCTGTCGTGGATTATTAATTCTTAATTTATTTTTAAGGAAAATTAACTTATTTTACTGTAGTTAAGGTTGTGGCATCAAGCAGCAAAAGAAGAAACTGAATTTCCCTACAAGGACCAGTGGTTCAGGCAGAGAACTTCTGCTCTTCCTGGCAATTAATTTTTCGGTAGAAAAAAAAGAAAATGAGAAGGTATAGCGAGGCAATTCTGTGTGAGAGTTGCCATTTTGGGACAGATGTCAAGCTGGGAGGACAAATATTGTCATTTAAAGAATAGAGTAGGGAATGGAAACCACAAGTGAGGTATGCCAGACCTGAGAGAAGCAGGAGAGTTTTATATTTTGGGATATATCAATTCTGCCAGGTAGCTACAGTATTCAGCCACATATCCTGAGTACTGAACTGCAAGATAAAGAGCTGAATTCCCAGGGCAGATGCCATGGATGTGCGCCCGTGTCTTCAGCACAAGTTAAGGCTCAGTGTGCTCTGGCCAGGCTTTGCCCTGTGTTCCACCACTCACCCTCTTCCATGAAACCTATTTTCCCCCTCACCCTACCAAGGAGGGAAAGACGAATTTACGGTTAAGGGACTAGAACTCGTAACCACTTCAGCTGGCATCATGCTGCACTCTGCTTCCTTCAGGGTTTTCCATTTGAGTTTCTGCTTTCCTTCCCCTCCCGTGATTCATGCGGTGTGAGGAGCTGCTGTGCATCCTTCCCTGTGACTTGCTTGCAGCCGTCTGAAACTTCAGCTCGGCTGATGCTCTTGCAGTTGCAAAATCGCCAGCCTGCACATGGATGTGCAGCAGCCATTGGTATATTCTTGAGCTCTTCTGCAAGAGACTGCCTTTATTTATCCCCATGCTCATGGGAAATATCAATGGAAAACTTTTTTTTCTCTTTTTTTGGGTGTCTCTGACACCAAATTATATATTTGGCTGTTCTTTATATAAGGCATTGCTCTGCTAGGTTGTCACTATTTTTTTTTTCCTTTCATAAGTGTTGTAAAAGCTACATTTCTTCTTCCATATGTGGGTGGTAAGATTGTTGGGAGATTCTGGCAAGTATTAGGAAATGCTAATCCCCAAGGGCCAAACCTTGGTTTTGGGTTTGGGTTTTTTGTTTTGTTTTGTGGGTGAGCAAGAGGGTATTTTAATTACAATGGAAACAAATCTCTTCAGACTGTGTTTTGATCCATCTTCTCCCTTTTTCCTCCCTTTTAATCATCATCACCCCTCACCTGTTGGCAATCACTCTCAGTTTCTTTTTACTTGCTAAAAAGTATATAAGAACCAACAGTTATATTTTTGTAAGATTTTACATATTACATGGATGCATTTCAGTGAATATGTATTGCTTGGTACAATGTAGACACTGTTTTATGTGTATAGTCAGGTTGAGAAATGTAAATGCGCAGAATGAGAAATGTCAAATTACTTTATAAACTAATTTAGGAAGAATGCCACATGGGTGATACTTTGTCTACTAGTCATTTTTGCCTTTAACTTTCTTAACAATTTCTCTTCAAGCTGAACTCAGATGTTTGTCTCTAAAATATAATTTGTGTTCATAATCAAGCAGGAATAAGTCAAAATTTCAAAGCCTTTGCTTTGGTGTAGAGAAGAGTTATCCTTTTTGCTCATCTGTGTCATTCTGTAACGTGTGAGCTGTTGCTATAAAATCTACATGTTTTCATGAATAGAAAGCTTATCAATTCTGTAATATCTCTTTAATTTCTGAAAAGAACTAAAATATTAATCCATATTAAGGAATCTGATAAATTCATGTGCAATAGTTTAAAATACTGGCTAGGCTGTGT
The DNA here is from genome assembly GCA_032275445.1 of Crypturellus soui. Lineage (NCBI taxonomy): Eukaryota > Metazoa > Chordata > Aves > Tinamiformes > Tinamidae > Crypturellus > Crypturellus soui. The sequence continues at coordinate 1,423,387 of JAUBNY010000992.1, read as the reverse complement.
GTAATTATAAGAGGTTGCAATGTGCTTATGAGCTAGCTCATGTCTTGAGACGGGAGCCTTGTATTCCAGAAACTCGTGAGTAGCTTTGATAAAATTCACTTTCATCTTTGGTTAAACCTTTTGTACCAAGAGGTGTAATCTACAGCATCCTTGGAAAAGATGCAGCTTATTTCTCAGTATTTGCACTTCTAGGCCTTTAAGACTGAGAGATGGGACAAGAGGAGCCATAAATGGTCCTGTAACTTACAGCAGAAAGCAGTAACAGCTCTGCAGAGGAACCAGTTCTCAAATCTATCAAACCCAAGCTGGTTTCCTTAGCTACTGTGATAGCCCCTGGAGCCTGTTATTTCTTATTCAAAGTGAATTAATTGAATTCAGTGGAAGTTGCAGGTAGGTGGCTTCTCTGGAAGGCTGGGCCCTTATAGAGCAGCACTAACCAGCAGGCAGGAATTAATTGGCCTCCTCAAGCCTTTTCCACAGATGACAGAGAAATGAAATTCCGCAATTGATGTCACTGCTTAACCCGAGATGCACAGGATCAAAAAGGGCTGTAAGGAGTATGTACTTCTGTATGTTTAATAGTAAGGAAGGGACACATGAGCAAGCAGGCCCCATATTCCTAGCCTTTGGGGCAGCATTGCTTGGTGTAGAAACCTAGCAGGAGACTTCTTTTTGCAGCAGCAGTAACAGTGTAAAATGTTCTGTGTGAAGTGATGCTTACAAGTTCCTTCCATCTTCCTCCTTGTACATCTTATTCACACGGGTTCAGCTAGCCATTTCCAGAAAGCTTCTCTTCACAGTTCATCAGTGTTTCAGCTCTTAGATTTCTTCTTCTTACCTTATTTTGTTCAACAGAAGTCCTGACATCACCTCTGAGTTGCGGAGGGCATCAGTGTGCCTTTCCCATCAGAGATCCATCTCTGGAGATGATGCAAGTGTGAGTGTCGCCAAGACACTTTCGTTGTTAGTAACTAACAAAACAGACCAAGCATTGCCAAGCGTGACAGATCAAAAATGGAGCTCTGTCAGTCTGATTCTCCCTCCCACTCGCAAGCTAATTGATACTTTTGACAAGGCAGGTGTGGACCTCGCTCTGCTTTCAGTACAACACAAGCAAAATCATAAGTATAACACAGCTTTACTAGCAAGTACTTTTAAAATATTTAAAATGTTCAAACAAAAGTTACTATTTAGTAATTTTCTATATCTGTGATTCTGTATAACTGGAGACCTTCCTGGAACTTGTTTTGTCGATGGTTTGAGAATTATGTGCTTTTACGTAAGTATATGCTTTAGTTTGGTTTTGTCATTGTTATCACTAAGATTGCCTTTTTTGTATGTACTTGATGAGAAAATGAGCATTGTAATCCTATTTTTGGTATAGGAAGCTTAATATTTACAGGAAACAAAATTCAAGCCAATGATAAGCTATTTCAATTCTTGTATCATCAGGTAGGCATGCTCATTCTTGTTCTCTGTTTATCATTTTACGGGTGTCAAAAATGTGTATTTGGACATTTCATAAAAAGGAAAACTACACCGTTTCATATGATACTAAGTTGCATATGTGCATATTCATTCTGAGTTTACTGTGCCTCATATTTCTGGATTCATTTCCTATTGAAAGAAACCATGTTCCCTTCACAATTTGGGAACACGCCAGCCAATTTCAGTCAGAAAAGGCATATCAGCCTCTTTCCTTAAAGCAGGCTGCCTGGCACAGGAGAAAATCCCCGCACATTCTCTGCTGAAAGAGAAGCTCAAGTGTGAACTCATTCCTCTCGCACGCGGGAGAATCTGTTGTAGAAGGGAGGTCAGTGTGCAGTCAGGGTGTCACTTTGATACCCACATCACTCGACACTATATGCATGTAGAAACCAGGAATTTATTATTTCCAAAGTCTTCTGGCTCTGCTTACTTTAACATATCTCTCCCTCCCATATATTTTTATCACTATTTTCTGTGGAATTTATTTAGGCTGTAAACTTCCTGGGATAAGGAGTTCATTTTCTGTCCTTCTGTAGAATACTTGGTATGCATGCAGGTAGTACCTAATAAGTCTAAATATCTATTAAGCCAAATTTAGATGTTTTTCATCACAATCTTTTCACTTTTTGCAAAAATGTGAGTGGTTTGTCATCAGTACAGTATAATGCAGTCGTCCAGTCTCATGAGCTAATTGCCACTGATATGCCAGGATAGGTAAGAGTATCTTGTGATTTTTGACCTTATGTCTCATGAGTTCTTGTGGGACACCTCTCTACAGGTTGGAGTAAAAGATTCTAAAATTCTAATTTAAAGCTTGAAGAAATAACGATTAAGGCTTTACAGTAGTTCTAATTCAGAACGTCAGCTCGTCATTTCTCGAGGACTCTGATGCAAAGGTGAGGTAAATCACGTCATCATTGTCATCGGTCTGGAGTTTGCCTGTTGCAAAGGCTACATGATTTCAGATCGCATCCCACGTGTGCAGCAGTGGCATTCTGTGGGACACTCCAGTTAGGAGCAGTAAGGACAGAAATGGAATGGGTGCTTGTCTTGTCCCCTCTGAGAGAATTTCTGTAGACTTGTGTTGAAGAATAAGGTTGAGCTCTTCAGAGAGCTTCGACTACTTCTTCCTTGCTTTAATTATGATTTGAGGGATCACGATTGGAAGATTTTTGTTTTCAGGAATATCATAGAATAATTTGAGTCGTATTGAAAGCCTGATAAAGTGCTTTGCACACATATACAGTCACGACCTCTGCCCTCTGAAGCATAGTTTGAAAGGAAGAGATTTGAGAATTCTTTGGGTGTTTTGATATGGCAAGGGGAGGTATCAGAAAAGCTAATAAAAATATCTCAATACCATGATACTTGTCAGTAAGTAACCACTCCTGGCTAACAGTGATTCTTTTGAAGATTGCACCGTTTACTACTACTACGGCAAGTACTTTTCCTTTTTTCCAGCTCATACAGCTTTTGGCTTATGGATGACATTTCAAGCCTGTTTTAGTCAGCGTTGTAGAGTGTGTCACTTTCTTGACAATACTACATGCCTGATGACCTGTGCGGTCAAATAAAACCAGTAGTTTTCCACAAATCTTGCATGGGATTTGCAGTTTTTCAGCACAGATATGAAATACATCTATTGTGTGTAAATAATCATGTATTCTTGGAATAGGAAGCATATTTACCTACAGATCATTATGAGAGCTAATTACAAAACCTGATAAATGTTCTGGCATAATTTCTAGAAACTTGTATTAGAAGTAAATGAATCAGTACTACTTTCTATACTATTGGACAAATAATTTCTTTTTTTCTGTAATTTGAATCAGCTGTTAGACCCTTGTTCTTTTATTAGCCTCATTTAATCCATGGCTAAAACAAGCTTCCACACCTTTGCTTTATCCACTTGCATATTGTGGTAGATCATTGCAAAACTGAATTCCTTCAGACAAGAACTTTTGCTTTTTTGTCATTCCCCATGTAAGATTTAACAGAGCTCATAAGTAAAAAATTTTAAAAACAGACTAGGTAAGAACATTGCCAAGGCTTTGAAATATTCCCTAAAGCTGCCATAAAGAGATCCTCACCTATGAATATCAAGCACGTTTGGAAAATTAGTTCTGAAGCTACATAATATGTAAGTTCTCGTCCATTCGTTCCTTAGGCAGTGCATTCAGGTTGCTCGTCAGCTAGATACCAAGACGTGTATGTCATGAACCAGGCAGGTTGCGCTTTTAAGTAAATGGTTCCGTTTAGGTGCCGCTTTCACATGTATTATGAGAAACGAATACTTCTGAAGAAAGCTGGATCAGCTTGGTACAATTTCTAATTATTCGAGTGGCAATATCTCATGCAAGGAATCAGAGGAGCCATAGGCACGGACTCCTGTGGCTGCTTCTCTGTAGCTCCTCACGTCAAGGCGAGCGACGCCGGTATCACTACGTGGAAGTGACAGAGAGCGCTCTCGGGTGACGGCTGGCCAGCCAGGGTGGAAATGGAGGCGGTGAGATAAAGCGGTGGCTGAACCGGAGCGTCCGGATTGCCGGGTTGTCCCGAGGAGCGAGCGGAGAGGCCGCGCTGGGGTGGAGCGAGGTGGAGCCACCCGCGGCGGCGGCGCGATGCGCGGTGAGAACTGGGTCAGGGCAGCGCCGGGCCCGGCACCCCGGGGGCGCGGGGCTGGCCCGGGGCTAGAGAGGGAAAGCCACGAGGGGAGGTGAAGGGTGGATGGGGTGAGACTGAGGCAGGTGATGTCAGCCGCGAGGAAGGCCGGGAACGAGGGGGAAGGAGTGGCGCAAGGAGGGGAAGGCGTGGGGCAGGGAGCCGCTGCCAGCGCAAAGGGAGGAGGCAACTTTTTTCCTTTCTTCATTTGTAAATACTGGGGAAAAACAGTACTACTGAGCAGGATGGGCTGGGGAATGGCCACAGAAACATGAATCACTCGTAGGCCAGCATGCACACTGACTAGCAGGCAATACTCCGAAATTAAGTACTTCAGTGTTGCCTGAATGTTCTTATCAGAGCAAAGAAAAGCAGCCGTGATCACCATGGCCACTGCCAGCTTTTTGCCATGTTCCCGTCAAGGGAGTTCTAGGATAGCCTGCTGATAACTGCTGCAACACCTTTGCTCTGTCCTGTTCATCTGGAGGGCTATAATCCATCTTTGCATGCATTCTTCACAAATAGACGTTAACCTTGCATTTTTCTTTCCTTTACAAATCCAGAAGTGCCCCCTAGTATTTCTTGGGAAATGTCATTGCAGTCTCTCTCTTAAGAAAAAACTAAAAGCAGATTTAATGGACACACAGACCGGTGAGGGCGGAGGGAAACGGGGTGGAATTTAGGGAGAGATGATAGAGCTGCAGTTTTCCTAGCAAGACCATCCTTCTGTATCGTTCCACTGAGGCTTGGTGCGGGAGGTCAGTATTTATAGGTGATTGCTACAACTTAACTATCCTTCACTACTGAGATTAAGGGAGATGGATGACGTTTTCAAAATAATTCAGTTCTACTTTGCAAATTAAATGGTGAGATTTTTAGAACATCTCTCACTGAAAATAAAAATTCTTGAAATTCAGCGGCCTGTCATCCTTTCTCCCGGCAGCTCAGGAATGCCTATGACAAATATTCCATGAATTTACCCTCCCAAAGGTTATGTTCTGTTTTAATGCAAACGCTCCACCCAGTGTGAGGCACCTTACTGAGGGCACTTTAAATGTTTGACACTTCCATTCCAATGCAGATGTATGAGAGTTTGAGCCTTAAGCATAATTACTTTTATTTCCTTTGCCTTTCTGTGCATCTCCATTTACCACTGCGCTGTCTGGCAGTTGTGCTTGCAGCTCTCCCGGCACAATGTAGGACCCAGTCATGTTAGTTGCTGACACGATGAGCAATTTTGGCATACAGTGAGGGGGCTTAACCTACCTTTACGGCAATACGTCTGTGGTAGAATCCCAGTTTGGAAACACTTTTGTTTGTTTTTTTCCTTTGCAAAAAAGCTCCTGATCTGCTCTAGGCAGTGGATACTGTATTTCATCCACTTCGCTTTATTGTGATTCTGTGCAAGTGAAGCAGCCATATATTTGTTAAAGCAAACCCGTAAATAAATTATCTGAACTCAGAATTTATTCAAGTACTTTGTTCTAGTGTATTTAACGTGAAGCTATATAAACCCCCGCATGCTTTTCTCCTTTGCTTATAAAATAGGCATAACTTTTTGTTTGTACCCCTCAGATTCCCTAATGGAAACCAGTGCCTTTCACTGCTCATTTCTGTAGCATATCCCACACTGTAGCCCCAATGGGCATGTGTACTGAGCGCTTAGCTTACACTTGGATTCTCTGAACTGGCGCTTATTGCGCAATTTCACAATTAACACTTCTTTCGTCCAAATGGAAAAACTGCAGCATCTCATTTACTTCTCTTCTAGCTGGACTCCAAGCTAGGACCACTAATGCCCTGGAGGATTAGCCTGCAGCCCTGGAGAGGGGATAAGAGCTCCCATCTCCTTCTGCGTGAATGTAGGCAGGACAGAGCCTGCCCTTTGCTCTTACTGCCTTATAAGCCACCCTTGTTGGGGCAACTCTAACTGGTTTTTGTTCCATCTCCCTTCTGCTGGCAGAACGTTGCGAAAATGAATGAGGATATAGGGACTGCAAATAGTCTTTTACCATACCTTCCAGCAGCTGCTATGCTATGACGTATACTTACTGAAATAATAATAATAATTTTAAAAATGGCAGATAGCTGTAATATCTGCTATGAATTTGGTCCCAAAAGGGGAGTTGAATTGCATATACTCTTGAGTTATGGTGCTTATTCTGCCTGTCCCTCTCATCATTCCAGATTTTGTATCAAGAGATCTTTTACACAGGCAGGAGTCATTCAATTAGTACATAAGGGAGATGTCTGTACGGGCGCATAAAAATGTTAATTGAGTTTAGGATAATTAAGATTCTAAATGAGAATGAGAGGAGGCAGATTTGTCCTTGTGCAATGGGAAAGAATGTAAAACATGAAAGGATTACCAGAGTTCCCTAGCATTGTTTTAGAAGTATTTTACTTTGCGCATGCAGACTTTCCTTAGTAGTAATATTTATTGCTGCTGTGTGGTACAACATGAGTGTGTCATTACTGGGTGAACTGAAGTTCTCAGAAGAAATTTGAGATCTTTCTCCATTGCAACTGGGAGATAAATTTGCTTCTTTCTTTGCTTGTTATTTGCCTGACTGCACAAATAAATTCATAGAAGGTTCTAACGAAGATTATGAGCCTGATTTCATGCTCATGTTTTTTCTTCTTCTGTAGATGTGGAAGTGTAGATGTGAAACATGAGATGTTCTGGAAACAAACGTTTTCTGGGATTTTTACTAATTAGAATCATGACAGCTTTCTTACGAACTCATTTACTTGTTTATATAATGCAGTCAGGAGGAAAGGAGCTATTTGCTACAAAGCTGACTTCATCTGCTCATAAGCCATGGTGATAGCAGCAATA
>JAUBNY010000992.1:1350554-1396720 GCA_032275445.1 Crypturellus soui | reverse complement strand
TGTTTAATTATATTCTTTCTGTGACAACTCTGGCATATTAATAACTTTGTGGAGGTTGTTGACAAATCACTTAAATAAATAGTGTTCCTATGTTCCTTATAAAAAGTGCAAGGTGTTTTTTTTTTTTTTAAAAAGATCCATAAAGGAACCATTCAACCCCATACCAGTAAAACATTGAGAGTGTTGCAGTATTCTGACAAGAAAAAAAGAAAGACACTGGAAAAAAAACTATTAAGATATTAAAGTGTGAGGAATAAACAAAATTTATGGGCATTTTTTTTTCTTTTTCTTTTGGTTGGAATGGGAGGGAGGGTTGAACCATTCTTTAAAATTTGCTTTAATTATAGGTTTACAGGAAGGACTATCAAGAATGTAATCAATATGGGTTCTTATAACTACCTCGGCTTTGCAGAAACGGATGCTAATGCATTGAAAACTGTGGCCAAAGAGTTACAAAAATATGGGACGGGAGTCTGCAGTAGCAGACAAGAAATGGGTAAGTAAATAGCTAGATGGTCACTAAAGTTTCTTTAACTAATGGATTTTTCATACAGTTATCTTGAAAGAACTGGGCATTTAGAGAATTTCAGTTGCAGCAACAATTACTTGATTGACTAAAAAATAATGCTTAATTTTATTCCTTGTTTTTTTAAAAAGGGTTTTTTTAAAGGTTAAAGTGTTACTGAGTTTTGAAAAAGCAAACAAGTGTATCATATAGTGATCTTGCATACTTAATGATGGAAGTAATAAGATTATTTTTAAAAGAAGTAAACGAAGCATTGAGACTTGAAGAGGAATTGCACTTGGACAAGTTTGAATTGAATCAGTTTTATATGGAATTACCACCTTTGGAGTACTGTAAAATTAGTAAAATGTGGTTTTGTGTACTTTCTTTTTTTTAATCCCATGTTCTACGATTATATTGTAATGTTTTCTGAAAAATGCTTGAGCACAACACAGAAATTTCCAAAATACTTATGAAGAGAACTCCAGAAGACACTGGCTGCCCTTTTTGTTAATAGGTCCTCTGTGGTTTGACAGGTGCTGGGTGTGCAGGCCGCATGTTGTATGATCTTCAGTTTGATGCTTTATGCCAAGCGTTTTACTGAGGCAATATTAAATGTGAATATAATGATGCATTCCTAATGGTAAAGTAATTTTACATTTTGGTAAAAACAACTTGCAACCACAGAAACTCAGAGGTTTTGTTTTGTTTGTTTTTCCTTTTATTTTCTTGGGAAACATTATGACTTTTTTTTTTTAATGGAAGCCTATAACTTTTCTGGTTAATTATTTTTTATCTGTTTATTCACTTGCAGCAGCTTACAGCAACATCCAAACAGAGGGCTATTTTTCTTTACTATAAAATATCAATGGGTATTCAAAATGTTTGATTTACGGTTTGTGCACTGTCCTGCAGAAATAGCTGTTTTCCCTGCAGATATCACAAATATTTTGAAATAAGATAAAATAAAATAAAATCCTAGGTAAGGGTGTTTGTATCCAGTTCTACTTTCTATTAGTGATGACTGCAATGAGAAGTTGGCGACTTTCAGACACTTGTTTTGACTCACTGTTACGGCTCAGCTTTGAGCACGACAACTTGTGAGGCTCCAGAATTGCCCTTGGGTAGCTGCAGTCCATGGTTTCCTGTGAGTTACTGTCATTGGCCACATCTTTCTGACATTCTGATGGCTCGTTCATGAAATCTGACCAGCAGGGACTGTTAGAGCAAAAATTAAATAACTTCTGAGTGAGTGACCTAAATGCCTTAAGAGGTTATTAAAAATTACCTAGCTCATAGAAATTCTCTTTCACAAAACTTGCATCATGTATAGAAAAGTATCATTTAAAAAAAATAAAAAATAAAAAAAAATAAAATATATTTTCTTTGCCTATTTTCCATTTAGAATCATTAAAAGAATACTTTATAGCCTTGTGAGCTGGAAAGGTCTGGATAATATTGTTTTTATCTGATAGGGAAAAAACTTCTTTTATCCAACAAGATGAAAACTTACGTTTTGTTCCTCTCATAATAAACTCTTTTACGGGGAACAGTTAAGTGTTATATCCAGACTCAAAAAGTAAAGCAAACCCTTCAGAGAGGGTTTGCAGATTGATCCTACTTTCCTTTTGTAGGCGATCCATCTGATGCCTGCAATGTATTGTTTCAGCTGAGTTGCATGCTTGAAATTGGTCACCATTACTAGTGATGAAAGGTATTCAAAGAGTATCTCTCTTCTCTTGGTCTTTCTCTTAAATTCTGTTTTGTCTCAGATTATTTTGGGTTGTTTTCAGTACTTCAGAAAATTTGCTATGTTCCTCATGCTTTTCTTCTGTAGGGGAAATTTTCGTTTTGGAGACTTATATGACTCCAGGTTACTATCAAGAAACCCTATGATAAGGTGGATTCTGTGCTTCAGGTATTAGGAAATCTAGTTAATCACCTTCATCTAGTCTGTTACATGAGCCACATTGCAGAGCTTCCTAGGACTTTATCTCTTTGTGCTCCCGTGCGCCTAAATTATTAAAATGTCACATCTTTTTATGCAGAGAGCAGTTTACAGTCGGCTTTCATGTATCTGAAATAAATGAGCCTGCTCAGATTTTTTTTAATTTAAACATTAGTGCCCAAGAACTGGCATAGATGAAGCTGTCAGAGCACATTGTTAGGCAGCTAAGTGAGAGCCTGAGCTCCGTGAGGAATTCACTGTGTATGGTTGTGGGGAGGAAAGTCACTGCAGGGAGCAATTCTGAGCAATGATAAAGGTCTTAGCTCTGTAGGAACCTCCCTCCTTCCAATAACTCTATAAACACGCCAAAGAAAATAGCTTCCCACTAGCAGTGCGTATACTCTTTTTTCTAATTTCTTTCCTCACTTGTGCTGCTTCAACTCTATTTTGGTTATCACTCAAGCAGATCTGCAAAATTATAGCTGTCCATGTACCCAAGTTAAAATATATATACACTATACTTTCAGGACAGAGATAGGAAAGGGTGTGTTGTATTTAACTCTCATATATGCTTTAATTATCATTTGCCATCCTAATCATAGGAGGACAACTGAATGGAAAGCTTTTGTTCCTGGACAGACAATCTTTCAAAATGTTTGTCTTGTTGTAATTGTGTGTCTGAGCTAAAGTGGCTTGAAATATAGATACACTGGAGAGTAACAACCAATTTGCCTATGAGATCCTAATCCAAGAAAACACTTAAACAGGGAGGAGAAAACAAAGAGAAAACAAATAAATTGAGCAGCACTGATGCTTGATTATGATTGTAAATTGTACCTCCCTCCTAAATTGTTCCTTTTACTACTGCGCACACTGTGAAGTGGGTAGAGGCTGCTCTCAAATCACAATGTTGTTGAAGGAGGGTTGCTCTGAGGATAAGCTAATAATGAAAGTTTTAAAATGGTTGTCTAAAGTTTTACGAACATATATTTTAAGTAAGTATATTCTTTTACAGAAGCTAAACTTCACTAAATGTAAAGTTCTGTGTTCTTAGAAAACCCATACATAAACATAGTTCAGAAACTAATGACCATGTGAGCTGTAAAGCCAGGCTCCTGCTTTCTCTAAAGTAATATCGCACGTGTCACTTTAACAGACATTCCTGTTTAAGAACAGAGGCATAAGAACCTGATATATCAAAAAAAAAACGTTTTTCTAGACTTATCCTCCATGACAAGATTTCAGATATTTCTCTCCTTTTTTAATGCTATGCTCCTTTTAAATTATAATAATAATAAATCATTTTCTTAGCATAACAGTGTCATTTAAGACACATTCCTGAGGCTTTTGTGGAACTTCCAATCTGAAAGAAAAATATTTTCCTTTTTAAAGCCAAGTAAACCATTACCCCTCATGAGGATTTTAAGCGGTAGTTCCATGAGAGCTTCAGCTCACAGCTCAGTGGGAGAAAGCAAATCAAATATTAAAAAATTGTAATGAAGGGAACAGAATGCCAAGCGTAGAAGATAAGCGTGCTACTGGATAAAGCTCTGTTTTGCTCTCGGGTTCTCTGTGCCATTCTGGCCGAAAACAGGAGAACTGGTAAACTGCAGGGAAGGGCAACAAGCATCCTCAGTGGTCTGAAGAGCTTCTGTGTGGAAAAACCACTGAGATGGCTGTCTCCAGCTGTCTAAAACGCCTGTCCTCAGGGTGGAAAAGAGCCTCAAGGGCTTTACAGAAGTCCTTATGGAAGAGATTATATAAATCTTCAAAACGCTGTGTGGCGTGGAAGAGTGGCCAGGGGTTGCTGCTCCTTGTCTCTTGCAGCACAGGGGCTGCAGGAGGCTGCAGGAAGATGGTAGGAAGTTTCCATAGAAAGAACGGGAGGCAATTTGTCACGAAGGAGGCTTGCAGACTCTGGGAGCTCATGGCAAAATCTACCGTGGAAGCTAAAACTTGATTTCCTTTCATTTAAGGGGACGCATACGGAGGAGAGATCACTGATAGATACTAGAAATGCCAGAGCTTTTCTAAGGGAAGTGACTTGAGCATATTAAAGGAAAATTGTTCACAATGATTATTTAAAACTGTTACTTGTTTGCTGACTGCAGATCATAGTAAAATCAGTAATTTGGAGCTTCTTGAAGTAAAGCAGACTATCATGCCCTAGACTTGGTGCCAAGGAGTCACGTGAGCAGCTGGTAGTTTGAGTGCTCCATTTGTCTAACCCATCAATGTTCCTTATGGAGATGATATACATGAGCAGCAGGAGCAAATGTATCATTAGTGCTATTTAAGCAGCCAAGCAGGTTTCCTGCCTTTTTGAAATCCATCTCCTCTGATTATGCCTTGGACCAAAAGACAAGATGAAGCCTGCACAGGACACTTGTAAGGTGATTCACTTTGGAGGGCATGGTTAGGAGTTTGCATTTTAATGGCTACCTTGCACTCAACTGTATGACTTTTTGGTTGTTTGGGGTTTTGATATTTGGTTATCTGATTTCCAGAAAGCAAATCTGAAAAAGCTGTGCCAGCACTTAAAATGCAGAAGCACTTCTGTTCTGTTTGATTCCTTCCATTAAGTGTTAAGGCCTAATATGAATTTCTGTCAGCAGATCCAGGAACGTAAAAATAGCTGTTTGTCTGGTTTTAGTTTTATATCACTTTAAAGCTTTAATGAGGACAGAGCCCAATTTGTACACAATACTGTACAAACACAGAAATAAAGGGTTTATTCCTTAGTTATCAGCCAGTGATAAGGAACTAGAGTTCACGTAATTTGAAGTTTCCAGGTATGATCTTCCAGAACAATGCAGACACCTAAGTGAGAATTAGAGCTTATACGTTGCGTAGTCTTGGCTAATTTCTTACAGGGTAGTGTGGAAATTAATAAACAGTTAACTAGAGGAATTTTACTACTTTGTCGTATGGACCTCACGTTCCCTTTTTGCCAACCCTTCCATGAATAAGCGATCCAGTTCATGATGAAAGGGTTCGTCTCGTGTTTCAGTACTGCAGAAGTATCCTCTGCAAAGCGTGATTGGGCTCTGGACAGCCCAGCTCCTGCCAGGTGTAACTAAAGCTCGTGTGATCTGTTGAAAACCTAAAATAGCTGCAGTATGTACAGCTAGCTACATGCCTGCAGATCCTGAGAAACTTAGGGCATCAGCAGCCAGTCCCTGGCACTGAAAAGGCTGGACTTCAACCATAAATTTTAGCTGCATGTTTTTATAAAGAAAAAAAAAAAGCAAACATAACTGGAAGAAGGAACTTCAAAACTTCATTTTTGTTAAAATGAATCTAATCTTTTCTGAGATACAAGTTCATGATACAAGAACTTTATTCTCTCTATGACTCCTGCAGTACTTTTGTTGTATGAAAAGCTATCATCTGACATCGCTATTAAGAAAATATCAACATTTATCTTCTTTCAAATGCTCCTTTAGAACCTGCTGCTTTTGAGACAATCTTATACACATGTAGGATAAAATGGGGCAAATACATAGTATTACTAGTATGAACTTGTGCTTCTCTCCTGTTCTCCCATCCACATCTATCAGTCTCCTGAAAGTTTAGAATTTACTCCTTTTCTGATCTCTGAGGGACAGTGAAACTTTCAGGATCATCCACTGTTGTGTAATTAAATACTACACTTTCTGCAGGTTCTATTTCTTTCTACTTCTAATAATAACCCATTTAATTTTGCATTTTGGGAAGTGTGTATGTATGTTCTTCAGTAATGCTGTTTTCTCCTTTCTGGCAAATAACTTACCAGATGGTATCAGGTAGTTACATGTTGTTTTGGTTAGCTCACTATTCAGCTCAAAATACCTCTGACAAGTCATCATTTTCTTTGAGGAGTAGTTCTTTTTCCCATTGATCCGAAAGATTCACAGCTCCTTTTCCTATGTGGAAATGACTTTTATGGGAATCCTTTAAGTGAGTTTTTTTCACTAAAGGATTTGTTGCGTGCGTCAATTTTGTAATCCAGCTTTTGCTTAGTTTGAAGTAAACAGGTGTTTTCCTGCCTTTTCTAGGCTTTAAAATTACAAATGAAAATGATATTAAATGATACTGCTTCCCATGCTGGCTATTTAGCCATTGAGAAATATATTGGGCAGACTACCCACTGGCATAAACCCTCTTGTGTGAGCGGAAAGAAGTGTCAAAGCTAAATAATAAACGGTCGGGTGCATGGGAGTGAATTTCCAAGCTTGTGTCTAGTCGGGTGACAGCAATTTCTGGCTCCAGAGGATGGGGTAGGTGTGGAAAAGCCGGCCAGAGCCACGGGTACCTCACGTTCCCCGTGCCCAGAGCGCAGAGACAGGCGCGGAGAGGAAACTGGGTCACCAGTCTGATAAAGGAGGGGATTTGCTCCTCCTCCTGTGGAGGAGGATCCCGTTGTGAAAGTCCCCACTTCTGATAAAAATCTTTCATTTTACTTTCCATGACACCTCTATAATCTTGGCACCAAATAACAACAGCTGCTACACCCGCTGTCCTCTGTTGCATACAGCTGCTCCACAGGAAGGGAAAGACTTTTGAAAGCAACTATTTCTGTTTGGTCTCGGGGCAGGTGGCTTTCTCCCAAATCTTCTGCAGTAAGGTGGCGTGTATGACCTAGCTGTATTTGAGATGTGTGAGACACACATCGGCCTGGCGGTGCTCTTGGTGCTTGCTGGGGTGGTCTCTGCAACCACCTGGAAATGCTGCTGGATGAACCTCATTCCTGCAGATCACACCCTTCTCCGTGCTTCTCCCAGGGGAAAGCAATACAGTTGGTTCAATTTATATGGTAGCTAAGGAGCCTCTGAGCCTGGAAAGATCTCCCTATATGGTAAAGAGTTGCATATTTATTAACTAACTACCCCTTTTACTTTAAACCTGGGGAAATGAAAGCTTGTATCATCAGTTCCACTTTTCTCAGTGTATCTGGCTGTTACTAGTCTCCCACTGATCCCAGGCCTAATAACTGATGTGTGTCGTATTGCTCCTGCAGCACCTCACCTACCACCTACAATGCTGCCATCATAATTAGAGTAATTCAAAGCTAAGACTGATTTTGCAAATGCTTGTCATTCGGGTTTCGGTTTTGCAAACCCAAACCCCCATTGATTCTGATCTTCAGTCCGGGATTTGTAGGCAATAGTGATATACAATAATATCTATTCACTACTCGGATTAGTAAATAATAAGTAGGAATGTCACTTTCGTAATGTTTAATCCTTGTCCATCACAAAAGCACTAAAAACAGGTTGAAAGCATGCCATTTCTTTCTGGTTCATCTAAGATAATAGGTGCTTGAATAGAATGATCTGTAGTAAGTCAGGATCTCCTGATTTTTAAAACCAGAAAATATATGATGCAACCCCAAAATTAGATTAACTCCCCCCCAGTAGTGTCAGTTACCCCTGCAAGAATTGGGGACAATTTTCTAGTGTTTGAAAATGCCTGCCTTTCAAAGCACACCCTGCTTGTTTCTCATTCTTCCCCATGCCCATCCCACTCCTAATTCATGCTCTGACCACTGTGAGGAGAGCTTCAAGTTTCCATTTCAGACTTCATCTTGTGTTTGTCCCTAGCACTGAAGTGGCAAAACACACCTGTTAAGGAATGCTAGGACAGCTGACCATGCCAGAAGCCTCAGTTTACCCATAAGTGCTGTAGACTAGCCAAAAATGCAAAAATATAGAGCTAACCAGCTAAGAATAGCTTGAGGCTGACCAGACTCACAAGCTAAGGCACAAAGCCTCAGAGGTTTATGTCTGTGACCTCTCCAGTGAGCAACTCAATGCTACAACTCCAAGTGTTTCTGTATTTTATGCAGCTTAGCTACTAAGAGCTGTGGATCTGAGTGGGCTATGTGCAGAGCTAACATATATCTCTGTATGTCTTTGGAGCTTCAAGTGCAAAGAGTAACCATCCTTAAAGAGCTTCATGCACAGCCAGCTCCCATCTTACTGCAGGTTCTAACAGACACTCAAATTTTTCTACATCATTTTACCTAAAGCATCAGGAAGGCCTCTTAGCAGGAGCACAGAACCAGGGACAGCCCAGCTCAGAGTGCTTATTGTATAAATGTGATGTGCAGAGTTGTAGAGTTCAGGATATATGTAGACAGTGCAGAGACCTGCATGAAACACTGCAGGAGTCAGCTCGGGTCTAGTAGAGCCTCAGGGCATTCTATCACTTTTCTCCAATATCCATGTAATCCCTTTTTTTCCAGTAGCTAGGGGATCCTTGCACCTTAGCTCCATGGCTATTGGAGGATTGCCTGCCTAGGTGGTATTCTGCATGCCCTGTTTCCAAGTGAATGCTATTCTTACTAACCGTTTGACTATTTAATGAGGAAAAAGTAATGAAAATGCCTGCAACCAGCAGAATTAGTGTTGTTGCTCACACCTTACTGCTGCCGTTTCTATTTGGATTTGTTTTAACGAACCTCTCTCTGCAAGGAGAGGTCACCTTCATGACTCACGGCTCTTGTCAAGACACCAGCTTTCTGCTTTCGCTCCACTCTTCTGCCCTTCGCCCACAACAAGCAGATTTCTCATTCCCACCAGTCATAATGCCCTTCACTAATTCACTTTGCCTGTTTTATTTTGACATCAGTTCCCGCCTTGCAAGTGAGGTGAGATGCTCACTATCCAAATCCTTCTGTTTCCTGCTAACAACCTTGCTCCCGGGGAAAACGCTCTGTCAGAATCCACTGGCCACTGTCTTCCCCGCAGATCATCCTGTCTTGGTACCTCCAGCGCACAGACAGGCAACCAAAGACGAGACATCTGGCAAGCTGAGATAATTCACTGCTGTTGAAAGTTATTTGTTATCTATGCTTAACACCACGCTCTTCTTTTTCCATTTTGTGTTTTGGTCATATTCAGTTGTAAGCTGTTGCTGAAAGGTACTACTGGTGTGGGACAAATGGAGCGCCTTACTGGTTTGGAGCCTACAGGTCTTATTATTAGATAAGTGAGATGAAATAAAGAAGCCACTCCATTAGTGTCTTAGCAGTTATGTCTGGGTACTAATTGGGAGGAAAAAGAGTTATCATCACGTATCAGAAGCAGTGTAGCTTTGGACTTCCAAAGTAGAAACAGAGGGAGAAAACTTTCATTTGTATATTCAGATAAAAACATAATTAAGGATCTTGTACACATACTCACAGAAACATTCTGGGGAAAAAAAGAGGGTGTTTTGTTGTTGTTATTTTTTGCCATCTTACTCATCCAGGAAAAATGTGAGCATGTCTAAGGTCTTTTGTCTTAAATTTCTTATAAAAAGGAGGTGTATTTCCAGGTAAGGAAAAACAAACCAAAATGAATCTTCGGGATAAACTAGATCAAAAATGGTTATCAAAAACTGTGAAAATGAAACTGGCATAGGAGCTGCTTTGCTGCCTTAAAAGCAGCAGTATTTTTTTATCATTGATTGTAACCGTTTGAATTTTTCCCCTTTCCAGTTTATCCCACGTACACAAGATCAAAACCTTCATCAGATCTAAAAATTCCATCTGATTTTAATGGCACTTTTCTTTTGTATGTTTTGTGTTCTTAGAATTAATAACTTCTGCAACCTAATGAGATTTAAGGCTGCCTGTGCTTATTTCCACAGGCACCCTGGACAAGCATGTGGAACTGGAGCAGCTTGTGGCCAGGTTCCTTGGTGTGGAAGATGCCATGGTGTTTGGCATGGGCTTTGCAACTAACTCCATGAATATTCCTGCCCTTGTTGGGAAGGTGAGTACTTTCTTGGGGAACACATGGAACATTTTTATTATTATCATTATAATTGTTTTAACAACTGTTGCAGTAGTCTGTAAGACTTGATCGAGTCAAAAACCTCAGGAACCCCTGAGTCAGGAGGATAATGACCTCATGACCCTAGCTGTGCTCTTTCATCATTCTCTATCTCTGGGCATTGCTATGACACATACCTGGCATCTATTTAAGGATCAGGTTATATAGCTTCTCTGTGACCAAGTCACTTCTCTCTAGAAGTGACTCTAGAGTGAGCAAACGTTGCCTCCTATGTCACAGTTGTTGTGCGATGAAGTGTTTGGGGATCATTCTTTCCTTGCTTCTACAATGCCCAGATGCTTGTGATGAAAGAGGAAAATTAGGATATTTTTATAACATTTTCAGAAAAGAGGAAACACCGTGGTATCATTCCTGATGAGGAGACTGCTAGTTAGCCTTGAAAGGTGGCTGGTCTTGCAAACGCAAGAACAAAAGGCCACGTGACAGAAATTAGGCTCTAATTTGGTGCTGAAAGAACCACATGCCTAATTTGGACTACCTTAATGCAAAGGCATGAAAATCCATTATCCTGTTCATCACAGCTCATGACAGGGTGAGCTGATGTACTGTGCTGTTACCCAGAGATTTGGTGGTGGTCAGTGCAAATGTGAAACAGTAAATCCCTCTTGGCAAAAAGGGAGCAAGCTCAACTGTGTGGTCTGTGGTCAAGACTTGTAACTCACTGGTGAAGTCACTTCTTCATTCACCATTGAAGAAGGATGCAGCTTTTACGAGAGATTTCTCAAATACGCATATACAAGAGCTGGGAGAAAATGCTCAGGGTGCCTCGCATATGAGCTTCTGCCTGCAGTGGTGCTGGCAAAACTGTGCAGTAATTTCAGAGGGAACAGGTAGAAACCAAAAGTTACTACAGGTAAATTTTGTGTGCATGTAACAGAAAAAGAGAAAGATTTCCCATGTTCCCCTAAGCCTAGGCATAGATATATGGGGATATATGGAAATATGTGGTATGTATCGGTCCTGTTCTTATTTCTGCAACCCAAAGTGCAGATGTCAGCCCAGCCTAAGTATAACTGCTACTTAGATTATCATCGTGCAGGTTTTATATACAAGGCTGTGGTGGATAAGGCTGCAATTCATTTTCAACACAAAAGAGACTACAGACAAGTGACAAAGAAACTGATATCATTTGATTTTACTAAGAAGTGGTCAGTCTGCACCAGAATTATTTATTATTTCCTAGTTACATAAAGTATTCGATCTCTTCACACCTCCCAGCTATTTCTCGGAATCCAATACTGCAGTTTGCCCTTGCAGTAGAGTCCTGGCAGCCCCCGAGAGGTTGCAGAAACTCTAATTCACCTTTAAAACTTACAGCTTAAGTGGTGCAATGGGTCCTGTAGACCCTGATGCCTGTGCACGCTCACATGCAGACTTAGGGACCGCCTCAGAGTTGATGCAGATGCTCACCCTACTCCTTCTCCACAGGGCTGCCTCATTCTGAGCGATGAATTGAACCACACTTCTCTTGTTCTGGGTGCGAGGCTTTCGGGTGCCACTATTAGAATCTTCAAGCATAATAGTGAGTATTGATGTTGGGAATACCTGGTGACAAAGACGTTTGTCTTGCCTCCAAGGCAAGAGTGCTGTTTTGCAATGTGTGCTTTGCTGTCAGTTCCCTGATAATGCTTTTATCCAGGCAGAAGGATTGAACCGTTCGTGTTATGAATGATTTCAAAGAGTGAAGAATCAGCTATGTAAGATTACACTTAGGCTTATGTGTGATCAAGGTCATCAGGCTGGGTCTTAGTTTTCAAAACCTGGGGTCTTCACCTTGGTTCTGTGTTTATGGCATGCTGAATGACCATGTACTGCTGAAAACGTTTTGTGGGTTTTTTTGTCGCTTCAACCAAAATACCTACAGACACATTTACGGTAATTTACCCCAAGTGTGATTTATCAGAAATGCTCCACCTTTCCTGCCTCTGTTTCTAGCAGGTTCAGTGAGACCACAGTTGCACATATGTGGCATCCCTTTGAAATTGCTACCCTATATTCCTGGAAGTTGTACCAAATATGCAGATGGTTATAACAGCATCATCCAAGGATTCTTCCGAGTATGTTTTTTAGTGTAGAAATAATGTTAATATCACATGTTAAGTTTGTAATCACATACTTATCCCTTAAATGGTCATGTGTTGTATCTTTTAGTTAGATAATGTTGCTGTGGTCACAGTCAGAGACATTATGACTGACTTCTTCGGTGATGACAGCTTATTTGCCCTTATTCTTGCCCTTATTCCCCATTGCACTTGCCCTTTACATCACCACTACTACCAGCAGGCAGTGACTGCAGCAGAGGTTAAGAAGCTGGGTAAGTGGTAAGGAAAGAGAAAAGAGGTCTGATCACCTTTGCTAGTAGCTAATACAGTCCCTACTCTCTATTAAGCATTGTGCTCAGCCCTGAGGTGAACAAAAATGAATTATGTATATTTATAAAAGGCCTAAGGATCCCTTGGAATAAAAGGTATGCTATAATTGTAATAGAAAATGTTATTATAATTAGTATCTATTCATAAATTGGACAAGAAGCAATTTCTGAAGATCACTCAATAATTAAAGGTCATGTGAACCAGAACATTTTTACAAAAGTGATTATTTATAGATTGACACATAACGTATGCAAACTTGATCCATTTTCCCCGTCTAGATATGCTAGGCTTAGCTTCCATACCCATGTTCTCTCTGCAATTCCTTGGGTTGTTCAGGGCCTCGTGCCACTCCTCATGCCTTGCTTGCAAGGGCTGTCTCCACCGTGCGGGATGGCCACTTAAATCCAGATGTCCTCAGCCTTTCATCGCAAGCCCAGCTGGCTTGCACTGCTTCCCACAGCGTTTTAAAGACCATTCCAGGTTGAGGAGTGTTTTACTCTCGGTTCCTAGGGAAGCAGTGCAGGTGTTGCTGTGGCTGTGGTCCTCAGTGCAAGGAATGCAAACACGAAGCATCTTTCAGCATTTTATTCCACCCCTAAGAAGCTAAGACCTGATCAGTCTCTGCTTGGGCTTAGGATAGATAAAAATTAATGGTCTGTGGAAATACTACATGAACCTAACTAAAACCAAGAGTGACCTAGTTCAGTAAACACCACTCTAGCACTGAAAAACACAGGCAATCCCTTTGAGTACCTCAGCAAACATTAGTGGAAGCCCATTTAGATTGCTTTAGAAAAATTCACCGTTTTTTAGACTAGAGATCTGATTTGCCAAAGTCAGTCTTGTTCGCCATTTCTGAGACATTGCCATAATTAATTTGGACAATGAAAGTGTGAAAACTTATGGAAATATTGTATGTAATTTGAGTGTTAGCTTTTGCCACCACAGTTTTGTAGGTCTGGAATTATATATGTATGTTTGTGTATATATATATATATATTTTATATATGCATATATAATTATATACATAGATATAAAATATGTGCACATATACATCATATACTTTTTTAATACAAACTCACATATATACATATATGAGTGTATACCTTTGACATGTTTGTGAGTTACGCTTCATACAAAGAAGCTTCACACATCCATGCTCTTTCCCTCAGCCTACTGTGAGCCTCTCTGTATGGTAGTTTCATGGCTAGGAAGCTCTTAGACGTATTCCTTTAATCATACCCATGAGTTACACATCACCACAATTTCCTTGTCTAATAACAAGTAGTAGAACTAGAAAGCAGTTAGGGAAGGCTGTGGAAGGCTATTTTAGACAGTTTTTTAAAATGCAGAAGAGCTCATAAGTGGATATTGAAAGGAATAATCAAGAATGTGTTTTCTAACATCTCTAGACTCACAGCTGAGGAAAACTAGAGTTTAAGAGGCACAGACCATAGGAAGACCCGGACCCAAGTAGACAGCATTCTTCTCTGTGGATCTGAGAGAAGTGTAATACAGGTCTGGATAGCAAAAAAAATTAAGAACACGTGACCTAAACGCTCTACTTGTATTATAAGGATTCTTCTCTTTCCAGTTGGGCAGGTGCTTGTTTGCTTTGTAGATTGGAGCTGTGTTGCTACCAGATAATCCTCCTTGCTAATTTGTGAAGATACAACGTGCATACAGGGACACACACATGCCCAAAATGCTGGGCAGTAGTAGTCATGCTTACAAACAAGGGAAGTAAGTTATTATCTATGCTATAATGCTTGATGCAAGGGGAAGGTTCCTTATGTCGTGTCCTCCCTGTGGACATACAGAAAACTTTGTATCTGGAGTTGGTACTGCAAAATCTATAGTAGGCACTGATTTCAGCATCAGCTAGCAATGTGTTCTGATTTACTGTCTGAAACCCTCTTCTGCATGCTGGGAGAAGACCCAGAGACCACTCACTTCCAAGAAGAGAGGCTCAATGTGTGTCATTTCATGAAATGAAATCAATGACTTTACAGAGTTCACCCTCCACCTCCAGTCAGACGCACTACTGTGTCCTCTTGGCTTGGTTGGGGCCTTTTGCTGAACACTTGGAATGATTTTTCAGATAGGTGCAAAGAAAGGAAACAAAAAGTAAAACAAAGTCCTGTGTCCAGACCAAATAGGAGTTAGCATACATTTCATTTGTACAATTAAGGATGGAGCCAAAGTGTCTGCTGGCACGAGTTGGCTCATCTCTTTTGGAACCGTGCCAAGTTACACATGTAGTTTTTGACCCAGTATTGCCCTGTACTAAACACAGCAGAAGCAGTGGCAGTCATTACAGCCACTAGTGACTCAGACATGCTGTCTATACACTTAAAAATAAATCCAAACCAGCCAGCAGAATTTTGAAGTTATGTTTTTTTACTATGAGAATGCATTTTGAGAAAGCAGACTTGTTCATGAGCCTTGTTGCTTGCATCATCCCCTCTTGAAATGCAGTGTAATAGACTGGATAAAACTGCCTCGAATGTGTTTAGTTTGGCTCTGACTTCTGTAGTTACATGGGTACAGAAAGTTCACCAAGAGATGGGTGAGGTGTGAAGAGTGTTTGTTGCAGTTACTATAAATGGTTATCAAAATGAGGATGAATGATTATGTAATGATTTAGTGAAGCAATGGAATGTTTTCTGAACCATCAGCTTCCTGAATATTATTCAACAAACATGCACAAGATTCTAGACCTCTCAGGAAAGGAGATCTAGCCTCACTTTCTAACAAGTTTGACGTAAATCTCACCTCCCTTTTTTCCCCCTCAAATGGAAAAAATATTTTCAGAAAAAAAATATAGGGAAACTTTTCTGTGAAAATTTTATCATGGAACGAGAGAAGAAAAATAACCATTTTAAATCTATTACTGCTGCATATCCATGCTTCAGAGTGTTTTCTGTAACTAATTTGGTAAGAATGTGAGATTATTTTATTTCAGTGCATATAATGTGTAATATTGGATCTATTTGTCATAATGCAAAAGTAAATAATTATACTTATTTCGTTAGTAAATAATTGCTATTTTGAGTCACCTTAGTGATGTATAATATAAAAGTTAATGGAATTTATAAAAGTTAATGGAATTTAAAAATGGGCGGCTGTTCTGGTTATTACACTTTTTGCAGAAAAAGCTGCGTAGGTTTCCTAAAGTGGACAAAATCGTTAGATATCTGTGCTTCTTCCAAGAAAAATTCTTCCAAGAACAGCTTCTTCCAACCGCCTTTGGATGTTTCAAGCCTTAAATTGCATGACAGAGCAAAGCCGAGCTATGGACCTGAGTGTGGTTTTATTGGGACGCAGGAATGTGCCCGGGTGCTGTTGAACAAACCTTTCCCCATAAACAGGAGGCCGGAATTTACAGCGTGGGATTGAGAGCCGTGCACAGGCCCACCTGCAGGTCACCATGTCAGAGAAATTAGTGAAAATCCTCCAGTTCAGTCCTGTAGCCAAAAGCTACTGAGCGGAGCGCTCCCTCCGCGCTGCTGCTGGTCTTCGCCGTGCTGGGGAGGCCTTTGGCCACCAGGTGTTGAGCCCCAGAGGGAGATTTTCTCTCTGCTCTGCTGCGTGGATCCAGGTTCTTTATCCAGATTCTTTTTATACTGAGCGCGTTCTGCTGCTGAGCCCTTCCGCCTGCTCCTTGGGGACTGAAATAATTCCGTCTTTTAGAGCTACAAGTTTTCTTAACCCAACGGTAAGAGGGCTTTAAATTGACTAGATTTAAGATGGAATCTGTCAGGGTCATAAACAGGGATTGTAGATTGTCGTTCCTGCAGTAGTAGATTGATCCAGGCCTGTTTTCAAAACCCCAAACATGAGCGCGGGCATGATTGAAATTGTTCGGTGAAAGTATGAATCAGCCCTAAATTTATGTACTACTCTTTTTAGCGATCTAGAGCAGTCCTGACTTGCCCATAAAGCTCCTGCCTACCTTCTCCCCAGTCGTGTTGTGGGCACCATTCCCGTTTCCATTTCCTGCACAGTGATTTTTGAGGAAGCAACTGCAGTTCTGTGCCTGGCGTCGCTCTGACCAGCTCTGGGCTCCAGAGAGCATCTCCCACCCATTTCAGTTTGTATTTAAGACATTCTTTTATTAGCGTCACATTTTAAAGCCCTTTTTCAGAACCTCTGACCTTCTTTTTGGTTAAATATTAGCGAAAATCTCTTTGCCTTTCTAATAAAACATGAAAAGTAAAGCCAAATAGCTATTTATTAATCAGCCTATGATTTTATCAAGGGTTTTCTGTCAGAGCAGTTCTGGGTCTTGTACTGATGCTGGATGAGAGCATCTCGGTTCAGCTGGCAGATGAATGTGCTTCTAACTAACTCTATCCAGGTGAATGCTGCTCTCATTAGCCTGTGCAAGAGAATGCTGAGAAGGCTTTGAGGTTTGTTTATTCATCCCAGTTCAACTGCATTTTGCCCACAAAACATCAAACAAGTCATTTGCGGTCACATTCTCAGGTTTAGATTGGTAATTACATAAGCAATCTGTGAGAAAGTTATGGCTAAATCGAGTTCTCTTCATTGCAAGGGCATTTTAACATACTGTCAGGGTACGTGATAGTATGGAGAAGGCAGGCAATCGCGAAGCACAACCAAGCGCCTCAGTTAGATGGAAATCTGGTCCCTGATCTGGTACTTGAACCCACATCTGAAAACTGGGGAACAGAGTGGTACGTTCCTACCTCCTCCTTAGGCACCTTGCTGGGATGTTATGAGCATAGTAGAGGATTTGGGGGGTGGTTCTCACTAATGAGGTCGTTAATGACAGATCTGTGTCAGGCAGGTGTGAGCTGTTCAGGTTTCCAAACAAAATATGGTATCCTGCACGGACAGCAGATAGGAATTTATGTTAATCCACCCCTGGCATTTCTCAGTCAAATTACTGCTTTGGAGGCCCTACGTGTGTGCCATGGGAACACACGCGCGTACAGACAGCCATCTAGACCAACACGGCTAGCTGGAGCTGCCGGAGTGAACTGTGAGGGAAACCCAGGGCTAGTAGAAACCATCAGATTTCTGTGCAAATATATACTCCGTCAGGGGAAGAGAAAAAAAGGGAAACTACAGTTGCATGGCTGCAAGAAACAGACAGATAAAGTAGGGAAAAACCAATGGAGTAAATGAATGAGTAAAAATTAGCCATACTTTTTTTTGTTTCCAAATGAGCTTTTGCAGTAACTTGGTACAAGGCTGTTCCTTTCTCTTTTTTCTGTTTTTGTTTGTTTGTTTCTTTGTTTATTTGTTTTTCTTTGTCCCCCCCGCCCCCCTTTCCCCTGGAGGCTTAAGTGTCCCTTGAGTTTAAGAAGGGAGGACACTGTTCAGGCTATTACAGAGTATGGTGAAAGGCATGTTACCCACTAAGGCTTTTTCTTCTTTGAAGCCTCTGGCCACTATCAGAGATGAGATCACTGCACTAGATAGATGAGCTGCAGTGTAATCCGGTTTGGCACGTAGTTCCCTGTGACACACAGGGACGCTGCCGCAGAGAGAGGACTGGTATAGCCTGCTCCAAGGATGCTGCGTCTGCATTTGCCCTCTCTGATCTGGAAAAGCCGTGCTTGCCTTGTTAAGTGTGAGTAAGAAATTGGCCTGAGCTGAGGGCTCTTCACCTCCCAGAGCCCCATGTTTACGAGGGGCAGAGAGGGGGGCCTGAGCCTGATGCTGCGGCTGTGGGGAACACCCCCTGTCCTGGGCCAAAGGAAGATGCTGGGATTTCAGAGACACCTGCAAGTGCAGAGCTGGGCCAACAGCCAGGGGCTTCTCAAAGAGCCGTTCCCACTGCAGTGGTTTCTCTTTGCTGTTGCTTTAGAGATCTGCAAAGAAGGGAGAGAGCCACATGGGCTGGAGGCACCCAGAGCAGCCCAGCAAGGATGGAGCCTGGGAAAGGTGCAGTCCAGAAGAAAGGCTGGATGCTGCACTGCAGCGTGAGGGAGCTCCTTGCAAGGGAGGTTGAGAAGGAGCAGGCAAGAGGAAAGCAGGGAGATGATACAGCATTCCTCCCCTTCCCCTCTGCAGTAGCCGAGGGGAATTAGGGAGGTATCATGGCTGTCAGACACTCACTTGCCAGCCTAATGCTTAAAAATGAATGTAACTTCTTGGAATGGCAGGAAAACATGGGGAAAGGAGGGCAAGATTTTCAAGATATCTTTAAAAATAGCAACTCATTCCAGCCAGAGACAGTCTGCGAACCTGTATGAGAGTGCTAAGTGGGAGAAACTGAGTCAAACCCAAGGGGGAGGAAGGGAGAAGGTGCTAAGGATAGCAGCGGCCTTTTGATTTGGATCGTATTTTAATCACAAAGCATCGGGCTGACACCACCCAGGAGGCTCCCAGCCCACGCAGAGGAGCGGTGACGGTATCTCTGCGCCGGGATGAGCGTTGAGGGTGGAGGCAGCGTGTCTGGGGAGGAGGTGCAAGCTGCCCCAGCCGTTGGGGTTGCTGGTTCTGTTGCAGCAAGTCGGAAGGATCTCCGAGGAGGGTTTTGCGTCTCCTCACTGAGCTGACCAAGCCCGAGCCCAAGCAACTCACAGTTCTCGCTTTAGAAACCTTATCCTTATGTAATATGCAGAAGTAGCAGGTGGAAAATGAGGCACAGTTCGATTTGGTTGCGCTTTGGTTAATTAATTGAGTGAAATTCCTACCAGCACCTCTTGGGCCTGGTGAAGGGCTGTTAACCTCTAGCACCGGGCATCCCGGCCTGGTCATGGCTGGACGAGAGAGCACAGTTATTTTCCCCATAACTGGTTGTTCAAGATGAACTTGTGCAGCTCATCCCTGCCACAGTATTTTATGGTCTGACTATAATTAATAGGCAAATAATTTGATATTAGAAAGTGAGCTGGGGACCGTACTGTTTTATTTCTTGGTGTTCAGTATAGCCTGCTGTTTGGACAGTTCAAGCACATGCATGTAGAGAGCATCACATCTTTATTTTGCCTGAGTGACAGGAGAAGTCTTCTTTAAGAAGATTAAAGGTAATAGATTTTCTTCTCCTTCCAATTTCCCCTTTCCACACGAGACACCACAAGCACAGAGAATAAAAGGGGCAGTAGCATTTCTCTGCATCTTAACAAGTTGTGTTGGTTGTTACAAAATTAAGAAAGGGACAGCTATTTGTGTTTTTCAGAATGAGATATCAAAAGCCATCAAATGTCAAAATGTCCTTAGCTAGGACTGCAGCAGGGCTACATTTTGCACGGTCAGGCAAGCTCATGCCTAGTTCTTCTCTATCTGCAGCCTCTTGTTCCACACTACCTTTTGGTAAAGGAGCTAATTTTCCTTCTGCATTACCTCTTTAAAGCAAAGATAGATAGATATATTTTCCTCATCTTTGTCCTCCCCTCTTTCCTTCCTTTCTTTCTATGGGGATATATGTTAGAAGAATTGAATGCTCGAGCCATTATTTCACCTTTGAGGTTCGGACAAACTCATTTTCCCAAGTCTAGCATCAGTCCTGCACAAAAGTACAGAGAGCACTGTCTCCAAAGAGTGATCTGTGTGGTTCAGAGGAGAGTTTGAAAAGTCCCAACAAGATATAGGTGATGAAGAGCCAGTAAATTCGGTGGAGAAAAGAGAATGCCTAAATTCCATTCGAGCGACTGAAAATCTTCCCTCATTTTTGTAACATGTGAGCTTTCTGTCATCCCATGGAGCCTTTTAATCCTCAGAACTGTAAATGGTTTCAGAGTATTCCAAAAGGGAAGGTGAGCAAGTCTCTCTTACGAAATACGCAGGTGTTGCAAACCCTCCGCTGATGTATAAATTTATTTTAAAGCACTGGGGAAC
Organism: Crypturellus soui; assembly: GCA_032275445.1. NCBI lineage: Eukaryota > Metazoa > Chordata > Aves > Tinamiformes > Tinamidae > Crypturellus > Crypturellus soui. Next base: position 1,376,260 of record JAUBNY010000992.1, on the reverse strand, counting down.
TTCCATTTCCTGGATTGCCATCTAGTGGAAGCTGCGCTGCGTGCATGCAGTTATTCGTAATGACATTTCTGCCTCGGACCTCATCCAGCCGCGCAGACACAATTTAATCTGATCTCTAATAATACAGGGAGTATTGGAAGTCTCTGTAAGACTTTCATTTAAAACGTTTTGAAAAGGCTATCCAGATTCCTGAAAGGTACCAGAATAATTCATTTTGGGTAGTGCTCATTCACACTCAGGAACCAGTCACTATGCTGGTTAGATTTCAACTCCACCATGAGAGCCACATTTTTATCTGAGCCTTATTTCTGCATTTCTCTGGGTTTTTATTCTTCCTTTCATGTTTTTCAAGACTTCAGTGCCTTTACTTAAAGTGTCTTGCAAGATTAACCATATTCAGCTCTTGAGCAGGCAGCTACATTTCTAGTATTGCTCCAGGTCCCCTTATATTGAAGTCATGCAGATGCCAGGTATTTTGGCAGCACGTTAGGGTATCTGTATCAGGCATGTGTTGCGTTTCCCTCTCTCGTAGTGTTCTTCCCTTCTCTTTCCTTTTTGATAAGGACAAGATTTCTCTTACCGCTCTCCAGATCCAGATATTCAGTGGACTGAAGCAGCCCACTTTACTCATGAGCCTTTGACAATGCTGGGAAGTGCCTAAAATATCACTTTTCAGAAAGCCTTGAAATATTATGCATAGCAAGAACAGCTGATAACTAAGCTCTGTAGTTAACAGAAGGAATTCCGTTTTGTTTTAAAATAATAATGTAAGCCAAGAAGTTCAACGTTCTTTCCCAGAATAAGGTCCGTAATGGAAAGCTTTATTTAGCTCTTCTTGTCGCTAAATTGAATTCAAATAAATTGCATCAATTTTTGGGTCTTCCCTAGTAACATGTAAAGCTTATCTTCAAAAAAGTGATACTTTTTTTTCAATGTTGTCTTTTTCTGCATAGATTTCTTTTGCATAGCGTGCAGAAGAAAATTTAAAGTTCCTTGGAAATGTCTTTATGTTAATCTTTTGCCTTCTCCTTTTCCTTATTTTTTTTTAAAGACATGCAGAGTCTTGAGAGTTTACTGAGGGATGCAATAATATATGGGCAGCCTCGAAGTCGCAGAGCTTGGAGAAAGATTATCATCCTCGTGGAGGGCATTTATAGGTATGTTTATTTTTGAAGCGTGAGTATCATTTCTGGGGATAGAATGATATATTGAGTGACACTACCGTTAACTTAGAAATCAAAAGGAGACCCTCACGACAGTGGAAGTCACAATTCTTAGCGATCTTATAAATACATTGATTTTTACTAGGTGAGTCTGAGCACTGGCATAACGTGCTCTAGTTAGATCCTGTTTATTGTTCTGCATCTTGATTAGCAAATCACTTTCCTTTGGAATGGGGGATGTGCTATGAAAGCAAGACAGATCATCAGCTCGTACATGTTGCCAGACCTGTGATGAAATTCGTGGAGCAAGAAGGATTGAGTTGTTTCGCAAAGTAAATAATTTGAGAAGTTAGCAGATCAAAAGGCAGCTATGCTATTGCTAGCAGGTAAGTTCTACATTTCTTATCCAGCTGATGGAAACTAAACTCTTGGGCTAAACTCAGACCAAGTGACACTAGCAACTTTCCAATATTTACTGCTGGATCTAATGGACTCCCTGTCTAAGAGGTATTTCATATAATCCCCATCCCTGGAGGAAATGTGAATGACAGAAGCATCTTCATGGATCTGTCAAATATTACTTCATAGTTCACTCTCTTTCCTCCTAAAATTTTCCATCTTGTGCAAAGAGAACAAAATGATCCTCATCTAACGACCTGTCACTCAGAGGTGACTTCAGCAGTAGATTCAAAGAAGTTTGAACTTTTCCTTTCAACCAGAATAAACAGACAGAATCTGCAAATAAACATAGCTTGGCTCAACTAAAAGAAAACTCAGATTTAAGGGCTTGGATTATGCAGAAATGAAGTGGACCACCAACATCTTCCTGAAAAACAAATCTGTCAGTCACATGGCCTGTAGAAAATACTGAGCTTTGATCAGTTTTAAGTCCTTTGGTTTGGATATTGTGTGTTAGAAAGAAGGTAAACTCGTAATGCAGAGGCATAGACTAGGTGAAGTAGTGGCCAAACTTATTGTCATATAGTTGTGACATTTGCAATTTTATCTCCAAATGTATAAATGGCAAGGAGGTTTCTTTTCCTCTTGCTTTCTGTTTGGTTTGTGGGTGAGGAAAACTTTGTTGTCAGAAGTTGCTGTCAAAAGAATAGTCACAGGCCCTTCTGTGGGAATGCAAAATAATAATATGGCAATCCTCAGAGAATCTCACAAGAAAGCTTCTTTTTTTTTTTCCCTGATAGGAATTATTAGTGGTACGGAAAGCTCCATAAGCCAGTGCCTTCCAATCGGGTTTGAGAATTTAATTAACTATCTTATATTTTCTTTAAAAAAGGAAAAGTCTCAGTTTGTATATCACCTTCTGTCAATTAAGGTGAAACATCAGAGAGACATGGAATCAGGTGCTGAATTTCTTTGGTTCCACCTCATTCACATCACTCTTACCCCGCAAGAGATGAACAATATTAAGACCACTCGTGTCCTGAGTAGCTGCGCTCGTGAAAGGCACGAAGCAGAAGAAAAGCCAAGCTCAGCTCTGCAACAGGACCTCACTGGAGACCAGCCCTTGCCGTAGCGTGGTTGGTTGCTTTGGTGGTTACTGCCGTAGCTTAAGCAGATCAGAAATTGAGGATGGTGGTTTGGCTGCAGAGCAGCTCCGCTCTCACTGAGGGCGAGCACCACCACACCCCACCGGGCTGCATCTCTGCTGATGCCGCCGGCTTGAGGGCCACGGGATTGATCTGTCCTCGCAGCCTGAGTCATCTCTCCTGGGAACAAACTCACAAATCGGGTAGTCTAACCCAGGAAGTAGCTAGAAACATTTCATGTGCAGAAGGAAAGGTGGAGGTGGCGTGTTAGAAGTCCTGTTAGAAATGCTTTTACTTTTAAGTGTGTGTGTGTGCATGCGTTCTCTCCCCTCATCTTAATATCCTCCTTTCTTGGCTCATACATTTTGGTAAAATAAGCATGGTAAAGTTGATGGTATTGAAAATATTTTGCCTATTCTTTCTGTTAGAGGTATGTTACAGTATTTTGACTACACATAACTGTTTCAAGGATCAGACTTGCCTTTTGAAACCATAAGCCACATATCTCATTTTGCTGTAACTGAAGATAGAATTGGCCGCTTGCCTTTGGAAAGGCCCAACCTAGGAAGAAGAATATATTTGTTTGCTTTTTAATGTATCGAACATCTGAAAAAGAGAAAAACAGAAGTAAATGTATCCACTGCTGAAAGCTGGCTCTCAGCTTGGACTAGCCTGGGAGCAAATATATTCCATATTAATTTGTAACTGAGAGAGACCATCCAGCCCTCAGTCTTCAGCACAAAAAGCATGAATAGGTTTTGGCAGTGTCCAGGGCACAAATTAAACTGACTTGCTAAATCATATTTCTTTATTTAAATTCTAGCTAATGTTTTCTTTGGCTCCTGACGTTTCCAGTTCAGAATTAATCAGCTAGCATGCTCCTACATGGTTACTGGTAGACTCCTGTGTCTTGCACATATTTTTACCAGGAGTCGGATAGGCCAAGGCCCAGGGCAGGAGTGAAGGGGCAGCAGAAGCTGATTAAAATATATGATTTTTTTATATCTATATGTATATATATAGCTTTTCCCTACTTTAATTTGATTTGGAGATATTTCCTTCCAACTCAGAAAACAGTTCTGTGATCAGTTGGATATTGTCCAGTGACTTTTTGGGAATATTAGAAGTTCCTTGGGATTCAATGCCAATTCCATAGGAAATTTCACAGGGCTATTTTTTATTTCCTGGAGTTAGATGACTGGACTGCAGAAAAAGAATGGGACAATATAATTAAATTATTTTGCCAGGGCCAGTGTAAAAGGTTAACACTTCCACCACTTCACTATATAGGTTTATATTTGAGGCAGATTAGGAGGATTTTTTTAATCTACTGCTTTCAACCATGCAATAGAGACCATTGTGTGAATGTGCAGGGTTTGTATAGGAAAATAATGCCCAAAGTAAGTATTAAAATATAGTACAGATATTTCTGTAGTAAGGGGTCAGGAGGGAAGGAGGCATTTTCCAAAGTACAAAATAGTCTGAAAGGAAACAGATAGGTTTTCAGATGTTGGATTGTGGTGCTCTAGGGCATATTCAGAAGCTGAGTAATGCAATTATGAGAAAGGCAATAGCTTGGAAATTGGTAAATTAGTTTTCCTGAGAGAACAAAATCTGAAACTGTGTAAATTAGTATGTAGCACCATAGAAGGCTGTAGAAAGCTGTTTTTCTGAGAAGCTTCAAAATAAACTGGATGAACACTGTCAGTATCCTGTCAAGATCAAGCCTATGTTTGGAGCAAGGTGACCAGCACAAGAACATGCCTCTCAAAGCACCCGACTTCAGAATTCATCATCTGCATTGGGAAAAATCGCAATGGTTTTATAGGAATTGAATCAGGCCTCAACATTTTGCGAGTGGATTCAAACTGAGTGCAGGCTGGCACAAGTTCGACTGTCTGCGCCCTGCACAAGGTATGATGATAGTCAGCCGTCACCTGGAGGCCGTACAGCCCTACAGCAAGGTAATAACTTCTGCTAAGAGATAACAACATGTAACGAGAATGTCTGGTCTGGGCAGAGCCAACTTCAGTTTCTCTGCGTCCGTATTTTCACATATGCCCTGTGCGCTTCAGCAGATCTGGAAACAGATCATTAGCATTACCACTGCCACCAAAAAGTGACACAGTCAGACTGAGGTGGAGATATTAGACTTCATTTCTACTTCTCTGGTTTAAAATCAGTCCATATCAATATTTACTGAAGGATTCAGCACACTTTCCTTTTGGGCTACCCCAAGTGAGTGACATGTGAACTGAAGTTTATTTTGGAGTGACACTGGGCCAGAAGCTGTTCGTACCACAAACCATCTTCCAGGGCAGAAGGGAGACGAGGAAGAGATGCGGCACAGAAGGGGTGTCCTTGGCTCCTGGAGGACTGAGGACTCTTCAAATGGCAGCAGAGCAAATCTAATACACTAAACCAGCAGCATGGTGTCCGTTGCATGGACACTTTAGGCCATATTAGGATCTCCGTCAACAAGCGTCAGATTTATGTCAAGCAGCATCTTTTCAAGAGCACTAAATCAACACTGAAACTGAATGCAAGTGCTGTACAGCTTAGAGGTCAAACACAGCTCTCCGACTCAAAGTAGAAAGACGTTTCCCTTCAATCTTGGTGTCCGACCGTCACGATGCAGCGGGGCGCCCGCTCGCAGGCGGAGCGACTCGAGTGGTCCTGGGTGGCCGGCTCAGGCACTGCTCGCTGTCCCCTCTGCAGCCGGCCGGGTGCCTGAGGCTGCCTCGGGGCTGTGCCGGTCCCGCGGGCAGAGCACGCCCTGTGGCTCCGTGTGATGTTTCGCTGACGAATGCTTGGACGCCGGGTTGCGCGAGGACAGCCGGCGCTGGGCACATTAGGAAAGTGGCTGCGGTGGCTCCAGGTGCTCCTGCCCAGCTGCCGGACACCCCTTGCCTGCTGCAGAGGCCCAAAGGGTGAAAAAAGACTAAAATTGTCAGAAGTTTCCCAAGCACCAGTAGCACTGCCTGCCCCTTCTGTGATACCAAATCTCAGCAGGGCTGCAGAGAGCCCTGTCTACAGACAATGCTGCTCCGGAGCCTGAAACCTGCAAGAAGTTGTGTTGTTTGCACTGTTCTTTTGGATGTGCCGTTCGGGAGCGAGCTTGACGTTTCTGTTTACCTGAAACTGCCTTGGCATTTGCAATCAGATACACCTTAGCTGCAGGCCTGAGCTACAAATCATTGGTTTTCTAAGCGCAGAGCACACTCACGCTGTGTTTGATAGGAAGTGTTTAGCATTTAAAGACCTGCTCACAACTGCTAGTGGTAAATAACATGTTTAACTCATTATGAAATGAATACCGAGTGCATCAGAGCATAGCAAAGTACAGCTTTAGTCATTTCACAAAGGTTTTCAACACATAATAGTCTTCACAGCAGCGCTATTGATACTGCGTCCTTATGGGATTAGACTGCATTTGTTCTTTGTCTCCAGGGCTTTGGTTTTGATGAATGGGTCCTCTGTGCCACCTCACTGAAGTGATCGCCAGTAATGTGGAAGGTTTATCATCTTATTTCTAGGAATCTCAAAGCATCATTAGTAAAAATTCTGCATATTTATTTCTCATGTGTGGCTGTAAGATCAAAAAAAGGACAAAAAAAAGAGGGGTTTTTTATTGTTGGGGCTTTTTTTGTTTGTTTGTTTTTTATTTTGGAGTGTTAAGTAGCAGACTGCCTTTCCTGAAAAGGGCGTTAGGGGAGCAACAACAGGCAAACGTAGATCAGGGTTTCCTTTTGGTATCACTGAGCTTGTCTCCACTGAGCACTGGGGTTACCTTAATTTATGGCACCTTCTTTGCATTTCATCATGGCCCATCTCTTCCGTGATACTTCTGCACTGGGGTAATTTGCTCTGGAGTCGCTTCCGCAAATATCGCTGCGGTTGCATACGCAAGATAGGCAAGAATCAGACTTTCAATTACAGCAGCTCCTTATAACTCATTACAATATTTGTTTTATAGTGAATTGTAATATGCTAGTAGGGGTAATCTGGGCACACCCTCATTTTGAACCTCCTTTTCCTTTCCTAGGATGTTCAAAATTCACAGGTGTTCAAGGACATTTTAGCTGTTTTTGACTGTTCAGCTTCCGACACAATCTGATTGCTTTGTATTCACCTGTGAAGAGTGGGAGTTGCAGTTTTTCCTTGCGCTGCTAGTGCAAACCGAGTTTGCAGAAGGTCTTTCATGAAGCCCACCTCACTGTGAGGTCCATGATGCCTTGATTTTCATGGCAGTGTTTTTAAAAAGAAAAGTGGCTGTAAGACTGCTTGGTTTTGACCTGGTCTCTTCTTGCCTCCAGCATGGAAGGCTCCATCGTGCGTCTGCCCGAGATCGTCTCCTTGAAAAGGAAATACAAAGCCTACCTCTACCTGGACGAAGCGCACAGCATCGGCGCGGTGGGAGCGACTGGCCGCGGGGTTGTCGAGTACTTTGGGATGAATCCTGACGACGTCGACGTGCTAATGGGGACGTTCACAAAGAGCTTCGGTGCAGCCGGAGGATACATAGCTGGCAAGAAGGTAAGTGCAAACGTTTTAATCTCATTCACTGATAATGAAATTCCTAAACAGTTTTGTATTGTCATAGTTGCCTTTTTTTAAGGAAGATGGAGGAAGAGGATTTACTAAGGGCTTTTTGCAACAGCAAAATCTGTAACTTAAGTTGCTTTAGGCACCTTAGGAAAATCACTTCTTGTCAACAAGAGATGTCAACAAAAATAGAGCTGAGCTTGTTTTACCTGGACAGTGTAGAAAGGAGAAAGTATAATCAGCACCAGTGTGAAATGTTTTGTTGTTTAACAGAAATAACAAGTGGTTGCTGATAATTTACCCCATTCATACCCTACCAAATGTATTCCTTTTTTAAGTAGCTGTTTGAATGAGTTTAGGCAACTCGTATGGATAGTGTCAAGATAACATTAATGAGTTAGAGCTTGAGTAGAATAAAACAAATATAAGAAGGTACAAAGTATATTTTATCACTGCGTATCTGTTCATTTTTCCTTCTGGAGATCTCAAATCAGACTAGCATAATGCATCAAGCATCATCTTTTTTGTTTCCTTTATGTCCTGAATCTGTATCTGCAGGTTTAACTTTTAGCAGAAGACAATATGGCTAATACAGCTAGTAAGAATAGGAAGCACAGACCTATAAAAAATGATCTACAGTCATTTTTTATCTAACCTGTGGAAGTTTTCGCAGTGTAAGTGGCTCATCCTTTTTGTACGTGCACGTCACTACACCTGCCATCAGGCTTCCTGGCCTTGCTGACAGCTCCGCCCATACACTTAGTACACTTAATACACCTACATTAGTTGATGCAACCAAAAACTCACTGCGGCACCATTTATTCTGTGTCAGTAAGAGCGCAGAAGCCTTGTGGGCTATTTGGTTAAACCCTTAGAATTAAAATTGCATCATAGCAGTTTTAGGCTCTATAAGGTTTTGTAATTCTTTATCCTTAGCATTGAAATTACAGTAAAGACTTACACAGTTTTTTCTTGGTAATAATTGTACCAATATCTTTGTTTTTCTTCTGGTGAATTTTTTATCCAAGGCAGTTTTTAAGCAGGCCTCCTTACCTTAGCTTGGACTCAGTGTTACACATGGTAGCTTTTACTCTCTGCCATTTTGCTCTAGGAGCTGTAACCTGACATAACACTGACAGACTCAATCAACTTCCAAATCCTACAGTGGTACTGGGTTCAGAAGAGTCACTGGCCCTTTGGATATGCCTGCAATACAGCGGTGCTTTTGCTGAGACTACAGATTTTGCTCTTAGTTAGACAAGGAAATGCTCAGGCAGCTGTACTAACTCTAACATGGCCATCCCCATTATACTGAGGGAAGATTACAATTTTAAGAAAGTAATGGTCAGATTTGGCTAATATCCAAAGATAGTTATCAATCAGGTTGTTTTTCCCAAAGTTTAGTCTTCTGCCAGAGTAACTATAGTATTTCAGTATGTGCTATTTTTCATTCTCACTAAAGGAGGAACTGAAAAATCATTTAAATGCAGCTGTCTATTGGTCTTTAAATTACTTTTGTTCCTTTGTAATAAGTCTTATCATGTAAGTAAATATTCTGTTCGAGGGCTTTGTTTCAGCTCTAATTGCCCTCCTTACCTTGTAAAGCATTTACACCTGCCAGGTGTTTCTTCAAGCCATGTATTAACAGTAGCAGCCAAGAAAGTAAACCAATAAATGGTGAAACATCCTTTTCCTTCTGCATATTCTCACCTCAGCGGTAGTTAAAAGGGAGATCTGCTTTCTGACCACACCAAAGCTCATTCATACTTTGTTTTGCTTGTGTAAGGACCTTGTGGACTTTTTACGAACTCATTCTCACAGTGCTGTGTACGCCACATCCATGTGTCCACCCGTGGCACAGCAAATCATCAGGGCAATGAAGTGTCTCATGGGACTGGACGGGACAACACAGGGTAAGTCACCCTCACCAACTGCACGTGCTGGCTTTGCAACCAGAGCTCACGCGATGTCATCCTGCCTCAAAGTAGCCTAATGATAGTGACAATGCAAAGGAAATCATTTTACTCTACAGCTAATATCCAGATCATTGTACTCTCAGTATTACTGACTCTGTTTTCCATCCTTATCTACCCATCTGCACAGCAATTGGATGTTGTTCACCTCTTGGTGATTCCTGTAAATCCTGTGTGGAAGAGGGCATCACCATGGTTGTTTTGCAGGTGGGAGAACTCAGGCAAAGTGGTGGGATGATGCTCCTAAAGGCACAGTGTAGTAGCAGAGATGGAAATACTCTGACCTGCTCCAACTCACAGCAACAAATAGAAAAAAATACACCAAAATTGTCCTTTGAGTAGGCTGCCTGACTTTGTTGGGTGAGTTCAGAAGGAAATCCCTTATGCCTTCATTAAAAAACTGGGTGCTGTCAAAAAATAGCTTCTCAGAGGTGTTTGTGCAAGGAATTTCCTCTCAATAAATGCAGTGGTCAGTTTAACTTCTTTACAGGTGTAAGCCTACAATTTGACAAGCATCTTAAGCACTGCTCAGATTTTCAGTGCACCTACTAAGCGATGGTTTGATGGTTTGGATTGTAGTCATTCTCATCTCAGTTATTAATTATGGTGTCCTGAAACTAGCTTTGAAACCCATTTTGTCCCCAAACAATTAAGTACTTGGTGTCTGCTAGGAAAGGTATTGGTTTGTTTATATTCCTTCTCTGAAGTTGTAGATGCCAAGTATAAATGCAGCCACAGAGATGTGCAGCAAGTGACCAAAGGAATCTGAGATATCTGCTAGTGTTTCTAGTGTAGCATCTGCTACTGTGATGCTGAGATGTATTCAGTGTTTGAGGGCTCAAATCCTATCGCAGGGATAAAAGGTTTTGGAACAGGTGTAAGTTGGTTTGGGAATGCTTGAGGACAGGTTGCCCTCTGTGTAATTGGTCCTGTTGGGCCCAGGTTCTGCTTGGAATTGCAATCTCTTTTGTGCTGATTCGGCAGCACTGGGCTTTTCTCCCACCTACTGAAGGGCTTATAGAGTAATTCTATATTAGACGTCCCCAACAGACTTGAGTGGGGGTAAAGCAAGGATGGGGGAGAGAACAGAGAGAGGGTAAGATCACGTCACGCTGCACTAAACTGTCCTGTTACAGCGGCCCAGGGCCTCGTTTCAAACCTCGATAGACACAAGACTGCTGAGACGTCTCTCACAGCCCTGCAGTGAGGCCAGACTTTACAAGACCTCCGTGTATGAAAGCAGGGATGGAAAATCTAGTCCCAGTGCCAAACTCTGCTCAGCTTAATAACAAAGTGCAGCAGAACTCCAGTGCAGTATGCAGGCAACGAGAAAAGTATGTTTTTGTCACGTTGGCAGAGAGCTCAGGTTGGAGCCGTTGTTGCACTCTGAAATCTGAAAGGTCAGATTTGCATTTGCTGATGCCTGCATCCTGTTTGACATGAGAGAGCAGCTCTGACAAGCTGCTTCCCTCTGCACCGCGTGTCCACGATGCTCTGCGCTATCCAGCTCTGAGGAACGCGTGCCATGAGAGGGCGATCTCACACCGAGCCTGCCCGTGAGCTGCGGATTTAAGGGCCTCCTAGATGCCGCGTGAGACATGTTATAGACACAGAACATTTCCAGACCTTCAAAGCCCCTTACAAATGACCTTCAGCCAGGGTAACTCTCTGTACACTTTGGTGCAGGCGAGTAGGAGACTTGGTTCGAGATGGAGGTTTATGAGATGTGCGTGTTTCACTCTGTTTTCGGGCTAAGAGATTGCAGCATTTTGTCTTTCAGAAGCAGCTTGCTTAATGACATAGTGTTTGTATTTCTGCACAAACCAAGTGCTTACCAAGTCTCCTGCAAATGCTCTAGGAAGAAAATTACTGTTCTGCAAGGTCCTTCCAATTTTCCTTGTAACATGAAATACAAACGAATAGAAAAACAAATTAATAAATCATATATCACAACTTCGTGCATTGCACAAAGGCCACTAAACTGGTTATAATGTGCAAAAATGTTTCTGAGCCAGACTCATTATTTTAGACTATTGGTTTTGCTTTCATGTGGGCCCTCCTTCATTAGACTGTCTTGTAGACTACATAAAAAAAAGAAAACACACACAGGAAAAAATGTTCTGCTGGCCCAGAAGTGTTGTCTTGGCATGAGAGGGAGGAAGGTGGAGGGGAGAGGAGCAGAAGGGAGAGCCCTGTCGCCTTTAGACGTGTTTGTTTGCGAGGAGCTCAGCAGTTTGGGCTGAGCTCTCCTGCTCTGTGGTCATTGGAAACGGTGACTCCTGCACGCGAGCGGCCCGGGTGAGACCGGGACACATGTGTGGCAGAGAGGCTTCAAGGGAACGGGAACTACCTCGGAGTGATAATGGGAACTCTGTAAAATGTTTTGTTTTGTTTTTCTGGAAAGCTGATGGATCATTAAAGGGAGCGTATTTTGCAATTGGTTGACGTGGCTTTCACTTCCCACTGAATGATTGTGAGGGTTTTTTTTAAGGACATGTCCATTAGTGGGCGATAGCTTGTCCTCTCGAGGGCATTCCTATAGGGAAGGGCCCTTGCAAAGGATTCTAGTAAGATTCTAGCTCAGATAAAACTCTAGCTCAGATAAAAGTTCCATGCTAATCACAGGGTGCTTCTTGAAAAGTGTGAAATAACAGGGCAACAAATGTTGTCTATCTTTTTCTTCCTACCTTTTCTTTCTTTTCCTATCCTTTCTATCTTTTTATTCTTCTACCTCTCTTCTTACATCCGAACTTCTTGACTAGCTCCTAAGCAGATTAATATAAAGCCAAGGGAAGGCAGATTAATTTTGCCATTTAATTGCTGTATTGAAAACTCTTTATACTTTCTAAAATTTCACACAGTCTTCTCTTATATTTCCCTAGATATTACGCTGTCATGTGCCATTCCGTTTCTTGCTAGTTGTTCCCCATTGATCTGTTTAGAGATGACCTGAAAGAGTGGACTATATATAAAATATAGAGTGGACAATGCAGTAATCAGAAGCCAGAAATGCTGACTTTGTTTTTGTTTCCTCTGTCGTGTGTTAGAATGGTTGTTCCACGATCTTTTTGTGGCTGGTTGGAAAAAGAATTGGCGTTTGCCGTTCCGAGGCAGAGCAGCTTGTTGGATGTGTGACTGCAGGATAGGAACAACCGCACGTGCACACGGGGGTGCCGTGTAATCAGAGGGAAGGAATGGGTAGTGAAGCCTGTGCTCAACTTGCCAGTGCTTTAAAGATAACTCTACCAAACCTATACCGCTTAGCTGGAAATTATCCGTAAGAGGTGTCTGCTTCAGGCTCTATTTTTTTCCTATTAACAGAAAAGATTCAGTCTTTCCTTAGACTCATAGATACACATAGGAGACTTTGACAGTCTGGGGGAAGAAAGAAGTCCTCTTCCCTGAAAAGCTTCAGTTTCTCCAGGCTTTGGGATGATGATGTGAATCCTGACAGCCCAACTCACCATGCGACAGGGACCAGCTAACAGGTGGGTGGTGAGGAAGGGCATTAGGACCCAAATAAGATGCTGAGAAGACAGGCTGCTGGGAGCAAGCAGGGCTGGCTGTGAGGACGTAGACAACTCATGAGTCTACAGGCAGGGACACAGACCTTCAAACTCGTGCTGTGAATAAACACCAGGCACCAGTACCCTCCAAAATCACAGGGGTAGTTATTCCTGGGTGGGGAAGACAGCCAGGAGGACTATGATCCTGTGTTTCCAGAGGGACTTTTGTCCTTGGTAGCATAATTTTTAGATGATGTTATAGCTTGTATAGTTCACAAGTAGTAGTTCACAAGCTTGTGTGGTTCACGAGTGTATGAAGTTTGGCAGCTGTATTTCCTTTAGTAATGCCATAAGGGAGTATGTTCCATCTTTGAGTTCACGTAGTCTACAAAGAAATCATTTTATCCATCTCATACCTTTGTGGCCTTTTCATCCTAAATGTCTCTCTCTCCATTCGTTACGAGATATGGGAAGCACAAGTTCTCATTGTATTTACTCTTTATAATTCATTATATAGATATTCTTTATACATTCTTCTTGTGGCTTCTCATTACACCACTGCAGATACCTCGGGAAACTCAGCTTTATCAGTTTACTCTAGCAGTTTTATCCATTGACATTGTTGTTTTTTGAAGGTACTTGGAGCCTGTGCAAATTTTCTTGTATGCTTCCTTACATGCAAAGCACTAACACAGCCCCTCCAGCTGTGACCTTGGACCTTTTTCTTTTCCTTTTCCCCGAGAATACCAAAAGCATATTTTTACACTTAAATTTGATAGGTAAAAAACAGAACCACTCTGCAGACAAAGTTAAAGCTGCTAGAAAAAAAAATCTAAGTTTCTTTATCACTAAGAATAAATTATAGTGACGTAAAAATCGAGTGAGAGCATTTCCAAAGCCATATTTTTTGTTTAATGCATGGCACACAATAATTCACCAACAGTAATTATGCATTTTTCATATGTTACTGAAAAATTGAAAAAGAAATTGAAAAAAATTTTAAATATTCTGAGGCATGTACTGTTCTCACTAATCTCAGAATGACAAAAGATAATTCCTAAGGTTACTTAGATAGAAAATAATTCTGCAAACTCTGTATGTATTCTGTCATTCGTGGCGATCGGCTTATCATTTTGCAACCACTGGTTCTCATTTTTCTCTTTAGCAGATTTTGAATTCCTACCATTGAGTGCATTCAGATTACAAGGAGTTGCAGGATACTGTGTTTTCTGTTTTGGCTTGGCTTTAAAAAGATTCTGTTTTTAAAAGGGTCCTTGAAGCATTTCCATCTGACTTAGATTTTGGTGTAACTGCAGGACTTGCTTCTTAGAATGCTCGGTTTCCATTTTCTGCTGCTATCATTGCTCGGCAGAATCTGCAATCTTTTGAAAATGTTACCTTTGGCAGTCAGGGTCCTCTGTGAATTTGAGGATCGTAGTTAAGGATCACAGTTATCCGGCACAAGTCAGCACTGCTGCTGAGAAGGGCAGGTTTGCCCTCCTTTTTGCCTTTCCCCCCGCCTAGCCCCTTATTCCTGCCCCCTTTCCTTATGCCAGCATTAGCGTTTGTGCAGCCAGGAAATGAACTGAATCTGCAAACGGATCTAACTGAAAAATAACCCCCGAAAACAGTTCAGTTGCAGCCAAACTGGGTCCCCAAGCCAGTTTACCATATGGTTGCCTGGCTGCTGGTGCCAGGACTTGAGCAGCCAGTTCCCTTTTGCAACAAAATAAATCTGTGCCAGACTGAACTGAGCGAGAAACTTTAAGGCTGAATCTTCAAGCTTTAATACTTAGCGAGCTACTTAGTGACAGACCCCTTGAACCGGTTCGAAAGCACTTGCACAGGCAGTCGGGATGCCTTTTCACTGCTCCCTCTCAAATTCTCTTCTTGTTGCTTCATTCCAAGATCATTACTTCTCTCGGGTTCTCATTTTTGAGCCACTTGCTCAAACACTTGCTTAATTTCAAGTAAATCAACTTTCCTACCAAATACACACCTACATTTGAAGCACTTGAGCAAACTGCTTCCCTGTTTGCCTTGCTCTACTGGACTAGGGCTCCAAGTCACTACTTGGTGGTGAAGAGGCTGCTGCTGGTAATATGCTCTCGTTACCACAGTTTGTCGGGGCTGAGCATCTCAGATGTTCTCCCAGCAGTGGCTGATGAAAAACGGCAGATAAATTCTGCCATCCTGACTCAAAATGAGTGACACATCCAGTTCTGGTGGAGCCATCTGCCTTGTGAAGGAAGCCAAGCTGCATACGTAGAGGCTCTGCTGCTCCTCGCGAGCAGGGGCATTGGAGGGAGAGTGTTTTCAGTGAGGTTTGCAAGAGCTTTTGGCATTGGCCAAACTCTGCCTTGTTTCAAGTCGTTTTTTTTCCATAGTCAAAGTCAAACCAACGCTGAGTCCTTTAACAGGCTAAAGGACTGTCCACGGCCTAGAGCATGGCCAGCTCTGCCAGTATTTTCAAATAAGCAGTAAGTAGAGAGAGAGGAGGAATGTGACCAGCCACACTTCTCCTCAAGGCAGCCACACATGGCACAGCGGTCTTCCCTAAGAGATGTCTTTGCTGCCAGGATAGCAGAGCTCAAGGATCTCTCCTCCGCTCCAGATGCCGCTTGCCACGGAGCAAGGAATCCTCGCACCATGATCAGCCCGAAGGAGAGAACGGCCTCTCCTCACCGCGTTTAGACCGCTGGCGTTTCAAAAACACCTAATGTGATGCAGATGGGGTGCGTTGCGTGCTGGCCGGCTTTCAGACGAGGACTGACGTGCTTCGTGATTAATCACCTGCGCTGGGAGTAAATAAGGCTCAGCCAAGGCTGCCTGCCCTGTCCCTGCGTTTGTGCAGGACACTGAGCGCAACCTTATATATTTGAGTATAGATAAGGGCACAAGTAGGTGTATTTGACTCATTGGAAAATTTAAGGTTAAAAAGACACTATCTGTACAATTTCTGCCTTCTCTAGTGTAGCTGAAATTGCTCCTTTTTCTTCCTGCAGTCAGCTCTGGAAAGTGTTTTGCAGCAGTTCGCAGTTAAAATTGCACTGACTAAATAAGTCCTTAAGGGCTTATTTAGCAGTTGAATTAAGCTGAAATTACTAGGTTTATAGTTGGCATTAGATTGTAGGAGAAAATGTCTTCACTTTTCCTCAGTCCATAGGAAAGTTATTTTTTATGAAGATTTTTTTATCTGAGAACATATTTCCTTTAGGCACCCCAGTTTTATAGCATTCTATTTGTGATTTAATGCACATGGAGATACATGTGTGTTACTCTTATAATGGAACCAAAAAAAAGAAGAAAGTCTGTCCATCTGCAACAGCTTAGTGGGGAAGAACTATTGTTTTCCAAATTTTTTTCAGCCTATGAAAGTTTGCTTTTTACTATCTAGTTGTTAGTAGGGGAGGGCAGGGAGTAGAGTTCTGCATCCAAGGAACACAGATTGACGAGACACGCTGACACCGGTATGTAAAAGTCTAATTGTGTAACTAATTATCTAAAGAGACCCAAGGAAATAACAGCTGGAGAAGATTAAAGCAGGTGGATTTGTCTTGAAGAGCCCACTCTGTGCCAAAGGAAAGTGCAATGTCAGATTATCTTCTCTGGAACAGGTTCAGGAAAAACAGCTCTCTAGCAATTAAAATACACCTGAGATCTTGATAGGAAAGGCTACAGGTTGCTCGTGCTTGTTTTCAATAGCCCGAGTCAGAATTTCCAAGGTTAGAAGCAGACAGGAAGAGTTCAAAGGTAAAATGTTTGTGCAAGAACTGAATGCAGGCAGCCTCTCTGCTTGCTAGGGCTCTCTGGAGGGAAAAGCAGGCATCTCTGGAAGGGGAAGATGAGCTTTTGCTGCGGAGAGCTGATGGTTTTACTGCTGCTCCGGCTGCCCGGGCAGCGCTCGCAGTTGGCACAAGCAGCGGAGCAGGGAGCTGCGCCAGGTAACGCCTGCTAGAGCAGCCCTTAGGCTCGTAGTCGTGATGTCTTCTGTCAAGCTCCCAAGTCCTCAGCAAAAGCAGATTTGTAGGAAAAGGGGCTTTTTCCTCCCCTGGGGGCTTCATTGTGGGTCCAGGTGGGGCTCTCCTCCTCCCATGGAGGGATGCGGGGAGAGGCGGGTGCTGCTGCTCTCCCCCTTGGACCACGCGTTGCTGCTGGCCCCAGCGCATCACCGAGCACCACCGAGCGTGGCAGCCACAGCGGCTCCCTCCAGAGCCCGTCCCTTCAAAGAGGTTGTGGGGAAAACCGTCTTTTATCATTTCTTTCCCTCTTGCCTCCCCTTTGTTTTGTTCTTGAACTAAACCGTATTAATTGCGAGCCGTCGAGCCGCTTAACAGCCTTGCAGAAGTTAACGAGCTAAAACTGGCAACGTGCAATAGTGCGTGTCAAATAAAAATATAATCTGCACTTTTCTCAGAATTGCCAGTGCTTTAGAACTTTACAATAAAATAAATATTTTCAAAGCAGTGTAACAAATGTGAACTCAGAATTTGCCAGCAGTAGGTGGATTGCAACAAATATCAGTTTTCATTGGATAGTCCAGGTAATTAATCCTTCATTTCAGTAAACTCACTGTAAACTGGTTACATGTCACTGTATATTCCAAGCACTGTGAAGATCTTGTGAAATTTTAGCATGCTTTGTCCTTAAGGTTTTCTTCTTTTCCTTCCTTTTGCATTCAGCTAATGAAAAGATGTAGAGCTTTTCCTAAGGGCACCTCCAGCCCTAGCTGCAAACTCTGGAGCGGTTGTGAGCTTCCTAAAAGTCCCTTTAGGTAGCTATTGAGCTAGCTAAAGGTCAGTTCTCCTCTTTTATTTGGACATATACATATGTTTTATCTGAACATATCGTCACCCACGTGTTCTATGGAACATAACTATCCGGCATAACCTGCATGCTGTGCAATGTGCTTAAACAGTGAAGATCATAAATCCTCCAGAACTGTGCATAGATAAGAATTTTTGAACAAATAGATTTACTGTCTAAGGCCCTCATGTTGTAGTTAGGGCTGCCGAGGCAGCACTCGTAGTCAAAAAGATGCAATTACAACATTCTCACTGCTAGACCTGAGTCTGCAGATTTTTGCTCAAAAAAGGAGGTTAGCAGGACTAAGGGATGCAAGATCACAGCCTCAAGAATTAAGGAGAATGCTTGTTAAATGCAATATCTTTGGTTCAACATACCCCAGTGAAATTTGGACTAAGATCTGATTCTAAACTGAATTCCATAACTCTTATGCTGATTTAATCTGTGGGGTGGGGGAAGAATCGGGCCAATCAGACCAAAATAAACATTTTTCTCAGAGCTGCCTCCTTATCTGACTTGGGAGGATCTCATAAATGAAAGAAAAAGATCACTGAAACACAGTTACAAACTTCAAGGTTTTTATTACTCTTATCAGGACAGCATATAAGATGGCTGTGTATATGTGATGCATATATGTGGTCTTTGACCACAAAGCCTAACATCAGAAAGGAAAGTGTTGACACTTGGTAAAGAAATAAGTTCCTCCCAGCCACCCACCCACAAATACAGTGTGTAGCAATCGTCTCCTAATGTGCTCTTTTTCCCTCCAGATATATGTGAGTGCTCTGATCTTTTATTTGCCTCTTTAATGTATCCCTGCAAAGGACATTGCTATTTGGGGATATTGCTAAAACATTGAAGTGGCTCTTTTGCATCGGCACTGGCTTTCTGGAAATGAGTTCCATAGGCAAGAAGAGGGGAATCTGCCCCATCATGAGGGCCTTGGGGAGAGAGATGTAGGAAGGGAGTGTTTGCTGGGACTGAGGTTGCTCCTTGAGCCTCAGTGTTTGCTGGGTTCCCCCTCTTGCTTCGGAGCCTACGTTTCCGGCACCGAAAATAAAAACTAGAGGCAAAACGATCAAGTCTAGGCCCAGCACATATGGTTTGATAAATACTGAAGGGCCAGGAATTTTGAATGGCTGACAGTTTGTTTCCAGCTTTGTGGTAAACAGCTGAATAGAAAGAAGGCAGCAAGTATTAAGCTGCATCCGCCAAGAACATCTGCATTTATGAAAACTTTCCCTGATTGAAAGTCTAGTAGTTTCAAATGCTGTAGACTGAGCGTTTGGAAACTAGTTCAGGGCTGCTAAGATAGCAAGAAGCAGCAGTGGGTTTGAACCCTGGCTTCAGGTCACTCCCCACCTTCCTCCCTTCAGATTTGGGCGCTCAGAGGTGCAAATAACCCCTCTAGCTGGGGAGAAGTTTCTCTGCTCAGATTTCAGACGTGTTACTCTGCACTTCTGCTCTAACTCCTTTTCCTTGCCATCTCCCCCACCCCCATCTCTCCTCCTCCTCAATATTTCCTCCTGGTTCTTTGAGATCTACTACACCAAAAATATTTTTGGAAATACCACAGACTATTGTTTTTATTAGTGACTGGAAAGCTTTGTAGTAGGATGCTTTTGTGTTTCATTTGTTTTCCTTGCTCTGGTACAGCTGTTTTTGTTTTAGCAGCATTAGAGAGATGGTTAAACTATTTGTGGCCTTTTCTAACCCAGCAGATCTCTTCCACTGAATTTCTTAAGCTGAATGACTGAAGCTGTAACTAACAGGTTGTCTGCGTGGGCAGTTTTTTTTGCATGAAGTTACAAACACACTGGTTTTATGAGATCTTTTAATTTGTTCAGCGAAACACTGATCACTGTGAAACAAGTCCCAGCTTCCCTGTAAATTTCCCAGCCAGAACGTTGACAGGATCTTGACTAGAGAAGATAGAGAACAGATAAAGCATCAAATCTTGCTTAAACCTGCATGTGCTCAGAAGCGATTAGTGAAAAAGAGGTTTCTCTAGGGCTGGCGATCCCTACCTTAGCCAAGAAGGAGCAGGATGAGGAGCAGGTGCTGCAGCAGAGCGCAGTCGAGGAACAGATCTGCCCTCAGTGCTCAACTAGCTGTTGCGGTTGCAAAGAGGAAGACGGGAAATCAGGGAACGGGCATCTAACCAGAGCACGTTCACAGCAGAAAGCAGTGACCGAGCAGGATGAAAAGTGAAATGGAAAGGTAAATTAAGAGTGAAAACAAGATGCATATGTACAGAAGCAACTCCGAAGGCAAATGAAAGAGGAAATGAGTTGTACTAGGAGACTTCAGCGTTCGTGTCCTGCTGAACGCCGCTCTTGCTGTGTGTGCACTGAGTGCAGGCACTGGCATTTGCGCAGCTGCCAGTGGGTAGATGAGGAGGTTTGACCTGACTGATGCTATTTCGGCTGGTTTCTTTCTGGCCCGGCAAGACCAAGGAATTGGCTTGATTCATTGCATGGTTGTATGAGCGTCTGTGCTGGTGGTGGAGGTATGGGGAGCGAGGTGGCACCAGCCCTGTTAGCACCTTTTTGTGTTAGAGTGGGACATGTATTGACCAGCTGGTGAAATATGACAATTATGGCTGGGGTAAGGACATATGATTGCCCCAACTACATATAGAGAGGAAGCAATGAGCAATGTGGCTTCCACACTGCTAACAGGTAGGCAACTGTGCTTGCTAGAAATGATCCTCTTAGAGACGCTGCCAAAAGAAAGGCTGAGCTGACTTTTCAAGCACATTTTTCTCTGTTGGTTTTTTGCCTTTCTTACTTAAAGTTAAAAATAATTATTTTCAGCTCGCCTGTCAGTTTTTTCTCCCAGCATAATTTCACTCAGAATCTGCAGAATACTGCTGTCTGCTGTTGCTGTGAGCTGGGTTCGTGCAGAAGGGATGCCCTGATGTTGCCTCAAGAACCAGTAAACTTAGTAAAAAAAGAGAGGGGTAGATGAAGTCTAAAGGGGAAAGAAGTAGGAAAGGAAAATTCACAAAGCCCAAATCAGGGCTGCTAAAGAGTAATCTGTAGCAGCAATACTACATTCGTCAAATCATGGCCATTGACTGGTGGATGGACAGGGCAGTTGGATTACCTGGACAATAAGGGCTGAGAAGGAGGTTTTCTGCCCTTGTAGCTACTGTGCTGCAGGAATAAAGGTGCTTGGGTGTCCTATGCCCCTTCTGGATATGGGAAATGAATGGGGACCGTGTAAGAATCACCACTTGTTAGGCAGTTACTGAGACGGACAACAAAGTGTTCCCAGCAACATGCAGAACAAAAGCTTGGGGGAGCTCGAGAAGGGATTAGGTGTGTAGATGCATATTAGAATAACTGGAGTTAGGCTGATTATTGGCAACAAAATGTAGATGGTGAATGAGTTTACTATATGCTTTTTCTCCGAAAAATTGCAACGAATGCACCAGTTTGGGCTGACTCAAAATGCCGCAGTGTCTACTTTAAGCTTCCATACAACCACAGGGCCACAATATAACCCAGGTGTGCACACAGAACTAGCTGGAATGAAAGAGGATCACTGTGGAGCATTGTCAGTCAAAAAAAGAATGTATATAATGATATGTTGTCAAGATCTCTCTTTGTGTATATAGGTTCATTTCCTTTATAGTGCATTATGTTTGAAAAGAACGTACTGTATTGAATGTTGTGTATTCAGACACATAACTTCCTCTCTGTGGGTACCTGTCATGCAGTAGACTATTCCATGAACACAGTAAAGGGAGCAGTTCACCAGTCTATAGCCACAGAAGACATTTTATTTCTGCCTGTGGAAAGACATCTTGTGAGTACAGGAATATCAGTCTTCTCTGCTACCATTACAAATCAGATAAAATCCCATAATAATCAACATAGCTGCATTTACCTCCTTCCCTGTTTGTGCTTCTGAATCAAAGAGCAGCATAAACCTCTCGTCCGAACTCCTCAGGAATGTTACCAATAGCTCCACTTCTAGTCCCTTTCACTAGGCTCTAGCTCTGCTGTTTGCACTGACTCTTGTCCCATCTGGCTCTTTCCAGGTCTCCAGCGAGTACAGAAACTAGGGAAAAACACACGATACTTCAGGCGGAGGTTGCATGAAATGGGCTTCATCGTTTACGGCAATGATGATTCTCCTGTTGTTCCCCTGCTCCTTTACATGCCTGGTAAGATAGGGTAAGTACTGGAAAAAGACTTGTAGGCAAAACATGCACCATGTAAATAGCCTGTGTTACATGGTATAAACTCTGAAAAATATAATTATGTTTGATAGATGCCTCACAAGAGAAAGTTGCTCTGTTAGGTGAATGCATCATTTAAATATGCTCTATTTTAAATTTAGCCCTGGACTTAGCTTTGAACTGTTCCAGTATTCAGAATTTTAATAATCTTCTAGACATGCATAACATTTATAACTTGTTCTGAAATAACATTCTTGGTAGTATGTTGGACTTCTATTTTTTTCTAATGGTAAAAGGATGTGTTGCCTTGATCATTTTGGATGAACATTCTTCCACCCTCTCTTCCAGTATTTGAACTATCTTTGCACAGATAAATTATTACCATTTAGTTCCTTTTGAGCAGCACTTTTGTGTTGAATTGGACATGCAGATCAGAAGTCAGTAACAACATACCAAAAGGGTCAAACTGTAGAGAGCCTCAGCCTGTAACTTAGGCTGGAGTTCCTGAACTGCCAGGGCAGTTGTGGGAGCAAGCAGCCCATCACACAGACTGTTTTATTCCTGCTGCTGTGGAGGAACACAGCTCTCATACCTGCCAGAGGCCCAACTTCATGTTGTTTAGGGGCTGTGAACACCCCCGCGCTTTGATTTGCGCCCAAGCCCCTTGATTGACACAAATGAATAAATCCAATTTTATGATGCTGCTGCCTCTCTCTGCCATCACACTCCTGGTATTTGACACTCTCTTTCCTTCATGAGCTGTTAAGCAGCAAAGAATCTCTGTCCTACTGCTAAAATTGTGTCTCGTATTGAAGTCAGTGGGAATATTACCATCCACTTCAATTGAAGACAGGATTTTCCCCATTGTTTTATTATACTTGAATGTTTTCTCTTTGTGGTCAGTTTATTGGAGATAATTTACTTTTGTGTTTTTTCTTCTTCTTCTCCCCCCAGGGCTTTTGCAAGACGCATGTTAGAAAAAAATATCGGGGTGGTTGTGGTTGGGTTTCCAGCTACTCCTATCGCAGAATCCAGGGCTCGGTTTTGTGTGTCAGCTGCACATACACGGGAGATGTTAGACACGGTGAGTACAGCAGATGTCCCGCTGAAATTAGCTTCAGATGCAAAGGGGGTTGGGGGAAGCAGCGTGTCTGTTACTTTGAATCTCGAGAATTCATTTTCACATTTGTTTTTCTGGTCTTGACACTTGTTCTTTAAAGGCATTTTAGCCTTATATGTTTTATTGCAGAAGAATAAATTATGGGGCATTAACTTGCTATGTTCTTCTCTTTCTAATAGTAAACAAATCTGTCATAACTAATAAAAACCTACATGAAGAGCACAGCAGGACAAAAGTTAACTACTAGGTCAAAACTATCAGAGTAGGAAACCTGAAACATTGTGGAAATACTTGCTGATCAGATTTTCTATACCTTTATTTTCATTATGTATTTCCACGTGTTGGTTAAATTGCAGAAATAGGGTATGGGACAGCCTTGAGGGTACAGGTGGAAACTGCAAACACTATTTGGAACAGTTTGAAGCTACTGAGGATTAATTGGTGCTGTCCAGACTGTCTCAGCTCTGTATCTCTTCCCTGATACCAGAAACACTATGAAGAATTTGTTGAGATCTCCATCGTAAGCCTTCATTTCAGCATAATCACGAATGTTTTTAAAATAAGCTATTTGAAAATTTCCATCTCCCTCTCTTGCCGAAGGAGCTTTTGGCCTGGTTTGACACGCATGTGTTCATTCTCAAGCCAGGCCAATTTAGAGGCAGGCAACACCGAGACTAGCGGTAAGATTAGGGCTTGCTTTCTCTTCTCTTCGCACAAGCGTGATGCTCAGAGCAGAAAACTGGTGAACACCCCAGAATGTCTAAAAGGAAGGCACCTTCCCTTGTGCAGCCAAGCACCTGAGCCTGCAGAGAGCCCAGTCTCTGCATCCGCATCCTGCTCTTCCTATGGAGTGCGAGCAGAGCCCTGCCCGCCTGACCAGCCCTGGGTCGGCACCGCTCAAGCAGCATCGGAAAATCTGCCTTGCATATGTGCAGAGCTTTGCAGTATTACGCCCTGCCAGTAACTCCGGTGCCTTTAAGGCACATAGAGCAGCACATAGCTGGGTGTCCTTGTCGTCTTCTGCCGTTCGATTATATGGATTTGGGATTATGTGATTTGTAATAGGCAAAGAAGTCGGTCCGAAGATGCAAGGTGCTGCTTTGCTTTGCTTCTCCCCCCGCAGTGTAGCATCGTACTCCTGACATTCTTGAGCCATTACTACATTTCGCTTCTTGGTACCTGCACATTGCTGCGCCAGGGAAGGTCTGATGCCTCCCTGGCCATCACTCTTGAATGGTCTTTATTTTGGTTTTGAAATTGGGATCATTGCTACCCTCTTTGCAGCGTTCTTTCTAAATGTCTGTACTCTAGGGGGAAGTGGCACTACCCCAATTTTAATTACATGCAGATGGAAAGATTTTTTAGGGCAAACACTCTGTGAATATGGCTAAATCCAGTGTAACAACAGGTAACGAGCACCATGAAAACTTCTGCCTTCAGCAAAATTCATGCTGAATCCCGGGCTGGATCTAAGAGAAGGGTTGAGCAAGCTCCCCAAAATAATTTTTTTAATGATCTTTAAGCTATCTTTCTGCGTAAATCATTACCAAAATACTGTTTTTTTTTTTAATTGTTGTTTTCAATCTTATTTCAGCAGCTAAACAGAAAAAGGTTCAAAATCAGAATTGCTGTACTGTTCTTTGGTACCGAAAAGTTAGTGGCTCTTGAATGTTCAGCAGATGCTGCGAGACGCTGGGCTGGTTCTCTGTACTACAGAGCTCCCTGGCTGCTATTTGCACCTAAGAGAGCTAAGGACACAGTTTGGCAAACTACATTACAATGCTAATGCAGTATTAATGATGTCTGCAACATTAATACAGAGAATGGAATGAAGTAAAAATGACTAAACCTATTCTGAGTGTTTATGGCAACTCTAATCAACCCTGTGGACTGAGTTCCATCTAAAAAAAAACACAGGGACAACTCCAGTCCTTGGGGCTGGAAAGGAAATGTTGAAATACTGCCTTACATATGCCTTTTTCACAAATAAAGATAACATTTTATCTGGAGTGTTATCTCCCCGTGCTTCTAGGAAAAGATCTGTTTTTTTCATCTGTGTTCAATTAATGAACTGACTAATAAACCCTAACATACTGAAGGGGTAAATACTGGGCTTGTGCTTGCTGTTGTACATCTGTGACTGCCTTGATGTTCTCACTACATGAGAATGAAAGCAAAACCTGCACTTTAAATTTGTCTTAATTCATATTTTTATGATCGCGCTGATCTGCTGTAAAGTAGAAGAACCTCAAGTCTTTTCCAAGAGAATTGATACATTATAATGTTCTTATAGGTTTTGAATGCTCTGGATGAACTGGGTGATTTTCTACAACTGAAGTATTCCCGGTATTCCAAGGCAGCCCATCCTGAACTATATGAAGAAACTAGGTGTGAATTTGAAGATTAAGTTTTCCACCCATGAAGAGAACATTATGATGCTATGAAAGGGGAAAAAACCCAAAACTAAGAAATATGAATGCATTTCTTCCCTTCTAAGGACAATTTTTGGTTCACAGTTAATTGAAAGGAGGGGAAGCTTGGTTGTTGCGTTTTATTGTATCAAATTCCTGTATTCAACAGACTGAAATATTGATACAGATTTGCCTCTCCAGGAGATCGATCCTTCTCGTGGTATTTTTAATGCAGGAAGAAAGCATCCGATTGGCGGAGTTGCTAACATACAGCTTATGTTACAGCTCCTTTTTATGAAGAGGCTTCGGGTAAAAATAAAATAAAAAAGTTTAAAAGCCTAATGGATTCCAACGTAGTATGCTAGTATGGCTGAGCTTCGCCGGTTACATTGATTTTGGTCTGTTGAAGAGCATAAACCAAGACATCGGTGTGGATTGCTACAGAGGAA
>JAUBNY010000992.1:1338888-1350454 GCA_032275445.1 Crypturellus soui | reverse complement strand
GAGCTTCGCCGGTTACATTGATTTTGGTCTGTTGAAGAGCATAAACCAAGACATCGGTGTGGATTGCTACAGAGGAAAGAGCAGAAAGTGACCTCTTTAACTGCCCTATCACGCATTTCTCCAAGGACAGAAAAAGTTAGAAGAAAGCTAATGCTGAGAACAAGGAAAGTAGTAGCCTCCTCAGGTCAAATATTTATGACAGCAGATTGTGCAGAAGGGAAAATACTTCGCCTCCTCTACAGACCCTTTCTCAACCACTTGAATGCACAGTAAGCTTCATAATGTACACAAATTGGAGCTTAGAAATAGATGGAAATGCTTTTCTGCTAGCGCATTTGACCTACAGCCTTCCACAGCCTATCACAAGCTCTTCAGCAGGCTCGCTCCCTTTTCATGTAGCAGTAGTAAATAATTTTAATAACCATTTAACATTCCCATAAAAACCTTGATCAAAACAGTCAGATACTTGCAGTTCACAAACTGCAGATGACATTTACGGGCCCATTCCTAAGTTTCTTGAACTACTTACGGGCTTAATAAATTCACTAACAATACATAATGCTGAAGCTGTTAGTTATACAGAATGTAAAGTCTGAGATGCCATAAGCAGTGCTGCCACCTGTTAAATAGAAAACTGCCATCTTAACCCTAAGGTTATCCATTTCATAATCTTTCTTGAAATATCCTTGCCAGCTTTTACCTGTCTCCTTGCAGATTTTCCTGAAGTCGCTTCTTTTTCAAATAATTGGTGGCGTCAGCTGAGGGGAAAGATATCATTTCCCCGCTTGGCACTGCTCAAATGACAAATGCACAAAGGCACTCGGAGGAAATGCTGCAGCCTGCAGTGGCATCAGCATCGGGCCGGCGTGCGCTGGGTTATTTTGGAGGAGGCTGGAGTGCTTTTCCCCTTCTTGGCAGCGTTGAAAAGTGGCTCTGTAGCTTTAAGAATGAACTCCAAGCCGTTCCACGCTATCAAATGTCATTGTAAACACATCAGATGAGAGATGTTTAGCTTTCTGTTGCACAGATGTACCACACTTTCATGTTCTCTTGAAAGCTGCGGTGTAAACTTAACCCGCAGCTGCAATATTAGATTGAAGAACAGAACAATTAAATTGCGGCGTACCAATTACACTATATTACTCCCTGCTTGTTAAAGCAGCTTGCAGGATATAACGAGGCTGATTGGTTATGAGGGCCCATTTTTTGTTGGATTTTGGTTGTTGTTGTTGTTCGAGTCAATAAAAAATCCAGTGGTGCTATAACTTTAAGAATTGATTACTGCACATTCCATAATATCAGATGTCGGCTTCAGGAAACGTAGCATGAGCTGGGGGAGGACTAAACGGTGTCATACGACTCTTCACTTCGGTGGACGGACTTGAAAAACATTGCAGAGGTTCCAGGGAGCCGTGTCGGTGTGTAAGAGCAAACTCACTACATAAATATGAAAATACTGTTCTCGGGCGCAGGGAGGGGAGGAATCAGGACGTGGGGACTTTTCCTGTGCGTTCCCTGGCATTTTGGGATGTGCTGCTCTGCTGCGTGCGGGCTGCGCACGCTTTCTGCCGAGGAGACGGGCTGAGAAATCTCTACAACCTGTTCCTGCAGGAAAAGCACCGCATTTGATGTACGGCGTTTTGATCTCTATTGCTCAACATCTGCGGCCAGATCCTCAGCTGACTTCTGACCTTCTATCTCGGGGTATATGGCCACAGTTTGTGTTTCAGCAAACATTATTGCACGTGCTGTTGCAGGCAACACGCTCTTTCCCTCAAAGAGAGGCCTGAGATTGATTAAGCTACAGAACGATCACTTTTTTGTCCCCCTATAGGGGAATGTTTTCTGTCTGTCTAAAGCCAAATTCCGCCTGCTCTCAGAACATTACTCTCTCTCATATTAAGGAGACAGGACAGCTTTTTCTTAGAGACTGTCAGTTGATTTATTATATGCTTTCTTCTGATTTCTTCCATCCCTTACGCATTAGGGGGACCATAGACTGACTTGGGCTTGGCCGTGCGCTTAGGAACATTTGAGGAGAATTCCCTGCTCGGGTGATACACTAGCAAAACTCCCAGGAATTACAGACTCCTAGATTTTCCCCATGGAGTTTAATTATACTCTGGCAATGGCTTTTCCTCCAGTGTAATTTCAGTGGAGTTCTTCCAGCTTTTTATCAATGTAAATACATTTAGAGCTGGCTGGCTCTTGGAGACTTCATTTTAGGAGGCTTGGGAAAAAGAAAAGCTGGTGGAGTTCCTATTAGGGAATTATCATAGTTAACCCAGTTATCATGTATTTAATAGATGAGACCCCCATCCTCAGGCATTCTTTGGCGATGTAGTCCTCTGTAATTGTTTTAGGTGCTTTTGCAGAGGAATTGCCTTCCATAAGTAAAAATTACTCGAGATGCTATGCTTGTAGCAGTGGAAATGTAAGTCTGGGTGCACTGGCTTTCTGTGGGCAAGTTCCCACAGCACTCCAGCCCCTGCTGTCTCACAGCCATCTCGATCGACCTTCGTGCCCTGGGAAGACTCCAGAGCTCTGTTTGACAGAGCACCTGAATTGTTTGCCTTTTCCTGTGCCTTTATCCCACCTCGTCTTTTAGAGAGCCTTCATTTCCTGAGCTTATCTTGCTTGTCAAGGTGTTTCCCCCATGCCCTTCTGCTGCCTTTTTGCACCGTTCCTTCTGTGCTGTTAGTTTCTGTCCTCCGGGTCTACGGGAAGGCTCGCTGGCAGCTGCAGTCTTTGAGGACCCCAAGCGTGAGTAACGTTTGGCTTTCAAGGCATTGACTCAGTGTGCTGCTTTTCTTTCCTTGGTATCCTTATCAGCTCCTGCAGAATTTAATCTTTCCTTTTCAAATAAAAGTTTCTTACTGATGGTGCTAAGCTTCTAAGCTGAACCGCGTCTGAACTGTCCACACTGTTGAACCAAGAGCGGGTTTGATCCATCACTCATACAAGTGTAAATCAAGTTAAATCTTGCTTTGAAGTCAATACCATTGTTTTAAAACTGCTGCAACTGTGAGAAGAACCTGATAGAATATCAGGTGAGCTGCCTCCATCTATTTCAGAGTGAACACTGATATGTCTGGACTACTTCACAGCTGCTGCCCTTCACAGGAGGACCAAGATATGGGAGTGAATTTAAAGATTAAGGTAGGGTTTTAATTTTCTACAACTCCCACACAACCCAATAGTGTTTAGTGGAAGGTGTGTTGTGTATTTCACAGTCTGGTTGAAACAAGGGAAAACCAGGCTGTGCTTTGTGGATCTACTGACATAATTTTGTACTTTCTAGCCTGCTTAGAAATCCAATAGAGACTCTCTAGTATACAATCTGCTTTTTATTTGTGCATGAAAGGTAGTTGTTCTTCAAATTTAAACAAAGGTTATGGCCAAATTTTAAAGAAACCACAACACCAGCTCAAAAATAGTAGATGTCATTCTAGTACTGACATCTGAACGTTTCTTTCAATGTTGAAAAAAAAAAAAAAAAACTAGGTGTTTGCCTAATGTACTCACACATCCAGTATAGTTCATTTTTACTGCAGACTAGTCGCGGGATAGTGAGAATCCTGCTCTGTTTTCCTGCTCTATTAGTGTAGTGCTACCTGGTCATCTCACCTGCCTTCTACCCTGTAAGTTCCCACTTCCAGCAAGCACGGAGACCTTAAGATCCATCAGCAGGGTCGCTCAATGACCACTCCAATGACCACACAAAATAATTTCTTATCCCATGAGGAGTCTTGTGTGGGAATCAGCCTGCCTGATGCTCAGCATCGGGAATGCTGAGATGCCCGTCCTGGGAAGCAAGGAGGGCGTGAAGCCGGGGTGCCTGCAATGGGGCAAGAACTGTCTGTGCTGCCTTCTTCTTGGTAGATGCAGAAGGGCATTGCCTGCAGGGTGCCCCAGCAGAAGAGTTTCCTTCTGGAAAACCAGCTCAACCAGAAGATCTAGCTGGGAAAGCAAAACATGGCAGGCAGTCTAGAAAATCGATTGTCACAAGGCAATTACATGGAGGAGCAGGCAAATGACATTAAATGTGTGTAGCAGCAAGAGATGTCGATCTGATGGGTGAAGCCTGCTCTACCTTCAAATGACGTCTCAGAGAAGTTTGTGTCAACGTGAGCTGACTCCAGTCTCTTGTGGCAAGCCAAGGTACATGTGTCCTCCAGTCTTTCCCAGAGCACAGAACTAATATCTCATGCCATGGGAGATCTCATGGCAAGGGAGTAAGTGCCATCACACAGGTGGCCCTTATATGCTCTAACTTCATTTCATCTCCTAGCACAGCCGGCAGCCGGCTCATCTTTCCAGTTCGGAGCTTATCCCAATGGTGACAACTAAGCACATGAGGTCTCAACATGGATGCTCCTGTCTACGGCACTACCCCAAGTAGATACCTCCTGGTGGAGACAGGCATTTGCTGTGCTGCAGGTAGCCTCTTCTCTGGAGCGGGTTCCTTCGCTGCTGGCCTCTCCGGCAGCTGTTCTGAAACGGTACAGAAGTGATGAAATCAGCAGGGACACTTCAAAAGCAGAATGTGCTTTCTGGAGCTTGCTCTGACACAAGCGCCCTGCGTGTCCCTTGTTAGCACACAAGCCTCGTGATGACTTGGCTCTCTGTGCTGGGCAGAAACCACTTTGCACGTTGCTGGGGATCCTACTTTCATGTGGGAGCTGCTTTTCAAAAATCCCTGACACAGGAGGCGGCTACTCCCAGCCTGAGCACTCAGAAGAGGCAGGATATTCCTCATCACTCCCAGACCATCTAGTCACACTTCTGGCATTTCCCAGTGTGCAAAATATCCTGATCTGAACTCTGTGATTCCCGTTGCATACTCCAATAGCCA
Source organism: Crypturellus soui (assembly GCA_032275445.1). Taxonomy (NCBI): domain Eukaryota; kingdom Metazoa; phylum Chordata; class Aves; order Tinamiformes; family Tinamidae; genus Crypturellus; species Crypturellus soui. Next base: position 1,345,599 of record JAUBNY010000992.1, on the reverse strand, counting down.
TATCCGAAAACCTTCTCTGCAGCCCAGTGTAACCTATGGGTTGGGGCTCAGCACCGCATGCAAGAGACCTAACTCCTTCTGCCTCTGCCCGCCAGAGTAATTGAGACACATTGGTGGTTTGGCCTCACTCTTTCCCTTATGTATAGAACATAATGATGATCCTGATTAATTTGTAAAACACTAGGCTGAACTGATGAGAAGACCCATCGAATGCTAAGCGTTGTTGCCATCTGACTGATCTTTTCATTTCTACATCTCAGCAATTCTCCATTAATCCTGTTAAAATTATGAGTACCCTGCTTACTAGACTTTATATACTAGACACCACAATAATAAGGACTAATTATAATTTATAGAAAACTTTCTGGAAAATAGATTTTTTTAACATTTCCATTCTGTGCAGCCTTTGACAATGTCTTACTACAGTGATGCCAGTTGGATTAGGAAGCTTTTTAATATGTGAATTTATCTTTTCAAAGATTTGTAGCCAAGCTTTTCTAGTTTGTTAAAATATAATTAGTGTCTGCTTGTTAATATGATGTTCATTGATTTTTAAAATACACAGACTTCAAAGCTAAAAACAAATAAATAAGAAGAGAGATAATTCAAACCAGAGTGGAACAGCTTGGACAGTTTTACTCTTTTGCCAGGATCCCAAAGCTGTTGTGTTCAAACAATGCCACAGTTTGAGTGGAAATGTGAAGATTAAATCCAAACCCTGCATGTCAGCTTTTTTGCAAACGACTATCCAGGATTTCAATAAAGTGTCCAACCACAACAGATGATGTTTGCAGGGATATTTATTGCCTAATACCTTGCGATACTCTCCTGTTTCTCTAATATGTATTAGAAACCTATGCACCTCTCACTTAGTAAATATCAGCGAAATTTTGGTACCTAGCTCTGTTAGGCTCTTTTGAAAAATCATTTAAAGCTACCTAAACAGCAAAGAGTTCACCAAGATGCTCATGGTTGCAGAAACTCCCAGTTGCACATTGGTGCACATAATGGAAGCTACATATATAATAAAATGTATTTGATCGCAGACATGGAGGAAACAACACATGCACTAAAGGGACTGATGGAGGTAACCTGAAATTTAGATAGGAATTTGAAGACATAATTGAGGAATGTCCTGAGGAGATGGAAGAAACAGCTCTAGAGCACACCACCTTGGGAAAAAGAAGGCCTGGAGAACCCAGAGAGCCTAAAGAACCCTGAGATGAAAAGGATTATCCATGGAAGAACCCTATCCACATGCAAGAGGTGAAGTTTGCCAGTGCAGGAAAGATAAAGCCAAGCAACGGATTCATTCCCCTGGAGAAGGAAAACTATGCAGTGGTAAAGAAGAAAGGAAGGGAAACCATCCCCCAGAGACAAAAGGACTAGACAGTGGAGACAGCAAAGACGAGGCTCTGCAGGGCTGAAGGAGGTAAAATAAATAAATCAGAGAGAGAAATTTTGAGCCAAGAGGAGAGAACATGAGATCCCACCACGCCAGCACAACATATGTCCCTGTGAGCAGAGATAGGACACCCAATCGTTTAGAACAAGGGAGGAATGATGTGGAGGCAAAAAGCAGAGAGGTGCCTTGTGTTCCCTAGCTAGGTGTGCTGGATGTGAACTGGTGGCAAAGGACATAAAGACATAAAGAAAGCTGATGGCAACAGGGATCATCTTTCACCCAGAATATATGATAGTGTGGAAATAGGTCAAGGACAATTTCAACAGAGAAAATGCTTTAAGATAGCTATGCTCAGGTGGTTTTTCCAATGAACTCTTCCAGTATTAATGGAAAATGATAGTTATGAAAAGCAATAGATTTCTTTGGGACTAGGTTTGTGGGGCAGATTTGGATGTTTCTGGCTCCTAGGAGATGATCAAAACTCGTATGAGTGATGCGGACTTTCAGATGTAAAATAGAGAGAAATTGGCACAAGGGCATTGTGTGGTTTTCATTCTGGATTCTAACAGACAGGAAAAGAAGCTCTGGGTTTGTGAATGCAGTAAGGGCCAATGGACCTCCAAAGAATAAAGATACAGTGAAAATGTTGATTCTGGTTCCCATATAATAAGATGTTTTGATCTAAATGCCATTCACTTTGTCACTGGAGGTTTCCTGTATGACCCCTCAGCATGCCAGAGGGTGGCCAGAGCTGACAGGGGAACAAACCCTGGTGACCAGCTGTGACAGTGCTGCCGTGCGGGCCACGAGAGGAGGCCAAGACACAGACAGCAGAGGGCTGCAAACTGGTCACGGGTGAGGTCCAAGAGTTTTGCTGTTTCCATTCTCTCCAGTACAAACAACGGAGGTGGCTGCTGCTGGGCTGCAGTGCTGGGAGAGGGAACTGCACCTTCCTTGGGATTTGTACTTCGGTGCTGTAACTGGCAAGAGACCTGGGAGGAGAGGTCGGTAGGGAAGATCTTCCCAACCTAAGTCCTCTCAACAAGGATGTGTGAAGCAAGCACAGAACCTACAGGAGCAGCAAAAAAAAACCCACAAAGCTGATCAAAACGCAGACAGATCAAGTGAGGATTGCCCAATGTCAACCTCGTGCCAAGGTAATGAAAGCAAATAGTAACAGGCCTGCTAGCCACGAGAAGGGAAGCAAGGAATTGAGTCCTGACCTAGTGAGGTTGCAGAACTGGCTATCTGTGCAAGTAGCCAAAAAAGTCCAGGAGCAGGTTATGGTATGTGGCCTGAGGAGCCATATCTGGTGGCAGAGAGGTGACACGGCGTTGGCTGGGCTGCCCTTGAAATACAACATTTAGCACCAAGAAGTACAGAGCATATGACGGAGGAAGCAAGAAGAGCAGAAGGCATCATTTGGGAAGCTTGAAACATTTAATGGGAGAGGAGCTATCATGGATCCAAACACCCCAAAAAAGATGCTGTAGGGGAACTGAAGACCTGTGAAGGTGAGCACAGGCTTGCACAAGCAACACACAATGAAAAACTCACCAGTGGAGGAGAAGCTTTAAGGTGGGTCACAATCCGTCAGCAAAGGATTAGGTAACTCACCCGAGGGAACAACGCGGGGATAAACTGATGCTAGGTGTAGGGGATTGGGTTTGAGGACCCATGAGGCCCTGTCCAGCTTAATCATCTACGATTCCATGGAGACGGCAATGAAAGACTTGTATTGTGTCCCTGAGAACAAATTTCATTAGCTATGGGCTTAAGTCACGTACTACAAATAGGTCTCTCTCATGTAGGATCCAAGCTCGGAGTTTGCAGTGATTGATGGATTCATTAAAACGTCATCGCTAAAACACACAAGAATTTTCTATTTAAAAATAAATAAATGACGACAGAAACAGCAGAGAAACCTTCTGCTTCTTCATTCTCCTTGCAGCTTAATATGATTCAGGAGCCTGCCTGGTGGGAGAGAGGAGACAGGATAAGTGAGGATTAGCAAGGGATATGCCATTTCATTTAGGTCTTTGGCTACCTGGTTCCTTTTAAATCCTACCTCCCAGTGTCTTTCTCTTTGTTCGCCTAAATGACACCTAAGTGCCACACAGGTGCTGAATAACGTTTACACTGTGATCTCTTATTCCGTCTGGAAAAGGCTCTTAGCCAGATTCTCAGGTGGTTAAAAATGAGCTTTACGATAAAGATGTAAGCAGAGTTTCACTTGGAGATCCTGCCCACTGAATTACTACTTGTGCAGCTGTGCTGTCTATTTAAAGCCAAATTAGTTGGTATAGAAAGAGTTTCTCCACAGAATTTGGCTGTCATCCTTGTGACAGTATGTTATATCTTCAAGTAAATCCCATGGGCCAAATTAATTCTAGTATTTTACTGATGTCAGTGATGTTACCCCAAGTGTGAATTTGGCCCCATTGTTCTAAGGCTAATAGAGATTTTTTTTTAATGAAAGTGGATCATAAAATATTCTCAGATTTTCATCTGGTTTTGCTTATAGTAATTATCCTTTCCTAGAGCTGAGTAGTAAAGAAAATATTCATATTCTCCAGTGTCTGGTATAAATTGCAGTGCTTGTTTGTTGTAGTGAAAGACACAAGCTACAGGCAGAAATTGATATATTTGCTCATGTGCGTATTTAGAATTGGCTACTTTCTTCACATGAGAAGCAGCACAGCAAAGGCTTTTAAAGTCCTTAAGTATCTATGCTGTATCACTTAAGCATAATAATATTCAAGACTTTTTATACTGTAGAATGAAAGCCTTCTGGCAATCAGTATTTCATGATAATATTTAGTTCAGTCTGGTGTTATTAATGGAGGCACAAAATGTTCTGTTTAACAGACTTCCAATTTTTGAAATAATCTCTGTGAAGCCTTTTGAACTGATACCGAAAAAAGGAAGCCTGGATATTGGTGTTTTCAGCTTGCATCCAGCTAGATCGAAGAAGGCTGGGATGAGGTTACAATAAAAGCAGTTGAACTGGACAGTTATTATGGATAGTTCCTACACGTGATCTGACAGAAAGTGCAGTTGGAGTCTGTTGATATCATTTGTGGAGAGAACCTGGCTGTCCCAGCATGGCCACAGATGGACCGGACTTTTTTGCCCCTTTTCGGCACAGTCTTTCCACTGTAGATTTGATGAATATCAATGAAAATGCTTAAGCTGAATAGAATGTGTCCTGAAATGCCATGTAAGCAGTACAACTAACTTTATGGGGCATAACTTCTTTCATAACAAACAGGCTCTGTAGCTGGAGCTCCTGAGCCCTCCCTAAATCAGCAGGACTCCTCATATGCTTTTGCTGACCAATCTTGGTCAATTTTTTGACCATAATAACTGAGCAGGGATACTCTTGATTTGCAGAAAGGCATTAAATAGCTTAGGACTTTCGCCCCATGGGTAAAACTGAAGAGCATGGAGGTAGTGCTACCTTAGGAGCTATGTCTGCTGCAGATGCATGTGAGTCTTCAGTTGGTACAACCAGCCTTTGCAGTCCAAGGTACCAATTGACTTGGCACCTTGCAGAATTCCTTGCAGAAACCAAGGTGCCAATTGACTTGGCTTTATCCGAGCTTAGTGACAGCTACCCTGATGGACCCCAGCAGGGGATCTGGCCCTCTGTGTGCTTGATGAAGAGTGAAGGTTATTCCTGTCCATATGCACTACTGAGCTTGGGAGTTATTCTTGAAAGAGAAATGCTGATGTTGGATCGGCCCTAAAAGCAGTGGTGAAAGTTATTCTGTTATGCAATTTTATTTTCTTTCTGCTGGGAATGGGGTGGAAGAAAATGCACAGAGATTGATCCTATGCCCATATAAATAGTGTATCTGTGAAAAATCATTTCTGGGAAGAGAGTAACATCCTAAGTAAACAGATAAGATGTACCCTAAAAAGACAAGAGGGACCTCTAGCTCTAAGTCTTTCTCCACAAGTACGAGGGGAAGCAGATGATGCTACTGAATGGTGGAAATCTATGGGGAGTTTTAAAAAAGACCACTAATCAATGATGGCCCTTTTACTGGATTTCTCCTAATACAGTCTCTGTGTGCAGGTTCCCTTTTTCCTTTAAAGATTCAGACTGATTTCAGATGTTTCAAAGACAAGCTGAAGTTTCAACAGGATATATTTTCCTCTGGTGAGCAAGATGTCAATTGGACAACCGGGCGTACTTTAGGGAATACTTCATGTTCTCCCTCAGAGCTGAGTGTACTGCCGATTACTCCTTCTTTGGTGTCAAACCACCCCCTTTCTTGGCCCCTGTTAATCTTCTAAACTTTCAGACCACTCTATGATTTCCATGCCACTTTCTTGCTCCATAAAAAAAAAAAATCATTAATATGTATTGCTTTGCTGATTGATGGCTTGACAGAAGTGGACTTTTCCTCCCTGACAGTTGCCAGTGTAGGTTGTTCTCTACCGGCAGACACAATTCATGATATGTCCCTGCACCCCACTGTAGACTTCTCTCCTGCTGCTCCACTATAGTAAGAGTGCTGGGAGAAGGAGGAGGTGCAAATGCTCCTTCTCCTTTCAGAAATGGTATAAACGGCTCCTCAAGACTCAATGAAAATAACCAGTGGACTGGTGAAATGTCTGATAACTCAGCATTTCTCCCGGTCTGGTACCAAGGAGCTACAGACCATGCTGAACCATGATTCAGAGATGAGGTATGCACAACCTTGAAACATAGAAGTGTGAGCAGTGAGATGAATCACACAGCGTTGGAGAAATTTTTAAAAGCTCTGAGCTTTTAAAATTAGATAGATCAACACATTAGAAAGCCATGTCTGTGGTCAAACACAATCTGCCCGTGATGTCTCCATGCAGTGATGTTCTCCTGGAGGATGAAGAGTTGTCTTCATTTTTGACAAGTGATGCCTGAGACCCATAAAAACGGTTGAAGCTGGAGCAAAGCTTTCCTCATGAAACCTGAAACTAAGTGAAACTGCCTACTTCGAGAGGTCCAATAGAAATCTGCAGTTCAGGCCAGTGGTGCTGATAGTCAAAAGCTGGGGCCCAGTTTAGTGCAAATTCAGGAAATTTACAGTAACAGGTGGAAATCAGGCAGGGTTTGGTACTGCCACATCATGATGCTGCTGCCGAACACAGTCATTTGACATTGGAGATGTAAATTGCAGATATTTAATGTAGTTATGAGGGAGCCAGATACATCTGAATCAAAATCAGGACAGAATACCAATACAAAGAAACAAATACTATCTATTTTCATGTTGATCTGGTTGAAACCAAGAGTTACAAAGTCGTTTCCAAGCCTC